>VXAY01004337.1:920604-960276 GCA_013399855.1 Oxyruncus cristatus | reverse complement strand
CCGGGGGCGGCGGGGGCGGCGCGGCCGGCGCTGCCCCTGGCGCGCGTGTGTCTCCGCAGGCCGAAGCGGCAGCCGAAACCCTCCTCGGACGAGGGGTACTGGGACTGCAGCGTCTGCACCTTCCGCAACAGCGCCGAGGCCTTCAAGTGCTTGATGTGCGACGTGAGGAAAGGCACCTCCACACGGTGGGTCGCCGGCGGAGGGGGGAGCGGGGACGGCGGGGGAGCGGCTGTGCGGCCGTGACAGGAATGGGGCCGGGGAAGCTGCGGAGCATCCCCGGGGTGTGAGGGAGGGCGGCCGTGACAAGAATCAGGTCACGTTTACCGGGAGGTGAGCGGGGGGGCGGTGGGGGAGCACCCAGCCCCCAGGGCTCCTCGGTAAACCTGACCCAGCGGTGCACCGGCGTGTGTGGAAACAGAAATTATAAATACCAGGAAGGGTATAATTGCCTGCACAGCCTAACCCTGGAGAGGCTGTACCCCTTGCACGAAGAAGAACGATCAGCTGGGGTGTGCCTGCTAAGACGCTCACCCTTTAATATTTTTTTCTTTTAAATTCATGTTTTTTATGAGTTTAACTTTGCCACATACATAACACCTTTGTCTTATTATTAGTAGTAGTAGTGTTAATTTCAATTCACTTTTCATCACAGAGTATCACCGTCCAGGTTTCCAGGGGCTGTATGGGGTGGATTATAACCCTTCAGTGCTTAGGAAGGAATTGTTAGCTGAATTGTGCTGTGTGGAATTGCCTCCCCGTGAAACCGTGACTTCCCAGGAGGACCTTTTCTCTGTACAGCAGTCGGAAAGCTTGCAGTGGATTACCCGGTTCCTGTGCCTGCCGGTGGTTTTCAGTATTGTGGCCTAAACGTGTGTGTTTGGGGAATGGAGGCTTTTTATAGATGAACAGGGAGTGCACTTGCAGCCATGCATGCTAACTGAAGAGAGTGTTGCTCAAGAATCTTTTCGTGCAGTTATCATACCTAGGGGTTAATCCTGTCGGCAGGAGAAGTTTAAATGGCAATCAAAGTTGCAATGCTTTCAAAAGCCACGATTACATTGTAGATATTGGGCAAAGCAGTGATGATATGATTTGCAACAAATGTTACATGTTCGAAATTGTAACTGCAAGGTTCCATCCAATTACTTGAGAAAAAATATTACTCTTTTATTTCTGGAGTTGGTTTCTTAGACTTCTGAAAACCAGAATGAGTGTTGAAAGGACTTCTTATAACTTGAGATTTGGATACTAGTTGATTTTTTTGGGTTTTTTTTAACAAAGGAAATCAGTGAGGTAAATGCACTGAGAGGGAATTGCATCTGTCACTAATAGTGTGGTTTCCAGTTATAACATTGGCATTGTGTTTACATCACGGAGAATGTGTACAGATTGTAATATTCAGCAAAATAAGACTACTGAATTAATGCAAAGTCTTTAAAAAAGGCTCTTTAACATCCAGTCAGTTTGATAGGCAAAGTCAGTGTAAAATTATTTTTTGTTGCATTGGAAACTCAGCTGTATAAAAGCACTGAAACTTAAAAACCAACCAAACAAAAAAAACCTATGCCAAATCAAAGAGTGCGGAGTTCCTGAGAAACAAATATTTTCATTGCATTCTTGTTTCCACACTTGAATATTTCATATTTTGTATAATTGAGCAACAAAACATTTGGACTTTTTTTTTCTTTTTGATTTCCAATTTCTCCTCGACAGTGACCTGCTGTGGAAGAACTGTAGTTGATAGGTAGATTTCTGTTTCTCTACTTAAACTCTGTAACAATGTGTACCTGAGTCGGTTTGTGGATTTCTTTTTTCCCATAAGGTTTAAAAGTGTTGCATTTTCATGTGTTTCCGAAGTCCAGGTTTTACATGTGGCATGAGATAAATACAGGTTGAGGTTTTAGGCCAGGCAGTTTTTGTCTCCAATTCTGATATTTGATTTGAACTAGTAAGTAGACCTTTGTGTCCATGGAGAGAATCATTAGGGTGCCAAAGAGACACAAAAGGCCATTTGGGTGGTTTTATTACTTATTTTTTTAAGCATCTGTAATCCAAGTGACCAAATTAGTACCTTGTTAAAGCATTTGTTGGTCTTGCCTATAGGACAAAATGGTTTTTATCACCACTGGCCAGAATAACAATGCTACCATGTTTTGGTGACAGTGAGAATGCATTATTTATTTATTTTAGTCTTCCATTTTGAAGCTTGATGTTAGATTACAGTGATGCCTCAGCATGGTTCTTAGTGTGCAGTGGTTCTTACTTAAAATTTTTGACTGTTTTTTTACTGAGGAGAGCTTTGTCTAGAAGACAACATAAAACACTACTTTTTTAAAATGCAGAGAAATCTGTTTCTTTGTGGTTGAATGTTTAATATCTGCTTCTGCATGTTAAAATTCACTAAATATGACCAGATTGTCAGGTGGAAGAACAGGCCATCCTATTCAAGTGTAGTGAATTTGAAGGCCACTGGAAATCAGGTGCAAAGGTGATTAAAATTATTTTTTTTTTAATACTGATTATGTACATTTAACTTTACAGAAATATTCTTAGTTGAGGGTAGGGTTTATGGGTGTTTTTGTTGTTGAATAATTTCTTCTTTCCAAAGGAGTTATCTTTTGTGCCAGGGGCTAGACATGTAGTATGTTCTTTAACAACTGGTGGAATTGTTAAGATCAGTGCAAATAATTCTTACGAATTCTTGATTATATCTTATTTCTAGACTGAATTTTGAAAGCAGATGAGATCATGGAGTTCAATTAACTTTGTCTATGGCAGTATTACATTGAATGATTAAACTGGGCTGTGCTTGGAGGGGGCGTGTCCAAGAGAAATCCTGGATGCTGCAGGAAGTGGTGTAACTGGTTCAGAAGGTGGCACTCTTTTCCTTGGGTTAGTACTAAAGGAGTACCCCAACATGATGCCAGTTAGATGTGCCATGAGTCAGACGTAGAACTAAGCTCCCATCTGCCAGATGATGAAAATCCCTGTACCTTTTACTCTAGAACCACTGCCAGATGTTAATTTGGTAATGTCACTGAGGATCTAAACTCTCCCTGTAGGCGTGGCTTTCGTATTTACTTTCTAACCTAAATTGTTCTGTTTTGTTGCTTGGGTACTGAAATTGCTATGTTCCTCTTGATAGGAGACTGCACTGAATATAGTTATTTTCTACGTGTGACCTTTAAAACATTTTGAAATCGTCTGGATGAAAGACATTATATAAACATAAGGAACATAGGACTATAATAATCGTTTCTTACTTGGATAAATCTCCTGTTGAAGTTCATTAGAAGCATGAGTAAGGAATACTGAAGAGAACCCTAGTGTACTACGTTATAGAGGGAACTGGTAGCAAACTCTATATTTAGGTTGCCTAATAGTTTCTACAATAAAGAAATTGTATGACCTCTTTGAGAAGTTTTATTGTTTGGAGAAGCCATTGAAGTTTGGCAAGAGGAAAAATCCTTAGGCTAAATGAGTGGTTTGATTTTCGTGCCCCATGAAATTGTTTGAGTATTGCTGAGACAAAATCATCATTCCCCGTCTGTCACCCATGTTGTACAGAAAAGTCATTGCTAGAACACTGAAAAAGCCCAGACTGGAATCATGTAAAAGCAACAGTGGCAATGATGCTGTGCTGAAAACACATAAGGGAATTATTTTGCTCCTGGGGAGGTTATAATGGGGTTGCTGAATTTGGTCTGACTCTCACAATTACCACTTTGTCAAAAGAAAGTTGCCTCCATTAGCAAGCTACCATTTCTTTTTTCTTTCCTTCTACTCTTCATGGCACTGTCTGAATCAGGAGTATATTAATACTGGTTGACCTTCAAGAATTGGGCTGGATTCTTGGACAGACCTTATTGCAGCAACTATTTGCTCCTGGTTTGTCTGTCCTTCAATAGATGTTTGGATTTTGCCATTCTTGCCAGCTAACACCATTAGTCACTGTAATTTAAATGGGTTGTGAAGCTGAAGATTAAGAGTTTCAGTGTTGCTGGGAAGAAGTACATAAGAGGACTGGCATTCCCTCTACAGCAATGTGTGCTTCCTAGTCTCATCTGCCTTCTGGAAGGCTGCATTACTGCCCCGTTGTCACCTCTCTGCTCGGACTTCCTTAGAAGCATTATTAACGCTCTTGTTAGTCAGTGAACTATAGCTTCCAGATTTAAAATTACATGTCACTTTGCTTTCCTTCATGTGGATTTTATGCGTGTGATCTGTTCTCTAGTTGCAGGATCCTATTCTGTTTTCAGTGCTATGATAAACCACTTCTCCTTTCAGTGTGAATGATGAGCATCCAGGGAAGTGTAGTAAGAACTACAGAAGGAACTGCAAACACTGGCTTCTTAAACTTTGAAATGCTTGGAATGATACTCTGCTGTGTAAATGAAGGAAAAAAGAGGGGTAGGGACACATGATCAATTTCCTCTTTCCAGATTTGATAGCATTCTGTGATTTTTTAAATTAGGTGGAAGGGATATTTTTCAGTACAAGTATTGTCTTAGCTGGTAACAGGGGAAGATTTGTTATACAAAGTGTGTTTTATGCTTGTTATGGTTTTATTTTTTAGAGCATCTTTGATTACTTTCTTTGAATTCAGTAAAAACCTAATCTTGCGTATAAATTTGGGTCTTAGTGCACACTATTCAAATCCATAATAATTTTTGCCAGGGGGAAAGGAGGCAGAATAAACAGATAAGACAAGTACAAGTGACTTCTGTGAAGTTTTATGGGTTTTTTTGATTTGCTTGGGTTTAGCTTTTTTTTTTTTTTTTTTTTTAAGGGATTCCTATTTGATACAAATGTTGAGTGAGCTGCTACATGCAATATCATTTATAAAATTTTCCCTAAAATTTGTAGCCAGAATGAGAAAGTCATCTTAAGTCAGAATGCATTTTTGTGGATTTGGGATCTATGCCTCTTAACATCCCGTACTGCCAAAATAGAGACATGTATAACTAGCTGAATGGGGGCATGGCTTCCTTATCCTGTGATCTGTTGATCTTCATTAGTGAATTGCTCCTTTTCTCACAGCCTAGGATACAAAAAACCAACTTTAAGTCATAGCAGTCTGAGGTATAAGAAACTGGGATGCAGTCTTTGTACGTTTCCTTGGTATGTGGTCTGTGCTCCTTGACTGTGCCTGAGAGGCTGGCGAGCTAATATGTGCATGATTTTATAAGCATGTCTGATAATCTCTTAAATATGAGATATAGGTCTCTATTTGGAGCTGTCACAAGTTTGTTTTATGCTTTGAGAAGCATAAATAAAGTGTTTAATTTTTTAATTTGGACATCAAGGTCATTTTTCTTCAGAAAACATGTGCAATTTGTTTAGTCATGTACCATCTGGATGTTTATAAGCACAAATCAGTTAGATTTAATCAAATCTGGTATTTGTATTTCTATTGAAATGCAGTACTGCTGAGGACAGAGCTGGTGCTTCTCCTGTGTGGCTGGTTTAAGGTGTCTGTTTCACAATAGCTTATTAAGGACTCTCTCTTCTGCCTTCCACTATGCAGCCTCTGTGTGTGCACGTGTGTGTGTGTCGGGGGGAAGGTTGTAGAGGAGAAAAAGAGGAAGAATTGCTTGTCATGCTGATTTTTACGAATACATGACTGAATCAAGCTTAACAGACTGAAGAGCTGTTTGCTACTTGTGGTAGTTTGGAGAAGAAAGTATTTGCAGGAATTGAGTGGAAAAGTCATATAATCCATATTTTATCAAGCTCTGTATTAGAAGTTTTATGTTTTAGTGTCAAAATAAAATTATAAAAAAGAGTAAGAATAAATAGTTCTCTTTTGCTCTGTAGATAGCCATGGCGTAATCCAGTAATTCTGGACTTTCAGTCTTATTTTTAAGAAGAATTTTTAGAATTGTTAGGAAACTTATTTAGGAATTATTTTTCCTGAAAAAATATAGTGAAACTTAAGATTCTGCACACATTGACTTGACCAGCATCCTCAGGTCCTTTTCCACTGAGCAGCTTTCCAACCACTCTTTCCCCAGCCTGTAGCACTGCATGGGGTTGGTGTGACCCAAGTGCAGAACCCGGCACTTTGCTTTGTTGAACCTCATACAATTGTCCTCGGCCCATCAATGCAGCCTGTCCAGATCCCCCTGCAGAGCCTTCCTACCCTCCAGCAGATCAACACTCCAACCCAGCTTGTTGTTGTCTGTGAATTGACTTGGGGTGCACTTGATCCTCTGGTCTAGGTAATCAATGAAGATATTAAACAGGACAGGCTCCAGTACTGAGTCCTTGGAAACACCACTAGTGATCACTCGCCACCTGGATGTAACTCCATTCACTGCCACTCTCAGGGCCTGGCCATCCAGCCAGGTTTTTTACTTATTACCTGTCCACACCATGGGGAGCCAGTTTCTCCTGGAGAATGCTGTGAGAGACAGTGTCAAAAGCTTTTCTGAAGTCCAGGGAGACAACATTCACAGCCTTTCCCTCTTCCACTAAGTGGGTCACTTTGTCGTAGAATGAAATCAGTAGGTCAGGCAGGACCAGCCTTTCCTAAAGCCTTGCTGGCTCGGTCTGATCCCCTGGTTTTCCTGTAACCTGGTGTATGATGGCACTCGAGATGATCTGCTCCATGGCCTTCCCTGGCACTGAAGTCAGGCTGACAGACCTCTAGTTCCCTGGTGTTATATCAGTAGTTATATGGGCCAGAAATTTAGTTACTTGGCCTTCTCTGTGTATATACACCTTATGTAATTAAAAGAAACACACATGGAGCAGAAAGAAATCTATTGCTTTCTATAAACATTCTCTTTCCCCCTCCTATGATAACTAATGATACCAGAGCTGCTGAACAGGAAGAACTACTTAGCCCTATTTCCAAGATCTCAGATCTGATCATGGATTTAGGAGATATGCTCTCTAGAAGGCCAACTTTATTAATAGTACTGCAGGATCAGAGAAAGGTTCTGTCAGCAAAATAGATTAGCATTTGTTTTCCCACACTTAGAAAGCAGTAAAAGCTCTGAATTCTTTCGCGTTCATTATAGGGTTGGATGTAAAGGCTGATATGTCTCATTTGTCTTATCGTCCTAGGAGCTCAGGATAGAAAAGGTCTTCCAGTGATTTAGACCCTCTTCTACTTTGAAAGAGGATCAGTAAACCTGTGCAACTTCTAGCATTATCTTTATTCTAACAATTCTCCAGCGGAGGGGACTATAACCTCTTTTGACAGGTTATTTATAGTGCTTTTTACCCTTACTGTTTTTCCAGATATCTAAGCTTTGTGTTCAGTGAGATAGATTGATTTATATTCCCCTTTCCCCCTTTAGTGCATTACCCACTACATTTGTAGTTCTTTGGTTACTGACCTTTCGTTTTCATATTCACCCATTTTCCCCTCTGTAACTCTTTATATAAAGAAGAAAATTTCAGCAGTCTTTTCTTAAAGGTAACAGTTTTCTTAAATCATGATTCTGTATTCCTGAGTGTTCAGTTGACACATTTGTCCCTTACAGTAGTAGTCCAGAATGAGTACATACCTTCAGCTGAGTAATTCCTAGTGTATGGTTTAGTGGGACTGTGGCTTTCTAGAACTCTTCTAAATTATGATGCCTTCCCTGAATGAGGATTTTCCTTTGTGCAGTAGTATCATGATGTTGACTTATTCATGCCTTGTAATCTACTTGATCCAGTACAGTCTGGTGTCCTTTTGTATCTCATTGTTACTTAAATAGGGCGCTTTTTTTCATACTGTCATGAGGCCTGCACTGCTTTATGCTGTCTTCCTTGGAATTCATAATTTTGATTTTTGAGTCATCTTCACTCAGGGTGGTCTTGTCAAATAGTTTCAGCTTGATGCTTGTTCTATTCCTTATTCCTTTGTCCAAAGCATGATTAAGAATATTAAATAGTATGCCTGCAGAACCTCACTATAAAAACTATGCTGTACGTGTAAATGTCTCTGCAGCTGGTTGCTGAGGACTATTAAATGAGCAAACCCAAATTTTGAACTTCATTCTGAATCTTTGTCCTCATCATAGTTTAGCTTGAGTGAGAGGATGTATTTTTGACTGTGCTGCAAGTAAGACTTTGAACATGTATTCCTTTTCTCCTAGTTGGTAGGACTATCAGTCCATTAAAGAAAGGAACTAGACTGTTACAAGCAAATTGGCTTTATCCTTTGATGCTCCCAATTCTTAAATAATTTCATTCTAGTATCCTTCTGAACTTTGAGTTAGGCTGAGTCATCTGCTCCTACCTGTGTTTTTATATGCCTATCTTGGGATTTCTTCCCCCCCTCCCCCCCACCTTCTGCAGTACTTGATGACTTCTTCCATCTTCATGTAGTTCTCTAAAGCTTGATTCTGAGGGTGAATTTCATTACAGGCTGTTGACTACCATCATTAACATTCAGTAGCCCAGTCTATTTCTTATTCTCACTTGTACTCATACTCCCTTTTTTAATTTGGTTACATGGAATTAAACTTTTGTGTGGGTACTGAAGCAAGGAAGCGTTTATGCCATCTGGTACTTGCTTCCTTTCCATATTTGATAGTGGATATACTTCTTTCTATTTTCATGGTTAAGTACTTTCCTTTGGGGCATAAGTAGCGTGTGTTTTGATGTGTTTAGCTTTGGGGGTTTCTTGGGGGGGATTGTGTTTGTTTGTTTGGTTAAGTTTGGTTTGGGATTTTTTAATGGGTTTTTTGTTGTTGTTTTTGTTTGGGTGTTTTTGTGGAAATGTCATCTTTGTTTTTAGTACCACCAATGGTATTCTTGCTCCATGTGTCTTTTCTAGGGAAAATTATCTGTCCTAGACTAAAAGCTACTGGGATATGAATAAACACCTAGAATGAGATGAACTATATTAAAAGAGAGGTCCAGCTGGTGGGAAGAAAGCTCTTGTATCACTTGTAGAGTGATGAGAAGTTGCATTTTCTGTCCGATGACTTTTTATAGCAATTTTTCCTTTCTAGTTGTGACAACCCACTATGCCTGTTCCTATTTAAAACTTGATTAAGTGTCTGTACTTTTCATCTTGAAAGTCGGGTTAGGACAGTATGCTTTGCAGAAAAGTTTCTTAGAGTATCAAGTCATGTCTTGTTGGCTTATGCAGTAAGCTACAAAATACTTTTTAAGTAGGTTAGAACAAAATATAAAGTGTTCAATTTTTAGACTTTCATGCAGTGAAAAGCATGGTTTAAGCAGGACAGAGAGATCCTGAGAATTGTCTCTTCCCTCTGAAGTGCATTCCACTGGTATGTGGCACATTGATGGGAAGCAGGCTTAGAACTTGGAGCGTTCAGCTGCAGAATGTTGTTGGTAGGGTTTTGGCTGGCAAATTTTTCATCAGAAGTCTGGGAGAAGACAAGACCCTGATGTCTGCTACAAGTTTTTTCTTGTTTTCTTAGGAGTTGAGGGGTGGGGAGGAAATGAGCAATTTAAAGTTTTCCTATTCTGATTTCCTGAAGATTTGGGACTTATCTTTAAACTTTTCCATAATACTTGAATATACTTTCTCTGAACTGTACAGTTCAAATGACAGTGCCTAGCAGAAAAAAATGTGTGAATGAGTGGGGGTTTGAAAAGTCACGATGAAGATTAAGTTCCTGACTCTAAAAGCTGAAAAAAGTTGGTTGGCACATGCATTGAAAGGAAAGTTGTTTCTTACAGCTATCACTGAAAGCTGTGATTAGGGTCATGCACTAGAAGTTCTATAATTGAATAAGAAGGATAAAAGAGAAGGCTAGGACTGATTCTGTGGCATCTTTTTAGATTAATATACATTTTACTGAAGAACGTTATGGAGACTTGACTTTTTAGGTGAAAGTCTTTTCCCCTACTTAAGGTGGGCATCTTTGTGGGGCTGGCTCTGAACGCGAGAAGTTTCTGGATTGCTGCAACCTTCTGGGAAGATAACGCCTGCAGTGCAGAACAAATAAGATAGGTGAGAAGCAAGTTCTTTCCTATTTGGTCACAAAACCAACTGTGACAGGTGTTGACCCCGCTCAGTGCAACAATGACTGCGCTGCTGCATCAGCGTGACCCTCACGTTTTGTGCGTGTTTTTTTGCATAAGTGCAAGAGGCATCACAGTTTCTGCGGGAAGGGGACAGAGGAGCCCCCTGGAGGATCCAATCCTTTGTGGGATTGGCAGATGGAAGACGTCACTTCCTTATGAATCCCAAGGATCTCGGGGTCTAAAAGAATGTAACTGCTGCTTTCTCTGTTGAGTCCCAAGTACTGCCTCCTCAGGGGAAGCTATTAAGGAAACTGAGCTTCCTAACCACTGCTCGTTTGGAGCACATTGTCTTCTAGGAAACATAAATTGTTTGATAGCTATATGTTTCTCAAACAGGATATTTTCAATACATCTGCCATGCTGAGCATTGATGAGCCATAGTCTATGGCACATGGGAAAGAATTCTAACAACAATATTTAGAGCGTTGGAGACTTAACTGGTTGTTGGAGAAGTAACATTTGATGGCTGCTTTGAAAAGTATCCATGAAGATGAACTTTGTCTTTCTAAAGGTCCTGGTACATGTATTTCTTCTTAGGGCAGGCTGTTGTGCACTGTACCAGTTGTCTTCAGGAGACTTGCTGGCCTCATCTGTTAAATGTCGTCTGGAAAATAGGGCATTCCCTTTAAAGGAATGATTAAATAGGGACACTGCCTCAAGGGGTAGTTTTCTGCACATTTTTACCGTGACTGATAAAACCGTATGGGGCTTGTGAGTCTATTCTAATTGAATCAGCTTTTATTGAAAGACAAAATTGCTAGAAATGCACTGAATGGATGAATTCCAAGTAAATGATTCACGCTGTAAAACAGTTAGGAATATGAAAGCACAAATCAGAGCTGGCTGAAAGTTAGAATTCAAATATGCATAGGATGTGTAGAAATTGCATTGTTACTCTGCAATATGCAGATGGAACTATATTATGTTTTCCTATATAGACTACTACCTCCATTGTTTGCACTGTCATAGTTACACAGTTGTATAATTTGTGGAGGCAGTGTAACGTACTGTTAACACTCTGGGATATGACAGAAGTAATGGTAATGAGAAAAAATAATTTCGGATAGCAGCGTAAATTGTTGAAGATGCATTTAATCATGAACTGCTTCAATGTAGAAATAAAGACTAGTTTCTCACAAGATGGCTTTGTGTGGTGATTAGTGTGAGCATATTCATGTGACATGGCAAGCTAAATGTAGTTTAATCTGATAGTTTTTATTCTATGAATAGCTTAATACAGTACTGATGACTGGGGGAGGGTGAGCTGATCTGTGTCAGAACCCAGAGACTGCTTCTCTTGGTAGTGATTTAATTTAATTGCTAGCAACTTATACTTGCATTACAAGAACTGCTAATAGGAAATATCTTTTACTTTCCATAATGGGACTTCAGCTGCTAAAAATCAGGAGTGGCATCGTTACATGAGCTGCTCCCTTCTGTGTAGAACAGAGTTTGGAAGATCTAACTGGCCACAGTGTTTGCCATACTGCTTAGATATTGATGTGCTTTTGCAGAAATTCATCTTTTTTTTCTTACTAGGAGGTAAGTTGTGCCCTACTTGCACTTGATCACAAAACTCAACAATAGTAATGAAACAAATGTTTGTGTTGGGTTTATGGCGAAGTTAAAAAAGCACCTTCTTTGTTCTGGAATATTGTTTGTCAGAACCTAGAAGCTCTTTTTGCACAAGGTGCTGCAGAAAGACATTGTGGATTAGATATGATAGTCAGTAAAAAGATAAATGTAATTTTAGAAAGCAAATTTTGCTTATGTATCAAATCTAGAAAAATATGTTGTTAGTTGAAAAATTGCCTGATATAAGAAAATGAAGTCTGAAATCATCGTAGCTATTAGTCTGCAAATATGTGGAAGGATATATTAAAAATTGTGCATTTTGTGTGTAGAAATGCTCAATAATTCTGTCAAATTATTTGGAAAATACTTCGTGCTTTCAAATTTTTACTGTCAAACTAGCACTTGAAAACTTAATTGTCTTGAAGCACAAAGATCAGTAAAAATGGTATTGATGGAGTAAAGATAGGGATTTTTTTTCTTGGTTTCTATGCAGCCAGATTGCACATATACCTTAACAATACTGATTTGTGCATAAACTGGAATGAATGGCCTAAAATGTAGCAGTTAAAGGTTTGCCTTTTCACTTGAAGTTTAATAAGACTCTGTCACTCCTTATGTGTCAAATGGGCTTTTGACTGTGAGCCTTTTTACGTGAGGACAGTCACTGCAATGACATTATGCATGTATGTGTGTCTTGGTTCTAGTCATTTCATTCTGTATTATGAGGAATTCAAGTATCAACTTCTTGACTCTTAGGAAATTCTTTTGCATTTGTAAGCCATGATAATAAGATTATGATGTGAAATTATATTTGGTTCCATTTCTTTTATTTAAAGCTGTGAATACCGTTGCAATGTCTGTATAAATATAGGTCTCAGCCTTCCAAAATTTTTCATGAATTCCTAGTCTTGAAAAAAAGAGCAGTCTCTTTGAAGTTAAGCTCTTTGAAAGCAGAGGTTAGCTCAAAGCAAGGAAGACTCCGGTAGCTGTGTCTGTTTAATTTCTAGGTGAACGTTGAGGTGAAATTGCTTACGTTTGTTATCATTAAAACCAATTATAGTGAGAGGGGAAAGATGTTCTGGAAGGGGCATAGATGCAAAAATTATTAGCATCATTGTTACATTTTTTGTAGAAAGATCTCTGAAAAAGAGAGAAAACAGGCCTGAGGAAGCGGGAATGTTAATTACTTGGTATTTATATCGTAACTCTTTATCAGTATATGAGAGTGGGGAAGAGAGATAACTATATAAAAAAGACCTGGCTAGTGGGTGGGAGGAAAGTTGTATTTACTTCTTAGTAACTTCTACTTCAAGGTACTGTGTTACTTGTTACAGAAACTGAATTTGAAGTATCTCGGTTTTTTTCCTGAAGCCATTTAGATCTTCCGGTGTCTAAATCTACATCATCAATCCATCATGGAAAAGTCATTCCAAAGCTGCTGGTTGTAACCTGTCCTGGGATCTGCTGAGTGAAAAGTTATCTAAGCTCTATTGCAAGGTTACAGTTAGAACTTTGCGTTATTAATGTCTTTTTGCAAATGCACAGGAAGCGTATCACACTATAATATTGCTACAATACTTAACTATAGCTGTGCCCTGTAAAAGTTACTGAAATAGATACCATAAGAATTGCTCAAAGCATTCATACCTAAGTGATGGTGTTCTCCTAATAATATGTGTTACAGGAGAGTAACACATATTGTGTATAACACAATATGCTCTGAGGAGATTCCTTAGAAAATCTTCGACCTATAACAACTTTTTCACATCCTTCACTTTGTTTAAAAAGCTATGTACTGTAATATCAATTTGACTTCCTGTAAATATCGTCTTGCTTTGGAGATTAGGGACTACCTTTTATTTTTAAATTAATTGCTCTATTTACTGTATTAAGATATATTTGAGAATGTGGACTGTAGTAGTTAGAAAAATGAGGACATGGTGAAGGAGATTTGAGTAGAGACTAGCTAGAATATGATAAAGTAGAAAGTATGCAAAGATAAGCTTTTCTTGAGATTTCACTAATGACTGTGAACTAGAAAAATGGAGATTAGAGTATTACTGTGGATATCAGATTTCTATTATCTTCTTCAGACATTAATATTTAGGATAGATGTGAGTGGAAAATGATCTTCAAATAAATTATAAGATATTTAAAGCCTGTACATTTGTCCTGCAAAATGATCCAGTCTAGTAATGAGAGAACAGAATAGGATTTGAATGATTCAGCTTTGTTCTCAACAAGATTTTAATGCACTTAACTGTATTCTGTTTAGACTTTTAAAAGACTTGTATGAAACAAACATCAGCAAGACAAGATTTTTATTAGGGTTAGGAATGTTAGTAAGGCGTTTCTGAAATCATCACTAGATGAGGGAATGGCAAAGGCTGGTGGAGGAAGAATACTAGGATATGATTGACATTAGAATTCCATTTGAAAAAAAATATTGAGTACCTTAACTGAGTCATCTCAGTCAGAAACACACAGAAGCCACACAGTAGCAGGTGGAAAGGAGATAGGCGTGTCTGTAGGGCATGAGAGAGAGGGATACTCTTTCTTTTATTAACAAAATAGAAGATATACAGGGATCTCTTCTATTTACAGAAAGTTGCTTTTTAAGCAGTTGTCCCTCATAAGTAGTGAACAAAGAGAGAGGTGGGATTCAGGAGAACTTGAGTGGTTATTTGAAGGAGCTGACTGATGTTTTCTGAAGCCTAGTCAATAGTTCTAGGTATTTTTTCCTACAAACTGACTGACCTTGTTCTGTTATGCTTTGCACAAAGACACTTATTTGGGAATGCCTGAATTTGATTTTAGAGTTTCTGCTGTGTTATTCAGAACTGTGACAAGTGTTCTGGGTTTAATCCATAATGCATCAGCATACCCTGTGTTTATAATGCAGCTTTTGGAATGAACTCCAAGACTTTCCCAAGGAGATAGTGTAAAAAACCCCCCTATGTGGAATCTGTAAAGGCAGTCACGTTTCTTTTTGGCACTGATTCTGTTCTTTAGCAATCAGCTTCCCAAGTTTGACCAAAGATGACATACATAAATAGATTATTTACTGCTTGTAAGACCTTTTGGCAATAGCAATTTTGATAATTCTTATAAACCCCTGGACAGTAAAATTCAGTGGGCTAATTGACTAGACTGCTGTTTTCCAAAGAATGAGTTCTGCCATGCTGTGCTGATATGACAGAACATATTGCAGAAGTGTTGAAGAAGTTTATGTTCAAAAACATGATGACCTCATTACCTAAGTCCTGTGCAGTGAGGACCTTAAAGCAACAAGAAGTAGAGTAGAAGATTTGGGAACTTGGATTAACTTGAAAGCTTTTATTCTGTTCACCTGAATTGCCTGGAAGGGAAGAATACTTCGTATTTAAAGAAAAATGTGGATTTTTCATTTTTGAGGAATGGGTGAGACAAAATCAGTGAGGATTCTGTTCCAGATATTTCTAACCACTCTTTCTTGAGGAATAAATTAGCTGTCTTGAGAAAAAGGTCAGTATCTTCCTGCAGTGAAATTTAGATAATTGGTACTTCCTAAGGAATAGGGGTGCCTTTGAATAAAACCTCTTTAAGTCTCTGAAATTTAGTTTGTTTTGGTGGGGCTTTTTTTTTTTTTTTTTTTTTTTTGTAAAAAATGGGGGAANAATTTAGTTTGTTTTGGTGGGGCTTTTTTTTTTTTTTTTTTTTTTTGTAAGAAATGGAGGAAATGACAAAATGTGCAAAGTTGAAATTTTGGAATGTATGGGATACCATGTAGAGGTTCTACATAAAAACAGGTGAAGAATTTTGAGGAAATACCACAGGCTTTGCTTTTCTCAGGAGCTGGTCTTTTCTGGGAATGAGAACATGGTAGGAGATAAGATATTGCTGATTAGTCTGAAAGCTTGAACTGTTTTGATGAATAAACAGTTCCAGATATCAAATGGAACAGGAAACTATTATATAGTATGAACATTGTGATCTTAGAGATCTTTTCCAACCTAAATGATTCTTTTATTCTATGATATTACCTGTTTCATTGAATCCTGCTGTCATTCGAAAGGTAACTTCTTAGTACTCGGAAGAGGAACTTGAGTCCATGAACCACATCAATACCTGTTTGGCAGCTAGGACATAACATCCTTCTGTAGGAATAGTGTTTCACAGGCAATTTCTTCCTGATTTTTAGGATGGGACAAAATGAGTATAATTTTGTAGGAAACCAGGGATAAGAAGAATTTGAAAATTGAATTGTATCAGCTCATTGATAGCTAAGTAGAACTGGACTAAATTATTGCTCTAGTTATTGGAGGAAATGTTTGGCAAGTAAAGTGGCCAGAGCTCAGTAGCTGACATAAATACCTGGCTTAACATGTGGTATTCTGAAAGTTTTTAGGTAAGTTGCATCTGTCACTTGCTTTAGAAAATAGGTAATTTGCCACTTCAGACAGGATAAGCCTCTAGCAGGGGCTTTTTGCCTGAATTGAGGCCAGGAGGTGGATGGACATGAAAAGAGGGAAGCAAAGGAAAGGATCACATTAAAATGTAAGCTCTGCGTGGCATATCATATTCTGGATCCAGGTTATCTATTCAACATCTTTCAGCTTGATTGACTGCTGAAGTGACAGCATTACCTTAATCTAGACCCATTGTTAAGATTGGGAAATTGTAATTTTAATATTTCTGCAGTAGTAAAATGTACAAAGCAAAGGACAGAGCTTCAGGATAGAGTGTGCCTTTGAGTAAGTTTCCTGTTCTTCAGAATGTCTGAACCCTGTAAACTGTGCATTATAGATGACTACACTTTTCCCACAGTAAGTTGAAAAAGTGTATGTATTCAGCACTGAGATTTAATTATAGTGTCTAGTTTTCTGCATAGAAAAGCATAGATTATGTTCTGAGATCTGTGGGTACTGGGAGGATGTTGGTACTGGTCAATCCAAGTCCAGGATGGCTCACACTAAATCAAAGCTAAGGTGTTAGCTGTTGATGTCTCTGTGCTATGCTTCTCAGCAGTCTTACTTGCTTGGCTGCACTGAGTGCTGCTTGGCAGTCTTATTTGGCTGGCTCTGGGTGTTCAGGATATGCAGCACCAAAGTGATGAATCTGCTCTGAACCTTGTGTGCAGGGGTGCATCATGCTGTTGCAGGACTCTCTTGAGATGGAGGTAGATTTGGGGTTGATTTATGGAAAAACTGTCACAGTTGTCCACATCGTGCTCTTTGTTTCCAGACTGTAGCAGATGAACTCTAGAGCTGGTTTGACAATAAGTAGCTGAGGTCTGTCAGAATTGGAGCTCATACTCTCAGTAGTGCAGGAGACATTAGTCTGCTTTACGGACTAGTGATGGCTGCAGAAGCAGCAGTGTGCAAATATGGTTGTGCTCTGTATAAATTAAATAAATTCAGCCAGACCCCAAGATGCTTCAGCATTTAAGCCAGTGTTGTTGTCTGAATGTTTGATGCTCAGCTTGGGCAACTGAGAGTTTACTGTACTTCTACTGGCATGTGTTGATCATTAGTGTTGTACATAGGTATTTTTTTATTTCCATTCTCAAAATGGACCTGCATTGTTGTAATGAAACCAAGTTATTCACTGTATCAAATTAGTCAAAATTCTATGAACATATTAACATAGATCATTGGTGAGTACCAAGAGAAGGAAATTAAGGAAGCATGTCCTGCTGTGAGATGTCCAAATGACTTATGAGAAGGTATTGTGTTGAGCTGTGAGACATGGAGATGACTTGGGGCAAAAGTTCCAGCTATCATTTGTTCTAGTGCAAGAGTATTTTTCATCTTTAGACATGTAAGTTGTTGTGTTACAAAGATTTTTTTTTTTTTAAGAATGCCAGCAATGAAAACTAGTCCATGCTTTGCAGTATTAAATATTTGTTTCATTTGAGAGCATCAGCATTGAATGAGTTTCTGCACGCAAAACCTAAAGTAAAGACAAGTTTCTGCAATCTCTGTAAATGTACCTTCTAAACCAGCAGCTAGGTCAAATCCTGCAACAAGACTAAAGTTAAAATGGTGAAAATGGTGACATCCTTATAATTTAACATTTATGGGAATGTAGAGAAGATAAAAGCTTTATTCTTGTATGTTTGTGGTGATGTCTATTGGCTTTTTAAAAATGAAAATGTTAGTTTTCCTAATTTTTTTAAGGAGAGTATGAAGTATGTAGTTATTTGTGTGCAGGACCTTGGAAAAAACATTGGAATTAGGGAATTAATAAAACTGTAATATATGAGGTTGGAATAGAAGTGTAGGTAGAAGTATGGCTGATGTTAACTTAGAAGAAAGATAACAGTGTCTGGAAAGTAAAACTAGGTGGTAGAGAAGGAGAGGTGTAATATTTGGAGCTGGAATGTTCTACAGTTGGAAAGAACTGATAGCTCTTATCTTCTGTAATAGTGTATGCCTTTCTTTATTAGGGTTCCCCTTCAAATGACTGAAGTGGCATTACTAGATAAAAATGCAAAGCTTTTAGGGGTAGGCTAAACGATACGTATTGTTTTTATGAACATTTCTGCTTGTAGTTCTGAATTGTTCAGTTGGGGTGGTCAGATAGTGGCCCAGTGGCAGAGGCAACAGTGCTTGTAATCTTAATGCAGAAGATTCTAGAACTTCTTTCTAAACACCAGAAAACTCAGGTGCTCTTAAATATGCTTAAAAAGCAAATTACCGTAAGTATATTGATGAAATAAAAGGTAGTATTAACACTGTCTGTATATCCTTAATCTGTAGCAGGCTATTGCAAGGAGTCTTTAACTGGTTTTGAAAACCAATAATTTAAAATGTATTTTGACAAATCATCAAAACCAATTTCCTATTAAAGGATAGTTTCTCTTACTTTTATCTTCTCTGAGGAAAGCCTTTTCTGTATGAATTCCTTCATGCTTGAATGACATGATTCAGCTACTGCTAAGTCAGGAACAATTCTATCAGGTTGAAGCTTCAGGAGTGGTAAAGATATTTCCTAACTCCTGCATGGTTTGCAAAGTGCTTGGCTGCAATTTAGTAGCCCCTTTTGAGTAAAGAAAAGAAAAAAAATTGAATGCTTGAAAGACACTTCTAATGTTGAGAGATATGAATTACTTTTTTTCTATTTTTTTTAATGTAAGACATTGAATGCGTCATTTAATAAACTGGAAGTGACAAATCCCATAATAAAATTTAGAACATCGATATAACTGATAGACAGCTATAGAAATAATTGACAACCAAAGCTGGCTGTTTCAATGGAAGGAATAAAATAACTGAGTAGAATCCCTTGTTGCAGCAAAACCACATAGAACCTCTTGATTAATTTTTAGTGCATCTCCCCAAACATGATTTCTCTGTGCATTTTTTTGTCTTAACTGACTTCTGTACCATGTTGCAAAGATTCTTTTTTTTTTTTCCCAGTCTCACTTGTTTTATGGTATTAAGAAAAGAAGTTCTAAACCTAGGACTTAGAACTAAGCTTAGTTTCCCAGCTGTACTCTAATATAAATTATCTAGTTTGCCGTCAAGAACTGAAATTGTTACAAATTGAGAACTTCTAGAATTATTTGGCTAAGATTTTTTTTTCCCCTCTACTCTGTTTAACAAGTTTCTGTAATCATGGTGTTGTCCATAGTTCTGGGAAACAATTCATTCTACGTCAAGAAGTTCACTACTGTCTTAATTCATCAGTAACATGTCAGGTTATTCTCTCAAGTCACTGTGTAGTAATAATGAGATTGTCACTTGACTGTCATGAGAAACTATATCCCTATCTCCTGGAACAATCTTCAGTTCGAGACAGATCATCAGTTTTGTTTATATATGACAAATATTTTCCACCTGAAATTACAAACTCATGCATCAATTACACCTTGGTGGTTCTTACTCTGTTATGAACTGCTATGACAAAAGGTCAAAACAATTCTGAGACAAGTTTTCTTAAAAATGTTCTATGTACTCTGTTAACCTACTCATTTGTAGTCCATCAGGTTGTTTCAGTGGTTATGGACTCAGTGCAGTGTGTGCTTTGCAAGGTCCTAGTGCTCGCCTGAAGAGCCTGTAGTCATACAGTTGCCAACTGATATACCTTGCTGCCAGTTGTGATTTGTTCCTTTTCTTTGTTTCTCCATGAGTCAGCATTGGCTTAGTTCAAGAGTGTGAAAATAGTACTCCAGTTTTTACTTCAAAGTTCTGTTGTGTTGACAATTTTAATAGTCTTCACTTTATTTTAATTCATTAAGAACTTACTGTGAAGACTCACGAAATCTCAGCTGATTTATATTAACTAACTTTCCCACACTTCATGGGTTCTTGTAATTTGACTTTCACTCTGTAATATGAACTGTTGCAATCATTACTGAAAATATAACTTGTTAATGGGAGTTGCATTGATTTCCTCCTGTTATTTTTCTCATCTTTTCACCTAAGCAAGAAGTGCTGGCGTGATCCTGTGGCTTGGGGTAAATAAATATGCATATGAGCTGATAGTTTCTTTTGCTTTAATAATTGTTTTGTATTCTCAGAGTGTCACAGTGCATATAATTTGTGCTTTTTCTATTTTAAAAAAACCAACATCACAACCCAACTAACAAAACTCAAGAGTTTGTCCGGGCAAACGTTCTTTTGGAGAAGAAATTCATATTTTCAGAGTATATTCTTTTTTGTATGTCATGGCTTGAAATTTCTTAATTCCAAAATTAGAGAATAAATAAATACATTTGAATTGGAAAGAGGAAAATGTTTCTTTTCAAACTAGAATGATTACATTACAATACAAAACAGAATAAAAATTAAGTAATTTCAAAATAATATTTTGGAAAATGTAAAAATAATAAACTGCTAAAATTCTTTTGCTTGCTTTACTCTTCCCACTCTGGCTTTTAATGTGGATGAAAACTTGGAAATGAAATGTGCACTGTTTATACTGATGGAATGTGGCTGTATGTTTCCATTGCCAGCTCTCAAACTATGTTTTCTGACAGTTATATCCTACTAATATTAGTGCAGTATATTTTTCTCCAGAGAACGTGATAAAAATGATACACAGCAGGATTTATTATTGCCTTCAGTTAATTTGTTTGAGCTGAAAACACTTAAGCTTTATTCTATAAGGCCAACAGTGGTCCTAGGTCTGATACCTTAAAGGTCAGCTTTTTCCTTTTTGTGGTACAGATTGTCTGTGTCTGTACTGGCGTACACTCAAAACAGACCCCTTCAGCGTTTGAAGGGGCTGGGAGTGGGTGGTGAAGTGTTGTCTCTCGGAGCTTTGTCTTTTGGAGTTCAGTCTATGAGGTCTCTGTCTGGATATGACAACTGGGAGAAGAGGGCACATCACGAAGTGTTGTCTCTAAATCTTGTAGATTAAAAAAAGAAACTCTGCTGATAATGCAAGTAAGTGAAACAAAAGGCTGTAATGGGTTTAAATTTTATATGCTATCTTAATGAAGTGTTAGCAGCAAGATATGTTTAAACAATATTTCTTTTTATAGTAATTGTTAATGTTAATTACTGAACATTAGACAATTTGAGACTTGTTAAGTCTAAGCATTATGCATGTCTATATATATTTGCACACAGGAAACCTCGACCTGTCTCTCAGCTGGTTGCACAGCAGGTTCCTCAGCAATTCGTGCCCCCTACACAATCAAAGAAAGAGAAAAAAGACAAAGTAGAAAAGGAAAAAAGTGAAAAGGAAACAAGCAAAAAGAACAGTCATAAGAAAACAAGGTAAAAAAAAATCAGTGTTGGTAAAATGTAATTTACAAATGAAAATAAGAAGTGGTTCTTTGACTGTGCTGCTATTTAAGTGCTGTGACAAACAATAAGGCAAAATATTGGTGTGTAAAGTTTCACTGGTTTAGGATGTCCATAAAATGTGAAGAAGACCTTCAGTATGTAATTGTGGCCAGAAGATGGAGATCAGCTGAATAGTGAAACAAAGACTTTTTAAGGGTTATTAAGGGTATTCTATTAAGGGTTACAAAGTATTTCTCACACCATACAAAACTGTTGATAGGCTAATTGGTGATATTCATCTCTGGAAAAGAGAGGGTATGGGAGTTACTAGTTTTCATTCAAAACAATAGTGTGGGGAGAGAGAGAACCAGTACCAGACTGCAGATGAGTAGGGAAGTAACTTGGTTATTGATAGCCTTGCAGAACCCTTTAGCTTTGAAGGGCTGAACTACCATATAAATTAATGTGACAGAATAAGGCATGTATATTACTTAGTGATAAAAATCTCTGTGCTGCATCTGGGATTCTGAAAGAAACCTTGGACTCTTAGAACTGAACACATTAATTATTACAGATCTTGCTGCAAGACCAGGTGGAAGGAAGGTTCAAACTGCCAAACAAAAGCAGCAGATTTAACCCCTAATTCATCACAAATTAAGCATAAAGTTACTGTGGCAATAATACTGTGCCAAAAATCTGAGAAGTATGTAAGACAGGTGGTCTAAGCAAATGTGGGAGGAACTACTGATTTTTTTTTTGATTTTTCTTTTTTTTTTTTTTTTGGAAGAACTCCAAAGCAGCCCAGCCAAGAAATATCCTTTGGGATTAGTTATGCAGAGAAGTAGCAGATGCTTTTCTTGTGCCTGAAATAAGATCATTAGGGTCAGAACCAGGTAGAGACTGAGAGTCAAGAAAGAGCAGTCATTTAGAAAGTCATGGTTAGGATTAAGGACACAGAGATGTTCTTCACTTTTCCTCTTTTTTTAAATACTCAAATTTACGAGCTTACCTCATGCAGCTGAAGTCCTTAATTTATGAAGCATTTGATGTTAGTGTAGTGAGTTTTAATTAAGCTAATTGAAAATTATAAATTGAAACATTGATGGCTAAATTGCAATAATACAGTAAAAATGCAAAAGTGAGGTAGGGAAAGAGTAAGGACATTTGAAAAATAACTAGAATAAAATTGTGAACTGAAATGCCAATACTATCTTGCATTAAGAATTGCTATTTTTTAATAATGCTTCAAACAGTTAATTTTTCTGAGACTTGTTTCATTAGGTAGGATAGTAAGTTAAGAATGCTTGATTGGTTAAAGCAGATTTCTTCAGTATCCTTTGGGAAAAGGATCTCCTTTTCTTTTTGCCTTAACACGTGTATGTTATTGCTGGAAACAATCATAAAAATCTGCATACATATTCAATATGATTAATAAGCTTCAGGCATGGCACTTACGCAGGTTGATAATGCTGAATGTCTCTCCATTCCCACGTTGCAGAGCAGCAGATTTTCAGTTTTCTCTGAAATTCTTCAGTCATGCTGCTTCAGCCTCAGAGGGACAAGATGTCAAAGCCTGTCTCAGTTCTAGTGGAGGAAAGGCATGAGTTGTTTCAGCTACAGTTGA
The DNA here is from genome assembly GCA_013399855.1 of Oxyruncus cristatus. Taxonomy (NCBI): domain Eukaryota; kingdom Metazoa; phylum Chordata; class Aves; order Passeriformes; family Cotingidae; genus Oxyruncus; species Oxyruncus cristatus. The sequence continues at coordinate 937,362 of VXAY01004337.1, read as the reverse complement.
ATGGGAACCAATTCTACTTCAAACTAAGTCATATGAAAGGGCAAGGGTTAGGGCTTTGCTGTGAGCACACCTGCAAACATGGGATGTCATTTTATTACAGCTTGAGCTAGTAATAGCTGTGGAGTCAGTTAAATGCATAAAGTGAGATGTTCATAATCACTTGTATGAATTCAGCTTTCTCATCACGGTTTTTCCTAGTGGTCAAGGGAAAGTACTAAGTTGAAAGTACTTTACAATTGTCACTAGCAAAAAGATGATGGCAAAATTTAAGTGAAAGTGTTTTTTGGTTCTTTTTGTTGTGAAATATCAAACAAGTGAAAGAATAGATGAAGATACTTAGCCTGTCAACACTGTGTGTAGTACTCACCTCTGTGCATAATTTAAATCACAGCACATGCCAGAAATACCAGAGTTATACTGTGGACACAAAGTCCAGTTCAGATAGTACAGTGGTGGTCCTAGTGAGGTTTTGAAATGAGGTAACACCTGCTGCAAGTTAATATCTGTGCTGTTTAATTCAAAAGATAGATACCAACATCTTCATTATTGAACATAATTTTCTACTTAGAATTGTTGCTTAAGGCTGCTGCAGAGATAGAGGTTTCACTGCATCAAATTTAATTTCCTATAGTCAGAATAAAGCCTTGATCTTTAAAAGTAAAAACCTCCACATGTGCAGTACATCCATATTGCCACACAGTGACATTATTCATAATGTCAACTTCTAAATAATTTTAGGTAGTAATGTGTTATATTCAACTATTTCAATGTAAAACATACTAGTAAACACCATTAACACTTGTGGTACATTGTTTTCCTATGTATTAGATGTTACATAAAGCAGTCTTATATACATGTTTTTTTCTCCAGAGCTCCTAAAAAGTAGGAGGGAGACAAGTTAATAAGGTGGTGTATATGCTTTTAATATGACTATTTGCTTTATTTAGGCCACGATTGAAAAATGTGGATCGAAGTAGTGCTCAGCATTTGGAAGTTACCGTTGGAGATCTGACAGTCATAATTACAGACTTTAAGGAGAAAACTAAGTCACCACCTGCTTCCAGTGCTGCTTCTGCAGATCAACACAGTCAGAGTGGTTCTAGCTCTGACAACACAGAGAGGGGAATGTCCAGGTCATCTTCACCCCGAGGAGAAGCATCATCACTGAATGGGGAATCTCATTAAAGTTTGTTTCCTCCAGTTTTAGTCTCTTCAGAACATACAAATACATAACTTCTGTCACCTGTTACCACATTTTCATGACAGATTATTCATGCATAATTGGTATATTGACTGGAACATAATTTATGCAGCTAAAAAAAAAGTGCAGTGGTAGAAACAATAACGGCATGAAGCTGAGTGAGGGGGAGGTTTAGGTTAGATGTCAGGAAATGGTTTTTCACCCAAAGGGTGCACTGGAACGGGCTCCCCAGGGAAATGGTCACAGCACCAAGCCTGTATGAGTTCAGGAAGCGTTTGGACAATGCTCTCAGGCACATGGTGTGATTCTTGGGGTGTCCTGTGCAGGACCGGAGTTGGACTCGATGATCCTTGTGGGTCCCTTCCAATTCCGCATATTCTACGATTCTATAATAATTTAAATTCAGTCTACAAATGCTTACAAGGCATTTTCAGACCAACTTTTTAATCTTCATGTGTAAGGGTGCCATGAAAATGTGGTTTGAATGTTCATTATGCAGTGTTATTGGTATGTCCATTTTCACTTTCAGTTTATTGAATTCTAACACAACTCTTGGAGTCTCCTCTATTGGCATGTACTGAATTTAAATTTTTATAACATAGTTCAAGCTGCCTAAATATGTATTATTTGAGAATTGTGAAACATAGTTATATGTATGCAAGTCAAAGATCAACTTAATCAACTATTGCTGCAACAGAATTTTCATAATAATTATCTTCTTAAAAACACCTGCTGGTACTTGGTGTGGTTAAATAGGAAAAATGTTATTAAAGAAAACAGTTGTATGGATTTTTGCCAATGTTTGACACATTTTACTAGATTACTGTTACTGAATTATGTTGATGGTTTTACCAATATTTTTTGACACTTAAAACACTTATTGTAATGTTTACAAGCAAAATAGAAAACACGTTCTAAGCATTGATTAGTCAACCTTGCAATTCAGGTAAAGTACTGCACTGTCGCTGTACACTGGTATTCTGTGCTGTGTAACAAATACTGAACCTCAGATGATGATGCATTTGGCAAAAACTAACATTTGGAAACATGAAAGTTTGGAAAAGCTTTAAAAATAACAGAACTGCAGTTCTTGTTTCTGCTTAGTGCTGTTTCCTTGCCCAAAATTTTTCTAGTGTCATATAGTTACTTATTTCATTACAGGAATATCAGATGTTGCACAAGAATGAGAAAATAACAATACATTATTTTTTGTTCCTGGATCAATTTCTTTAATATTGATTTGGCCTATTAGAATATATTATGTCATAAATCATATGGAAAAAAGCTCAGTATCTGTCCTGCTTTATGGCATAAACTGTCAACATTTACACCCTTAGCAATATGCTGATACAGAGCAGAATTATTTACAATCCCGTCTGGTATTATGTAAAGTTAACAATAAAATATTTTTGTGAATACATATTTTGCATTTTTGTTTACAACCAATAAGTGTTTTGATACATACATGCAATTCATGTATAGATTTTAAATTATAGATTCTGGTTCAGTACAAAAGTCCATTTAGCTCCTTCTAGGGAGATAGTGCACTTACATTCCTGTGAGCCTCTTCTTTTTCATTCAAAGTAAATATATTTTAAAGCCCATGTAAAAGTTGGATGGACCTTCTTGGTAGTGAGTCCAGCCCCAAATTATTATCAACATATGATATCTCGTCTTAACAGCTTAAAACAATGGATTTTTGTAGCCCCTGACAATTGTGATGTTTGGTGGTTTCTTGTAGTAATGTATTTTTCTGTTTTTACTGCAGTACTTCTTCAGGCACAATGGTACTGTTCTATTTTGTAAGATGCTAGTTGTGAAATACAGTTAGTTGCATAAAATGAGAGTCTGATGTGATATCTGAGAACATACATACCTCATTCCTTGGTGTTGCTGTTTAAACTTTTTAGACATCAAATGTTAATTATAGGCTATTTCAGATGGATAACTACTGACCTGTTTATTATGTATTCTGCTTTGTCTTACTAAATAGGATGTCTGTTCTTTGCTGTTACCTGGCCAACTCTTAGTATCTGTAAAACAATGCTTTTTAAGGTTCTTAAATATTTTGGGGGCTGGGCTGGTGTTCAGAATAACATACACTAGTTTTTAAAAGAGAAATACATGTTTCTCAACTTTATTTTTTTATTTTTTTATTTTTAGGTGGGGCTATAATGATGTAATGGATTACAAAAGAGCTGAAACTCTTTAAGCAGTGTAAGGATAGCAAATCTCATTGGAAGAAGTTTTATGAAATGTGTTTCTAATTTAAAATATAATGAATGCTAACACATTTCAGAATTCCTTGCAAACAAGTAATAATCTATTACCAGGAATTCACTAAATGGGAATTGCATTTTCATTTAAGTTTATGTGAATACACCACCCAGCACTCCCCACAGGAGGACTCTATCCTCAGAAAGGATGGAGTGGATTTTACTATGATTCAACTGTCTCTAGAGAATAATCTCAAAAATGTGGTACAAGAAGGGTTATAATCAAAAGGAATGCAGAAAAGCCTCACTGTTCTTTATGGAACAAGACATGGAAAAGCAATTTCTAACTACAGATACAACACAAGTCAGCTAGGATCTAAAAAGCTGTGGTGCTTTTAACTGAACTATTAGGTTGCCAGCATTTCATTGCAATGATGCTTGTTTTAGCATTAAGCAAAGTTAAGATAATTTTTGCCTGTTGGTGATTAAAGGAATATGACAATACTGACAGCAGAGTAGACAAATTCTAAGTAAAATATGGCATATGACTCTGTTCATAGTGTTATAATTTAAATGAACTTCACTTCCATAATTTTTAAATAATTTTGATGTGTAGTAATCCTAAGTCCATTTTCTAACTGTAAATATATTTAAAAGCATCTTTACGCCATTTATAAAAAGTGAAAATTTAATGTTGTAATGTGTTTTGATTAGCTATTTTTCTCTGTGATTGCTCTCTGCATAAGAACTGTTATTTGTTAAATCTATATATGCACCAGTCTTCAACAGCCATACATCCTGGATTGTTCATGAAATGGTGGCCCAACAAAGACAAGTGTGATAGTGTTCCATGTAAATGAGTTCCTTTATGTGTTGATTGATTGTCTGCTTTCAGAAAGGAGAAGGGGGGGAAATGGGGGAAAATGGAGTATAAATAGTTCTTTGATAAAGTGTACAGTAATTCAGTCTCTTATCTTCCTAACTTTGCCATTAATATAATTATATTAATTATAAGGAAAAGAACAAATACAGTCGAGACTGATTTTTTTTTTTTTTCATGAATTTAAGTTCTACTTGGTAGCAGGTTAAATTATACCATATAAAATTTTGATTCCAACAGAGGTGATAGTAATAAATAAATTACATTTAAAAATTTAAAATTCTTGATATTAATAGTCTTGATATTAATACCAATATGTTTTAACCTATTATATGTTTATCTAGATATTTGATGTTTTGGAGCATAGATTGTAAAATCTCAAAAAAGGTTTGATTTTATAATTTGTGCACTTTACTTTTTTTTTTAATAATATAAATAGCACATTTTCAAGTAGCCATGTGAGAGAGAGAGTACTTTCTAGAATTTGTTTCTACCGGTTCACTATAGTGTTTAGGCAGGACTTCTAAACTTCACATTTTGCATCTTAGTTTCTTTACTTTTTCTCTTTTGTCTCAAAAGCCTGACAGTTTCCCATGTTATGCTGATTGATTTTACTTTGTTATACAGGATGGATTTGTTATGGAACTGTATATTGTGTACTTTTTATGTACATCGGGGTTCTTTAACTGTATTTGTTTGTTTTCTTTCTGTCACATGCCTTTATTTGATTCTTCTCCCTACTAGGGAGTCTATTCAAACATCTGAAACTGTATGGAAATAGAAGGGCATCTAAATTTAGTTTCTCCAAAGGCAACAGCAAGTGCTATACTTGTAGTAAATATGGCCTGTGTTTACTCAGGAATAAGATAGGTAACATAAAAGTTAATGCTGGTTTTGGCTAGTGGACCAGTCAGCCAAATATGGCATTTTGCAAATGCGTACTTCTATCTTCATGTTAAGATTTGGGTGTGCTGGAAATACAGTTTGAGATTCTAAAGATTTTGCTTACCTGAAATTGTGCCCCAACTTGTGCCAAAGCAGTCTCAGTTTGAAAGGTTGTAACTTCCCAAGCTAGCAAAAACTGTATGGTAAAATCAGTCAATCTGAGGAAGCTCAGATGGCTTTCTTTTGTGCTGTCAAAGTTTTAACAGGGTGAGAAACTGTTAAAAAAAGACTTATAATTGTTGTCTAAGACAACAATCTTAGACCAAGCTTAGTTGGATGTCTAAAGAACCCATGTTTTAACTGGAATTAATAGGATTTAACCACTAAATTAAACTTGAAAAAGTACTTCACAAGTTAATTACAAGTCAGTGCTTTATAGAAATTATTGTAACTTCCTGTCTAGAATGGAGTAAATGGAGCAACAGCAATGGATAGCTGCACACTTGCTAGAAAACGCTATTATCCAACAGCAAGTGATGTTTACATGACTTTCCCAAGAATTTTTCTGTGGATGAGGCCTAGGAGTCCAGGTCCCCTTGCCTAAATTATATCATTGGATTCAAACAGTGAAAGAAAATGCAGCAAACAAATCAATTAGTTTCAGATCCTGTAGACTCTAAGAATACAGGAGCTGTTTACACCTTCTATTTAACTGTATTGGTGAAAATTCATTTAAACAAACCACCACTGTATATTACTTAATCACTCAGATGTATTTGATCCTGATCTTGCCCCTTTTATTGTGGGAGACAAATTAAAGTTATCAGGATGAACTTGCTCTGTCTACTGACACAGGGGATTTTAAGAGCAGTTTAATGGGCACAGGAAGTTTTAGGTGTGCTTTTAAGGAGTTAAACATGGAAGATGAAGAGCAAAAGCATATTTCATAGCTCATATTACTAAGAATGATCGCAAGAGATTGCTGTCCCATTTGGGGGTTTGTAAAAGACAAAATTGTGATATGATCTAATCACTCCTTGTCTCATATGTCTAAAAGGAAAACTACCACCAGAAAAATACTGTCCAGTAACAATAGTTAAAAAAATAGTTCCAAAATGTTAATTATTTTGTAGAAATTATGGCATATCTTAGCAGAGGGAGGAATATTTGAGCAAGAAACCCTTCAGGACTACATTTTCAGGACCTAAGCCACCTGGAAAAGTGTAGTATTTAATTACGCTCTTCTCTGTTGTTAAACAAAGTCATGCATTAACCCCAGCTGGCAAATAAGTATCACACAGCCATTTGCTTACTCTCCCCTGGTGCTAGGGGGGAGAGAATTAGAAAAGTAAAGTGTGAAAACTCATGGGTTGAGTTAAAGACAGTTTAACAGGTGCAGTAGAAGCTGCACACACAAGCAAAACAAAAGTAATTCATTCGCCACTTCCCATGGGCAGGCAGGTGCTCAGCCATCCTCAGGAAAGCAGGGCTCTGTCACACACGATGGTGATGGGGGAAGACAAATGCATCACTCTGAATGTCACCTGCTTCCTCCTTCTTTCCCCAGCTTTATATGCTGAGCATGACACCGTATGGTCTGGGATCCCTGTGGTCATCTGGTGTCAGCTGTCCTGGCTGTGTCCCCTCACAACTTCCTGTGCACCCCCAGCTTTCTCACTGGTGCATCGGTATGAGAAGGAGAAAAGGCCTTGACTCTGTGTAAGCTCTGCTGAGCAATAGCTAAAGCATCACTGTCTTATCAACACTGTTTCCAGCACAAATCCAAAACACAGCCCCATACCAGCTACTGTGATGAAAATTAACTGTATCCCAGCCAAAACCAGCACATCTGTATATAAATACTGACCTTGGTAAAAGCAAAGTGAGCATGCCCCCTTAAACTTTTAAGATTTTAAGAAATGTGGCTGTAGACCAATGGAGCACTAATTTACAACAGAGTTACTGAGGAGACAGCTGAGAAAAAGAGACTATTAATGTCATTTTTGATAACCCACTAACCATGCATATCCACTTTTTCTCTTCTGTATGAAGAAGCAAAAGTATACAGAAGAAGGAAATAAATGTAACCCAGGCTAATGAAATGTGGCTCTTTACCTCCTTCCCAAACTCACTAGATTCTGCAAAATACAAATTGAATTTGGTTCAAAGATAATCCCAGGAATTTGTTGCTAAAAAAAGATGGAGTTGTTCAATCACCTTGCATCTGTTAGTTAAGACAGGTGAGTGGTCAGGCCCATTCTACTTTCTGAATACCCACTTTGGGATCGCAGATCTAATTTGCTGTTTATATGCATCTCATATATACTTGCCATTCATGAATAATCTATTTCAAGCTGATCCTTCTTTGCACAGAATAAATAAAAATGCTTCAATGTCAAACCCAGTTCCTGATGGCACAGATCTCAGAAAGAAAATCTGCTGATCTGACTGATCATCTCTTACTGTAACAGCCTTCAGCTATGAATTAATCTAAGTAAGGGAAATCTCCTCAGGTTATGTGTATTTATTGAGTATCACTACTTCCAGCTCTGAAGGAAACACATTCTGATTCCTTCCTCTCCCGTTTTTGTTTTTGTTTTTTTTTTTTTTTCTTTTAAGTACTGCTGTAGCATGTGTGGATGCAGTGAGTTTGAAATAATTTATGCCTGATTTTATAAGTGGGGAATTTGACGGTTGTTCCCAGTTCTTCAGCTATATTCTGGTTTCTGTAAGACCAACGATGGTACATGAAGCTTAGAGGTCATTATCAATTTTGTCACCATTGTCTTTGTTTCTATATAATTGACTTACTGAACAGATTCTTTCTAAGCAAACTTAGTTACACTGATCCTGTCCCATTCGAGTGCTCTGGCTGAGGTCACTGGCATTCTGGGATGCCAATTATCTGCATTTCTGCAAATGATTTGTTCTGTGCTGGGAGGCTTCCAGACATGGAAAAAGAAGCAAAATGCTTTCCAACTGATGCAGGCATAATGTTGCCAAGTAACTTGCAGTACCTGGAGGCTTTTTGAAAGGTCTAAGAAAATGCTCTCAGTCCCTGCTAGAGAAGGTCTGAAGCATGCACAGATACTGTGCACTTTCTCAGCTTTCCTACAGAAATTCCAACCTACCAGCTTCTGTTTCTAAAATGTCAAAGACCTTCAAAAACCCTCAGTCCAACAAAAAGACAGAGGATAAGGAGGGGGGGAGTCAGAACAAAGAAAATGTATTTTCAGAATAATCCCTTGAAGAGCCATATATAATGGCTTCTTTGTCTGTTTGGTATTCTTTTTTCTGTGTAAGAATTAGGCAGCATTACACACTTTTTAGAGGTGTGTCTTGCTTTATAATTCTTGATACCTGTTGGTTCAGTGACTTTTGGCCTAAAAATAGATATAGGGGTTTGTGAATCGTATAGTAAATACCATGAACTTTTCACTTCTGGATACAGGTCACTTATTGAAAGGGCAGAGTTTTGATTAAAGAGCTAGAACAAAATAAATTCCTCTTGTACCACTAGCCAGTATACAATTTTAAAGGGTCTAATTCCTGGACTACTAGAATAAAAGGATAGCTTTATGTTGCAAGGGTAATAGGAACCTAAACTAGAATGGATGTGGCTTCTGAAGAGTTTTGTGGCCAGTAGTTCATATGGCTGTTTTCAGTGATTATTCCACACCTTACCCTGTTAATCTTGCAGTTTGTTAGAGCATCCTCAAAAAGAAATCAAGAATACCAACAGTACTGTCAGATGCTCTTAAAATTTGCTAAGTGCCTTACACAGAGCATCGCTGAGGCAAAGGTTTGATTGCAAGGAAATTTGATAAAAGATTTACTCCTCTGTAAGGGTTATCAGTTGTAACCAAGGTGTTTTTCCTGGTTGTAATGCACTAGAGTCTTACATTTTGTTGCTAATACAAGTATCTAATAAGAAACAGTCCAGAAATTTCTGAGGCTTTCAATTTGTAAAACATACATTTTCTGGAGGAGATTTTTTTCCTCTAGTCAGCTATGATGGTCTACTGAAATGTCACAGAAGTGAATAAAACCTGTGAGTATTTTTGGATGCTTTCACATTTCTCAGTTTCTCAATCAAAGACAATTCTTGGGAAGGGTTACGTAACCTGGTTTTGTTCATAGGGTTTATTTTAATCCAACAGTAGTTTTTTAAGGATTTTGTTGTTAGAAAAAGGGCTTGTTATTTTGAAAATAAAAATCTTACTTGCCAGGTGTCTTCCCCAAAAGGAGTAAGTGCCTTTTCTGTTCTGAGTCTTAGAAGTATTTACTTTGTCAGATTGAATCTGAATGTCCTGGATAAACCAACTATTAAGTACTGAGTGTTACCAATGGCTTGAAATCCTTTCACTGGAACGAGACAGAATGTAAGCCACTTGAATTACTTTGAGACCTGATGTTATTGGAATTTTTATAACTGCTACGAGTAGTATACTTCTAAGAACAATGTAACTTTACAGGAACTTGATAGGAAATAAATATTTATTAAAAGAAGTACATAAATAAATATTTATTTACCAATTTAAGTAAGAGAAAATGTTACGCCATGGGGGCAACAGTCTTGCTGTTAGCAGTCCTGACTACTTAGTGGAAAGTAAAACTAAGGCCCTGGACTCTAACTATAAAAAAATGTGTGGTTTTTGGTGAGAGATTGGGACTGACAATCTTATGTCCACCTTCTAATAAAGTAATTCTTCCTACCTAAGTTTTTACCAATTCTCAAGCAGAAAAGAAAGCATGAGCAGATATCAGTAAGAGGCCCTGTGGTTTAATTGGTGCTGCTTCCTATCTCTAGAGGATTTTTTTTTAATTTTTTTTTAAACTTTGCTCAGGACTGGTACAGCTGAAAGTATATTTTCCCTTCATTCTTAAGCCTAGACTTTGAATGGAGTTTCTCTGAGACACTTTTGTAGTGAAATCGTATTCCCTACAAACATTGAAGACAAAAATAAACATCTCCGTGAACAAAAGATTGTGTGTGGTTGTAATTTTTTTAATATATACAAATTTATTATAAAAAATCTAAAGGTGCTCTAAGGAAAACATAATATATTGGTCTATACTTAAAAGGTTTCAGTGTAGCAGTCTGAAAGTACAGTTTGCATCATGCTACAAATTTTTTGTCTGATAAACTATGTTTTTTAATTCCAGTTAAGCATTCCTTTAAATAACGATGACAATACGTTACATTTAGTCAAGTGTATAGTAACCCATTGGGACACTGCCTTCAACTGACTTCTTCCTACCTCATTTCAAAGACATTATTAAACAATTTAAAATGCTGAAAGCTTGGCAGGAAAGCTGAGGGGAAACGTCTGGAAAGAAAGAAACAGTAGGAACAGTAGTATCTCAGTACAAAGATAATTTTTTTCTGTATTAAATGTTAAACAATTAATGATAATGGACTTGTTTAAAAATTAACATTCCTATAGTTATTTCACACTGATGACAAAGAGTTGATTTCAGGTGAGCATCAAAAGATGTGTTTGATGCCTAGAACAGTGATACATTGAAATGCCTTCCCCAGGAATAAAGTAATACTTCTTGCCTGTGAACAATCTGATAAGAGAGTATTTTTGGTGAAAACTACTGTCGGTGCACTATATTAAGATCTTGACTGGCAGTGGTGATGTTTAGGGTGTGCTATGATAAATAAAATGGTAAATAAAGTTATTAAATTGTTCAGAACCCATGTCTGAATATGTTATTTGTACTGTCTAGGAGGAGGTGCAAAAAATACAAGTGGGCAATTTGGGGATAAATGCCAAGAGGCCTCTACTAATTTATTGGCAGAGATAATTCATTTCTCCTTTTGACTATGATGGAAGTTGAGATATTCCTGGGAGTACTGCTTCTGAGGCAAGAAATTATGGAAGTATCCATGCTTGCAAATTAAAGGAACAACTGAGGTAAGAAACTTTGTATATGCAACTACTCTGTTACTAAAGCAGGTTATAAAACTGTGGACTGTGTGGGTTCTGGCAGTTTATCTTCAAGCTACACACAGTTTCTGTGTTCAGTTCTCTGAATTGTCATTTGTGTTGCTTTGTAGCATGAGACAGAGGTTCTACAAGGCATTCTTAAAAGGAGCTCATTCCCTTGTAAAGACTGTCAGAGTTTCACGTTTGTGCAGCAGGTAGCTCCAGTGTTGGCTATGAGTATTGGAATTCATCCCCACTCCAGGGAAGCAGCGTGTGAGGCTGTTACCTCCTCAGGTGCAGAATGCTTTTGATGTCACCCTGCCAGTGTTGGGCATAGATCCCCAAGAGCAAGCAGCAAGTGTTAGGAGACTGTTGACATAATTACCAAGTTTGGTACTAGCAGAAATACTGCCTAAATTGGCATCAGATACCAGAATGAGGCTATTGTCACTAGTTAAGGGGGTCTAATTTAGTCTTACTCATTAATTTTAAAAGAACAGAAGGCATTCAAAAGAGGAGAGCAAGTTGTAAAGCCCTTCCATCACCCTTTTACTTATTTCTTTCCACTGTTGACTGTTTAACAAGACTGCTACACAATTACGGGTCTGAAGATCAAAAAAAAATTTCTTAGATTCCACACAAATGTTTTGGCAGCCATGGGAGATCACAGCATTCCCACACAGATACGGCCTGGTGCTTGGAGATAGCTTAGGACAGCATCCAATTTTATTTTACCCTTTCTTGTCTTGAAAAAAAAATTAAATAGTTAAAAAAGAAAATTTCTAAAGTTACAGATAAAAAAATGGGTAAAGGAAGGCTGAGTAATGTGTAAGTGCAATCACGAGTCTGCAACACTTCAAGTTATTTTGGTTGTTTCAGGCTCAAAGTTCAGCACAACACAATATTCCAACGACTCGCTGGCTCTGCTGCCACTCATGCAGTGGAATGGGCTGAGAACACGACTTTATTGACACCTTAGATAAATTAGTGTAATGTCTGCACAGCCCAGGGTATTGCACAGGGCACTGCAAGGTAGGCTGACTGTTCCCGTAAGTACTTCCATGAACTTCAGATATGATCAAGGCTGTTAACCAAGTATAAGGATGCTGGTACCTTAGGCAGTTGTCTGATGTGGCTGTTCTATTCAGTTTTAAAAGGCAGTACAAAAGACAATATTAGTGTCTTATCTCTTCTTCCTTATAATTCAAGCACTAAATGCTTTAAAAAACTACTGCATTTGGTTGTTCTAATCTGTTTGTTTTGTTTTCTTTTCTTTTAATTAGCAGTTACAGAACTAAAACAACCCTTAGAGAAAATTAAATGGACAGACAAACGTTAGGACTTTATATCTCCATCCTTTGTGCTCCTAGAAAGTATTCATTCTGCTTTTTAATGTAGTAAACCACTAAATATTGTGTAAGTCTACGTATGTAGATGTTTGTTTATTTAGGGCATGGAAGTTGAACTTTCGTAAGAGGAATGATACAAATATTTTGACTAATGTTTAATAACTTATAATTGTTCACAGAGGATTCATTAAATAAATTTTGAAGTGATGTTTTTCTATTGAAGAAATAATTGATTCATATTAGAAGAAACTAGGAAATTTGCCAAGTATCATACCCCTTTCTAAACTGCTTACAATGCAGCTTACTTGATTTTGTGTACAAATGGCCTGAGGTGTTTTTCCTCTTCCTGTACTCCTTGGGTATTATTGTGGTTATCAAGAGTAATTGCAAAATATTTTAAGCTCCTACATAGCGTCTAAATAGGTTAAACACACACTACAATGCTGAAGAATGTGAACTAAATAGGGAAGGAATGGGGTAAGGTAAGAATATTTTGGTCATCAATAAAAAGTGGTTTTGAAAATTTTTATCAATATCTTTATACATTGGGAAATTTGAAGAGTATATGCAATAAGAATGGAAGGCAGTCATACCAAACTAAGTCTTTTTCTTTAAAAGTAATAGGGAGGAAAAAAACAGTGATATCTGGCAGCAACAGAAAAGGGTCATTGTTCCAAGAAGTCCGATGATACCATATATACAACACGTGGCAGCAAAGCAGTTTCTCCTTGCTTACCCAACCTCACAATCTATCATAGCCGAGTGTTGACACTGCAGCTTGTATGAAAGGGCACATGAACATCAAAGAAAGTGTTGCTGCCTTTGAAAAGCCCTTAGCTGGTCTGCACATGAGGCAGCATTGACACAAAGCTGTCAGCACAAAATCTTACTGCTCTGCCAACTTAACTAATAGTTTAACTTCTAAAAGAACAAAACCAGGGGGAATGATACAAATGCATCTGATTAGGACTGGGGTTTTTAATTAAGTTGGTCTTATTTATATCTTGATCTAATGGGTTGTTAGAGTGTTGTTTTCCTTTTCTGTTACACAGTAACTGCCCTTCTGACCCTTGAACACACTTGCAGAAGTGTAAGATGCTGATTCTTTAAAAAAATTGATTGTTCTAACTACTCATTTAGCACCAGTAGTTTAATAAGATTGCTGTTTTCTGAATTTCAGCTAATTTCTGAACATAGTAAATAGAATTGAATTCTAAATGTTCTAAACAAAAGTTACCGCGGCTAAGTAACTCCAGTCAAGAAAGAATTTAAAGATTTAAAATTGTTAATAAAATGAGAGAATCTTGCACCTGATTATACCTCTTCATGTTTTAAGTTTACTAAAGACTAGCAAAGGTTATAGCTTAATGTATTACATATTGTTCATTAACTATTCACGGTGAGTAATAAAGATACATAATTATTAATCTTTAAAGAATTTATAGGTGGAACGAGGTAATTAGATAGCATCTGATAGTGTTTTTTCTCAGTGATACTACTGGCATTCCAGTCACTTTTCCTTATCTTCCTTACTCAGATGGCTGAGTTTATAGTGAGAATCATTTTATCACACCAACTGATTAAACGGACAGATTTTGCAGTGTGAAAAAAGACTTGTGTGCATGCAAGTTTAGCTGTTTTTTGCTTCCCAGTAGCATCACAGAGCTTAACAAAAGATACTAACTTGCTCTCTGACCTTACCTTAGTTATATGCTTAGAACACTGCAGATACATTCCCACTGATTAATTATTAAATGTATTATTGGACAGCACTGAATGAAGAGAATCTTGTAAAGTCCTATTTCAGTAATGACATGATTGATAACAGTAATTAAAAAATTCTCCCTGTGTTGCCTCTCTTTAGCACTCCTTATTTCTTCTTTTCTCATCCAAGCATATACTTCCTTCTTCTGAAGCATGAGAGCATTATTGCTGCCCATCTGCCACATTTATTCTTGGTGCCTTTATAAGACCTTTCAGATCTCTGTTTCCCTGGCTGGAACACTCTTTCAGGGGCAAGTAGGGACACACCTCAGTAGGGACTAACTGGTCTCTGCTTTTAAGCTTGCTGTCAGTAAATACTCAGGTGTATCTCTCCACTCTGTTTCTCTGTGTAACTCATTCCCTGCTATATGGACTTGGTAGTGTATGTAAGGGACTGTGAAGTGGAACAGTGCACAAAAACATGACACAGGTCAGCAGGTAGATATGCAATGAGAACAATGAGCCAGATTTTGAGTGCACAAAATCAAGGAAGCTGAATGGCAAGCTGTGGTAGAAAGCCATGAGGAACACAGAACAGAGGGACAGAAAACCCGGCTAAGACTTTGAGTGGGGCTTTCGGAGCTGGTTCTTTCTGTGATGCAAGCCAGCATATGGATCTCACTAACATAAATTTCCCTTACTTCATTAGATAAACTCTAGAAAGAGTTCTTTTCATACATACTTCCCCATGTAATCTCTAACTCCCATCTTTACCCTGCCATCTTTGGTCCTGAATTCTCATCATCCTCATGCCCCCTAGTTCCTTACTTCTCTTGGATTCTACTTCTTCTTTTCTCAGTCCCAACTTCCCTGCTTGTATCTCTTAGTAATCATCCTTGTATCTGCACTGCAAACAGAGTTGAGCATCCAGTATTTTCTGAGGGCCACCTTTTCACCTAATTTCTTCTTTTATTTTGAGGAAGAGGTGATGAATAATTTTGGCAGGACAATTTTGGTGTTACTTCTCTTCCAACTAACAGAGTTGCCAGCTGGCATTCTGCTTTCCTCCTTCTTTTAAGCACAGCCAAGAGCAGCAGTAAGCTATGGCTGAGTTTTATGAGCATTCACATATGACATTCACCCTTAGGCCACAGAATTTATAACAGAACTATTTTTTTATGTTTTATTGTAAATCATGTTGGCATTTTTCTTAAAATTCATGGTCCTGAATTAATGCAGTTTAATGGGGATATCACCACTTACTTCAAAAAAGGGTATTTCCAGTCCCTAGAGAAAATATGAGCCAAATGCACTGTGAGGACAAAGAAGGAAGCAGAATTATTCCAACAATATTCTAATTGTATTTTTTTTAAACCTGAAAGCTGAGGGAGCAGCACTGAGTGATGACTTTAAAATACTGACCTTGGCAATAGTATAGGTTAGGTAAGCTGTTAGGTCTTTGCTCGGTGGTCTGGGCCAGTGAGGCGGGATGCACTACTGTATTGGATTCAGCTGAAACCCAACCAATATTCCCCCTGTCTAGCAGGACGTACAGCTATTATTTCTTCTGCCACTTCCCAGACCTACATCTTGTTGTCCATAAGCATGACTTGGTGAGCCAAAATAACCTTTTCTTTGCTAGTGACCACAAACAAATCTTGCAGGCTCAGTTCACCAACCTTCTCCAGCCCAGCATCCTACTAGCCTAACAGTGCCCACCTGCTCCCTGGGCCAGAGTACTGGGCAGTCACCTGTGTGCCAAGGCCGGAGGAGGGAAGGGCACTGGAGTCCAAAGTGATTTGGATGCTCTGATTGTTTCTGTGCAAGGAGAAAGGACACCTGTAGTTACACAGCTGCCTAAAGAATGAGAGGGAATAACAGAATTACAGAATGGATCAGGTTGGAAGGGACCACAGTGAGTCATGTGGTCCAATCTCTCTGCTTAAGCAAGGTCATTCTAGAGCACATGGCACAGGACTGCGTCCAGATGGTTCTTTAATATCTCCAATGAGGGAGATTCCACAACCTCTCTGGGCAACCTGTTCCAGTGTGCAGTCACCTGCATGGTAAATAAGTTCTTCCTCGTATTCAGGTGGAACTTCCTGGGCATCAGTTTCTGCCTGTAGTCTCTTGTGCTATTGCTTGGCACCACCAAGAAGAGCGTGGCTCCATCTTCTTGGCACCCTCCCTTTAGCTATTTGTACTTACAGAATGTCCTTGTGGAGAGGCAGCTGTGAAGTTTTTACACAGGAAAATCGAAGTTATCGCAACAGAAACATTGAGCATAGGGGAAAAGAGTATCATTTTAAGGGGACTTTAGCCCCACTTTTGCCCTTCATGAAGATAAGGCGAGACAGGAGCCTGTGCGCTTTGCCTGCGGGCTTCTGGTACATCAGCACTGCCGCTGTCTCTGCGTGGGACGTTTCTTCTGCCGACTCCTGCCCAGGACGTGTTCCGGAGACCTGAACGGGAGCGAGCCCAGGCCGACCGCGGGATCGCGGTGGCGGGGGCAGAAGAGGACCCGCGGCTTTTCTTACTCTCGGGACAATTGAACCGCGGCCGCCCCCCCGGCCCCGCCCCCCGCCCC
>VXAY01004337.1:653415-920134 GCA_013399855.1 Oxyruncus cristatus | reverse complement strand
GGGGCCGGGGCCGGGGAGGCGCTCTGGCGGGGCGGGCGGCGGTGTCTCCGTGCGCTCCCTCCCGGCGCCTCGCGGGCCGGACACCGGAGAACAGCGGCTGGAGAAGCCTGGAACAGATCAGGAAAACTTTGCTAAGTGGCGTTGCCGGCGGCCGATGCCGCCCCCGTGCGCGTCCCCGCCGCTCCGAGCCGGTCCCTGGCCGCTCCTGGTGGGACAGGGCGGAAGGGTGCGTTTCCTTTTTCCAAGCGAAGAAAATTTCAGGGTGCTCGTTCAGCTCTGAAACTTGGTAACTATAGAGTTATCAAATATAACTTCATTGAAGCAGAACTTTTTATGGGATACCTTAATACAGCCAGTCTTCTCACAGAGACTGGCGAGTTCAGTCCTGCAATTAAAGGGGTGTAAATCTAAGCATCTCGCACTCTGCAGAGCCGCGGTGTTCTGTTGCTTGCTTCCTATCACCAGAATTTTTTATGTGGTCAAGAGGTGAGTGAGATTATGGAATGAAAATTACTAGTTTTCCTTTAGGTTATATTTTCATAATACTACTCACCAGTGGTAATGGGACTCCTAATGCCAGGAAAAGAGGAGTGACAAGGAATCTGTTACTGAAACTGGAGAAATTCCGGCCATGCCTTTCTGGGCCAGTCTACCTCTAGTTCTGCTTAGATTCTAAAGCAGTTTGAAAAAAGTGTGAGTTTGATTGTTTGGAGATGGTCACTCCTTCCTGATGCTGCACAAGCTCTGGCGCCCCCCGCCCCTTACACTGCTTGTACTTGTCTGAGCACACAAATGAGTTGATCTGGCATGTTGACCTGCCTGAAAACCACCTAGTTTCTGGCCAGCTCAGCGCTTTGAATTGCCTCATCATGTAATTATGAAAGTGTCAGTGCTGGTGCAAAGGAATTATGGAGGATGGTAGGCTGACAAACTCTGATTTAGTAATCTTAAAATACTACGAAATAGCATTCTTAGTTACTAGGGGTGGAGTCAGCTGAATTGTGAAACCCAGCTTTTGGCTGGTGTAACTACTTCAGAGATTTTCCCCGTGCTTTTGCTTTAGTTCAAATTAATACAGATTATGACTTAAAAAAATTATGAGAATGATTGTTTCTCATTTCTAGTTCATGATTAAAAACTCATTGTGAACAGTTGAAATCTACTGGTTCTAAGGAACACTAACTGAAATGAGTTACCCTTAACAGTTTTATGTAAGATTTTTATTGGTTTAATAAATCAGTTTTTAATAGAAACGGAGGAAAAACATGTTTGATATTTATTTGACTAAGGAAAACATGCAATTTACATGAAGAAAACTTTTATTAAGTCGATAAAAGATGATAATCAAAATAATTTTACTAAACATTGAGATGACTTTCAGGTGCATCATACTCATGGTTAGCAAAAAAAGAACCAAGTTAATTTTAAAAGCTGTACTGTTTCAGTGTTTGTACTGAAGTGTAGTTTTTAAATCGAAGATGTGGGTGGGGAAGAACCCCAACAATGTGCAAGAAGCTTCTTGCTGCAGTGATATCACATGAGATATAAATCTGCCCTGTGTTGCAAAGTAGAAAAGTTTTACAAACTGAGAAAGTTCTTTTCTAAAGGTCTCAAGTGCCACAAATAATTCCTGTGTATAGTGTCATGGGGGCATATCTCCTTGCAAAATCAGTGTCTGTTGTCATCATCTCTGTGGGATTTTTTTACCTGTAGACTGGTGTCAAACTGAAGGCTCAGGAAGAACATCCCCTGTTGTAAGTTATTGAAACATGCTCTTTCTGCAAACAGCATGTGCAAAATCTAGTTGCGAGTCAGTCCCCTAGAACAGTCCCTAAAAGGCTTTTGTTTAAGGAAAAATTCTGTCCTGTGGCAGTTAAGAAATTCCCCACTGAATATTCCCTTAGATGCGTGTTTCGATTATTCTGAAGTATTAGAATTGCTGCATTACACTGACTTGTGTAAGTGATACATGCACATCTTAGTGAATGTATTGGTGTCTTTCAGTTTTTATAATTAAGCTGTTTCTTCAGTGGAGACTGAGCACAATGGCCACATGGCTGTTATGTGCCCACTTCTGACTGTCTTGTGATTGTGTAGTATCGTGAAGGGTTCATAACCTTATAGAAAAAATGGTGTTCGGATAACCTTCTAATCCTTCTTAAAGTTTAGTATTTTATGTGTATTAATAGTAACTTTGATAAATGGGTTTCTTCAGCTATTTCCTCTGACAACTTTAAAATACACTTCAGCAAAGTAAGTCTAACTATCATCTGAAGGCATTTATGCACTCAGCTGTGTTTTTCTCTTCTCTTTAGCCAAGAAGGGTTTTCTTTTTCTGAACAATCTGGTTTAGTATATCCCATAAGGGCAGAAGGAGCTCGATCATGCTCTGGGATGGGGCAGTCAGATTTTCTGTCAGTCTTCAGAACATGCAAACATGAACACTGCAAGCTTTGAATAAGGCTTTGGAATACCACACTTGGAAGAATTTAACAATAGTGATGACACATTTAAGTAGAAAATAATTGAAAAGGAAGTATCATATTGAAACTAGAATTACAGGTTGAGGCACAATCCTCCAATAAACACAATAATTCAGGGGAACTTGTTGGTTAATCAGTTTGGTAAAGAGTTGTTTGTTTGAAATGCTGATCTAGCCTGAGGAACAAGAGGACTGAAAACTAAAGGCCTATATCCTGCAATTTGGTATAAACAGCCAAAAAACATTTTAAGAACTTAACTAAATTAAGGTTGGGTTTTAGCTGTGCAATGAAGCTAAGTTGTCCTATTGATTATTCATTCTAGTTTGAAAAGTAGTAATGAATAGTCGGTACTGTCACAGATAATAGCTAAGTGAGCAGTGGATCTGAACTGGAAAAAAATGAAAGCATGCTGACATTTCTACTTCCAGAAAATACAAAGTCAATCAAAAGGCAGTATATATAGTCAGCCTTTTTTTTCTTTGCTAGTATGATTTATGGATGAAGAAGGTGTCTGGGAAGAAAATATAAATCAAAAAAACTCCCCAAAACCAGAGTGCATAAACCTATACTTGCTACAGTATGTTATTAAATAGTACTGTAATCTGCTGTCTGTGGAGTATCCGTTCAAGTCAGTCTTTTTCCATATGCTTTCAGATGAGTTAATTAGCAGACTGAGAAATGAACCTTCAGTTAATTTTATCAATATTGCCACTTCAGTTAGGCAGATAATGTTCATCTATTCAGGGCCAAAAAGGTGCTATTCTAATGGCAAGTCTGAGAAATAGAGAAGGAATCAATGTGTTGTCAGTTCTGTGATGTTAGCGAGGTCAGTGAAATTGACTCTATTAAGTGAAACATTTTTCCATTGTGCTGTAAGTTAACATTTTTGCAGCTGGCCACACTGTTTTGCTGTATGTGACACAGATATCTGACTGTATCAGTCTCTTGCTCTCTTAACTGTTCTGGCAAGGGGAGAGTTAAATGTATCCATTGCCATCCCTCAGTGCAGGGAAAAGTGTAGAAAGTGTATCTACGAGCTTAGCAGAGGAGGGTGGCTGTGAAAGGTAGTTGGTTCTTTCCTTGGCCTGTACACAGCTGCTTTTGTCTGTATCGGAGCTTAACCAGCAGTGTCACCAGTCTGCTTCTCAGCTATTCTTGTGTCTTGAGAAATTGGTCCAGAAGCTAAGAATTTCAAAATATGAGTTAAACTTCAAATTATTCAGTGTTTCATCCTTTAAAGTTGAAAATTCATTTAAAAAATCTGCTGAATTTGTCAAGGAATTGACTAGCAAATGTTATTTTACATAGAAATATTGTAAATTAATGAAATCTTATTGAGATTTTTCCAGTTAAAAAGTTTGTTGTGTGTCAGACACCTAACATTGCTTTTACCGTCCCCTGTGTAAGAAAGCTATTGCCTCTATGACAAAATATGTCATGATAAATTTGTGATATTGTTGCACATGTTCAGGAAAAGCTATTGAGAAAAGTCAGAAATTCTCAGTGTATTTGGGAGTTACAGTGAGCATTTCATTGTCCCCAGTTTTTATTCGTGAGTGATTATGAACAGGAAGGAACTAAAAAATGCTTTTTTCCTCTTTTGCTGCATGTTGTGGCTTATGCTGTAGTAAAGACACCAGTCTGTCTCTCTTGATTGATTCATGTAGTTGATCAGACCTGGGCTGTTAATGCAGTACTGACAAGAACACAGTACTCATGGCTGCAACCTCACCATTTGGACATTCTGCTAAGTTTGCTGTGAAGTTACAGTGCCACATGGATTGAAAAGTGTTCTTTAAACTGTGATCTCCATTAGGAGATTACCACTGATTGTTGTGGAATTCCGTATTGACTCACCTGAGCACAGGGCCTCAGTCTCCATGACTGCAACTTGTGCATTGCTATGTATTTTGCACAATAATTTTAAATTGTCCTTTAATTCTGAAAAGTTTTCAAGTCACAATACAGACACCTTTTCTCTACAGTAGTAAAATTTTTACTGTTCAGTGATGTTGAAGCTAAATTACCTGATAAAGGCAGTTATGAAATGCCTCCTTGCTTAAGGGAGAGATACTTTGAATTGGCAAACAGATCACTGAGAATGTTCGTCTGTGACACCAATGCTTTTTGAAACTTCATATTTCTTCATTTTTGTATTTTTGACAATGGTAGATGTTAGGAGTTGTCCACCTCAGTAGTGTGATGGAGGCAAGCCTGCTGCATTTCTATGTTCCTGGGTCCAGCCAGCTGAGTATTTATTCCTGATGGGAACATATGCATTACATATGCATTAGTGTATACACACATGGCTGGCCACAGAGATCAGTGCAGAGAAAACAGCACTTACACAAAACAAGTCCTGGTCCTGATCCCTTCTCTCGCTGATCAGGGTGAAAGGCTTTGGTGAAAAATAGATTAATGTGTCTATTGTGGAGTCCTCCAGGAACTGGTCTTAGACACTCAGTCTATCCAGGAACTGTCTCCTGGTCCTCTCTTTTCCACTGTTGCTAACCTGGGTGTGCAAACTCATGAGCCTTGCAGCCCCAATTCAGTTGCTGGTACTCACACCCTCTTGGATGTGCACACACAGGTACAGATGAATACACTATGGATCTTTCCAGTTACTGGCAGCTGGCCACAGGATTGCCTCATGCAAAGGGGTCTTTCAGATCACTGGTCCTGACCTATAGCCTTAAACTTAGCCAACCCTCAAACCCCAGGTGGCTGGCTTGGACCTTCTGGTACTTCCAGTAGCCATCCCTCTGACCCTAATCTCTTATGGCTCTGTAAGAGAGAGGTTCTTTCAGTAGCTCAGACCCTCTGTTCTCTGCAGAGCCTGGCCCACTATTATGGCCTATCTGATAGCTGTCTCCCAAGCCTCTTGCTCTACTAGTGGGCTAGTCTGGTTGCTAATAGTTACATGCACCAGCATGCACACACCTACGTGCTACATGCACACATGTCTCTCCAGTTCCTGGCACTACAGACTTGTGGGCCCCTGTGATCTGTGGCCATCTTTTCATTTGTGGGCACTTTGACCTGTGTACATGTACATAGAACAGAGCCACTCCTGTCATCCAGGAAAACAGAAACTGAGTTTAATAAGGAGTCTGGTGATCAGACACACAACATGGCCAATCATATTGACTGGCAACCTGTTCACATGTGACTGGATCCTCTTATTTTCTCGCTGTTTTTTTGCATTCTCATTTCTTCCTAGTCCACCTTGATCCCATGGTGAGCCCCACACTCCTGCAGGCAGTAGTCCCATTGGGAAGTCGATGAGGTGCCCTGGAGAGTCTTTGCTGTTGCCTCATGTGGTGGAACTTCTGCCTGGTTCATGGGCTCACTGCTCCCCTGAATTGGGGCTGGGTCAGGGTGCTCCATGTGCCTGGGTTAGATTGCTGTTTCTTTCACCTGACATTATTTTCTGCTTTCGCTTTGTGGAGACTGGCCTTTAATCACTTAACTATAATAGAGGTGAGTAAAATATCCCTCCCTAGTGCTGAAGGTGACTATTCCTGTCTGACTAGTAACCTTGCTGAAGTAACAATGAATGTGCCCGTTTGATGAACAGATACAATGCATCTCCCTAGCTTTATAAAGCAATTGTTTGTAGTCTAAGCTTTCCTCAGATTTTATTACAAATAAAAAAATATCTTCATGAGTGGCATTTGAAATGATCGTATTGTGAATAACAAGAAGAAAATGCTGTCTGGTGATACCAGTCTCTTAATCCTTGGTATGCAAAAACCTATGGTCAGTTGAGAGAGACTTCTGCTGAAAGGAAAACAGTCTTAGTCTAACATGAAGAAAATTACAAACATACATATCTTATAACGTTTTGGTTTTAAATGTGAAATTTATGACTCAAATCCTACGCTGATAATCTTGTTGTGCTGAATGGAATACTGGAGAGGCCTAATGTGACTTAGGCATT
This sequence comes from Oxyruncus cristatus, assembly GCA_013399855.1. Classification (NCBI taxonomy): domain Eukaryota; kingdom Metazoa; phylum Chordata; class Aves; order Passeriformes; family Cotingidae; genus Oxyruncus; species Oxyruncus cristatus. The sequence goes on along the minus strand of VXAY01004337.1, from coordinate 913,711 downwards.
AATTCAACCTTGTCTCTTGCCTTGGTAGTTTGGATAGGATAATTGCTCAAGACAGCTAAGAAAACTGTTGTTAACAACTGGAAGAGGAATCCCCTGTAATAATAAGACGACAATAATTTTCCAAACCAGAAAACTGTTTTTGAGAGATTGTCTATTAATTTATCATAAAAGTAATGAGAAACAGTTACTTCAAAAAGGTACATGGTAGAGATTGTAAAGATTGTTCTTCAGATAAGGGCAAGGTCCTAATGTGCCTTGAAGTTTTTAAAAAACTTGAAAAGCCACAAAGATCGATACAAGAAAGAATCTAGCAGAGTGGTTGTATACCATTGTGGTATTATACCATTTACTTTGGTACAGATGAGTGCAGATACCTTAGTCACAGTCTGTTTTCATTTTTTGTACCTGGATATTTTTTTGTAGTGAGCGTTCTTAAGTCATGACTTAAAATGGCTTGACAACACGTATCTACATAATACAATGATTTCCTGTGACCTCTACCAAAGAACTGCATCCCTCCCCCAACACATAATGAGGCTTTGTGAAACTCTGTCTTTATCGTCATTTTTCTCAAGTGTTATAAAAAGAAATTACACAGCTTGCCATTTTCTGATGCTACCTTGATGTATTATATGGAAAACATTGGCCTTCACAGACTCCAGATGACACTACCAAGATGGAGCTGATTCATTTCAAACTTGCAAAGCTGACTTCCAGACGAGGTCTGAGCTATAGTCCTTGAATACCTTTTCATCATCAGCTTTTGTGTTGGTTTTCTTCTTGCACATGTCTTTCATTCACAGATATTAACTTTCAAAGGAGAATAAGCACTACTGCCTTTGTGTCACCAGTGCAGGGAGCAGAGAAGGTCACACAAGAGTATATCCCTTGCTTTACAATATTCTGCTTGCTCATTGCAGATCTTCAATCTTGATTTTCTCACCAGAACCTTTGACAATATGCTGCTGTTTCTATTTTTAAATATTTCCTGTATTGCTGTTGCATAAATGTAGTGGTGAACTAGTAAACCCTGTTTTTTTAGTTGTTAGTATAACACAAGTCAATAAATTATTAGTCTTGCCATTAGTATGGAGGAAAAAACCTTGCCAAATGTGGTGAATATTTCTGTATTGCATTGACCTTTGTTATGAAACAGTGGAATTCCTTGGTGCTGCAAAGCCCTATTTTTTTATTAAAAATCAGATTGCAGGTTTGCACTGAATAGAGTCATGGATGAATAGGAATTGTGTTAAATGGACCTGTAACTTTGAAAATTAAAAGATACAGTCGCTCCTCTGCTTTGAGTAGACAAAGGTATTGAAAAGGTGAAGGAGTTCTTTCTAGCAGTAAGTGTTGCAATTTGCTCTGTTACCTATGTGACTTAATTTAAGCTGAGAACAGAGAAGGACCCTCAAAAATCACAGCCCCTCTGTTTTTCTCTCTGTGAAAATATATGAAGTGGAAAGGCAAAAGGATGAGACCATTCTTCCTTAAAAAATCTTCCAGGTTGGCACCTAATACCTCATCCTTTTTATTCAAGTTGCAATGCTTAGCCAGTTTTCTGCCAAGTAATTAACTATTCAAGTTGTATATGAGATAGAAAATAGTCCATTTAACTTTGCCATAAAATCAGTAACATTTACATAGGTTATTTTTGTCTTATTCTGTTAGGTGTAAGAATTTGTCTGTATCTTTCTGGAATTCCTATTGGATGCTGCCCTCTGATGTTTGTGGAATGAACTGCTTTTGGGAAGCTGCTTTTAGGTAGGATCTGTTATTAAATAGTACTTTATTATTTGATTGCAGACAGGTGTAGCTGCTATTTAGCAAGGTGACAAAGCAAAATATTTTGATTGTGTTTCACCTGCTTATATTGTGGTTTCCTTTAGCTTGGTTTTTCCTGTTACATTATGTTTTTAAAATTGTAGACCCAAGTGTTACTACAAAGAGTAGATTTTCTTCCATTGTGTTGCTTCATTAAATAGAAACTTGCTAACATCTGTTAAAAGCCTACCTGAATATAGTCTGAAAAGTTAATGATAAATTATTTTCCTGACTAAAACTTGCATAGTAATACCCATGATGTAACTTGCAATAAAAACTGGCAGATATGCTTAGTAGTTAAGTTTGGATTTTATTTTATTCAAGTTACCTGTTTTATAGAATTTGAGGAGGGTACTTCACCCAAAAGCATGAAACAACATTTTGTTTGAAAATAAGTTTAAATGTTTTGATGTGGTGGTTCATATGCTTTAGGCTGCCAGATTACAGAAGTAGCTTTAAAAGAAATTAGCTCCCTGAAATTCTCTAACCTGCATAATTCTCTTCAGTGTATAACTAAAATATAAGTCAATTTCTCTTATATTTAAAATTTTGCTGATCATCCTGTCAGATCAGCAGATTTACCTTTTCCTCTTAGTATGAAGCTTGAATATTTCTAGGAAGCAAAGGGGGAAAAGGTTTAGCTTCACAAGACTATTTTTGAAAATTTTATTTGTGGGATCCCTTACTCCCATATTCTTCTCTGCTTGTGTGTTGTCAGTGCTTTGTAAGATCAGTTGCCAAGAAGTTCCTTAAAGAGACGGCTTAGGTTGATTTTTAGTCTGTTAAAGAACTGTACCTGTAATTTGGGACTGCTGAGTCTTTCTCACTGCCATTGGTAGCCAGTGTGTCAATCCATAGTGATTCACCTGACTTTGTCAGGCAGCTTTAGCTGTCTGAATGGACTGAATTAGCTTTTTTTTTTTTCCTTAAAGCTTTTGGAAGTTTATTAAGTTTAGCGTAGTGGTGTAAATCAAATGTCAATGCTGTTGTGGTTGAGGGTGTAGGAGCTTAGCTTATGCTTAATGGAAGGACAGGATCTGATTGTAAGCTTCATTTAATCCTTGGACATCTGAGCCAGTCTAACTCTGGTGTATTGCTGAAAGAGGAGAGAGCCTTGCTGTCTTCTGACCCTATTGACCGTGATGACGTCCATGAAATCTCCACAATACATTCAATGTAATGCACTAAAATAGCGGAAAACTTCCTTTCTGGATTTTTTGTCAGGCTTGAGGCAAGTGGGACCTTGGAACCAGAAGTGGCAAACCCCATGCAGTTTATTTACACATACCTTAAACTGTAGTTTGTATTATCCTTTTAAGACTGCTGTATGTGGCTGTGAAGACAAGTCAAAGTATGCATTGACTATGATGTTACTGGTTGAGTCCACTTCCATGATGAAACAGTTGCTATGGTGAACCCCTAGTATTTGCAGAATTTTGCAATGTTTCATTTTGAAATGGAAAGAAAAAAAGCTACTTAAATGAGTAAAGAGAGTGTGGTGTTCAGATTAATAATTTCAGATTGAATTGGATTATTTTGTCAATATATTACTATTAAATTTATCACCATATATTGTACTGACTCTGGTGCTTGTTGAATTCCTCAGTGCGAAGGTCTAACTTCAGAGTGGGCCAGCATACTTCTCCCAAACTTATTCTTACTCTGTTTAATGAATTCAGTTGATGCTGGAGAGGTGCAGTGAGTTTGTGTAAGAGAAGTGGGGAAGGTGGCAGAGAGAAGGAGAAAGAGTTTTGTTTAACTCTCAAACAAAGAAAGTGCATTGTACTAGGTGCACTGAGAAGCCGAGGGGTACTTCAAATGTGATACTTAGTAGTTCTCAGGTTTGCAGTAGGATTTTTGGAGGAAGAGGAATGAACTTATTGCCTGCAAGTTTATTAACCACAGCAAGTGAAGCTAGCGTTCTTTTTTCTGAAATTGTATGTGTAAGGCCACTGGAAGATTCTTCATGAAGATAAAGCCTCTTGAAAGCTTTCTCTGTAAGGAGTCAGCGTTGTGGTTCTAAATTGTGTAGCTTTTGAAATGGAAAGGAATCATTGTCCTACCATAATAATGTCTTTATTCCAAATAATTTCATCCAGGGTTGACTAAACCTTTATGTTCATCATAGGTGTGATTGTTGTAGTGAAGTACAGAATAAAGCTGGACTATGAAGAGTCTATGATAGGGAGAGGGATATGAGAAAAACCTGAGAGTTATGTATCTGATTGAAATCTAGGATAGCTAACTCCACTGCTTATAAACACCCCAACAAAATAATGGGAATCCCAATGAATTTGCTTGTAATAGAAGTGGCAGAGCCTGGTCACTGAAATGCATTAGCACATATCTTTAATCTACTTGGCCTGATTAAATCTATGAGAAGAGAACAGCACTTTTTAACCAGATCGTAAGTCAATTTGTGAATGGAGTTTCTCATATTCTATTCTTGCTGTTTCAATAAATTAACCAAATGAGTTTGTTTAGAAAAGCAGAGCATACAGATAGAATATCTTTGCCAGTAGTACAGTCATAAAATTTATCTCAGTGTTAGAATGTCCCCTTTCCATTTTCCAGTGAAGTTCTTAAAGTGTTGGGAGTTAGTCCTTCAGCTTTTTGATTTTTAAGCCTTTTTGTCAAAAAAACTTAGCTTGTTATCTCTCTGTTTCTAACTTGAAATTCCAGTGAGCTTTTTTCTCCTGGATATCAGAACCACAGAGATTTGTTTGTCCATGAAAGAACTTGGCATAGACATTTTTGAAATGCAGCTTGCTACATCATTTGCTCTGAGTAGCTTCAAGTGTATAAAGTGAAAACTAATGTTCTATGGATTTTTAAGATTCAAGTACGTATACTAGAAGTGTCGGAAACATACAGAGGAGAATTTTTAGGAGAGAGGTGTATATATAGACTTAAGTATGACTCATGCAATAGTTCAAGATCATTTGAAATCAGTGAGCTCTGAGCAGGTGCTGATTCTAATAATGGATAATAAGGATCTTGTCTCTGAGTTAATCAGTATAAGATCAATTGCTTATTCTGTATGTGGGAAGAATTTTGTAGCTATTCTGCCCCTCCATTTTTTACCACCATCCTGATTATCAACTTTATTGAGAGGGAATGTCTTGTGTTGTGCTTCTGGCAAAGTATTTGTTAGCTTTCACACTGACAGAGGAAGTATGAGATCGCTTTTACATACAGTGGTATAGATTTTATCAAAATTTTAAAAATGCTGATAAAGGTAAAAGGCTCAAGTTTTGCATGGTCTAGATGATGCGTACATTTTCTAGTACACCTTTCAAGGTGCTCCGTGTCATCTAGCTGGAATGGCTGCTTATTTCCTACTAGGGCTGATTAAGAAGAAATTCTTAGGGTTATTACTATGGCTATCTGACCAGCCTGATTTCAGTTGTTGCATGTTGATTCTAAGTGGGTTTTAACTTGTGTTGCTTGCTAAAAGAGAAAGTTTCACTAATTTTTTAGTATATTGATGTTCTCGTGGTGTGGATATAATGAGATGAATTGTGATAGTTCTGAAAAAAGGGACTTCTCTGAACTAGCTGGCTCGTCAGAGGGTAAGACTTCATACTTTGATAGTCCATTTAAAATTATTAATATATTGTAACTTGAAACCTAATCTACTGAGTTGACAATTGAATGGGTTACATTTGGATGTAATATGCAGTGGTATCATTAGCATACTTTTACAAATAAGCTCTGACTATGACATGTTTTTAATTCAGCGCAGTAGTAGAAAGTTAAGCTGAGTAAAAACTAGAATTTTGATCACTTTAAACTCCAAATAATGTCTGTAGATACCTTCATCCTACTTCTAATAACTGTGGGAATGATTTAACAGCCACATTTTAATCCGTGTAGGCTTTGCTACCTTCTTACTTCCATGCTAATTGTGGAAAACACCTCTATGAGTAAAATATTTGCACTGATAATGTGGTTGGTTCTTTATACCAAAGAAGAAAACACATTTGTATGAGGCTTTCCTTTGTTCTTTTAGTAAGTGTAAACAGCTTTAACACAGCTGAGCCTGACAACCTAGTTCATTTGGTTATAGTATCAAGGAAACATAGTTTGATGGTGTTATGGTATTAAGCAACCTTGTTTAAGAAGCCGAATACTGCATACATCACATGTTATAGACCATACAGAGAAAAGATCAAAGAAAAGCAAGGCTGCTCTAGCTTTTTCAGAACAAGTGTAGGAAAACTTGCTTTGTTGTAGAATAATTTTTAAAATGTTTTGTGTAACAAAATAATTCATACTCTTTTATATTACTGTTACGTAACACAGTGGTGGTACATAAAAACTAGAGATGTAAGTTAGGATGATGGCAATTTTCTCAGAAAGTGACAAATACTTTTACATAGTTTGAAACTCATGCAGTTAGATTCAAACTGGTTAGCTCCTCAGTGAATGGACCAGAGTAAAATTTGAAAGGACAACTGAGGTCAATTTATTGCTTCAGTTCTTCATACAATTCTGCTCTGGATTCTCATTTTTCCTCCCTTGGCTCCCCCAGACCTGTTAAGGCAATAGGAGAGGACAGCTTGATTACCAGTGTATTTGTGCAGGGAGCTTCACGTTGACCTCTAGGAATGTTCTTGGTAGTACATCAGCACATGAGGAAAAAAGGAATCCTAGTGCACCAAGTTTGTAACAAAGAAGTAAGGTGGACTGTGGCTACTTTGTGTCTTTCTGTAATCACAGTGTGTCTATACTTGAATGTAGCTTAAGAAAAGGGGAAAAAATTGCCCTGTTCGCATTGACAGTTCTTTGAAGGTGCCCAGGTCATGCTGTAATGCCGTGGCTGCTCTGGAAGTTATGGAGCCTGGAAAGCGACAGTGTATGTGTGCAGCAGAAGTAGCTGTTGTACTGTGACCTCACTAAAGCAGAATGGGATTGGGATAGGCTTAATGATCACAAATCAGTTTCAGTTGTATACAAGGTGTTCCTGAGGGTTTGGTACCCTCTCACCTGTGTTCTTCATGTGTTATGTGAGAACAGGAGAACCCTACCTTAAACAAATGCAGGTGACCCCCACTGGGGTACCTTCTGTCTACTTTGGAGGGCAGAGCTAAGATTTTTCTGGAGCTGGTGCATATTTTAGTGACAATAAAATTTGGGTTGCTTTTTTTTTTCCAAGAAGTCCAGTGAAGGTTCTAGAAGAGTAACCTGTCAAAACATACCTCTGTAGCTTACTACCAAATTATAGCTTCGTAATTGTAATTGACCTAGAAAAACTAATTTAATATACAGTGCATCATGGTAAACATCTTTAAATAGAGGGCAGTGTCTTGACAGTCAGGCTCTGGAAAACCTTGTTGTAGCATATTTATTGAGCATATCCAGCTATGTTCCTCTCTGAGGTTATTAACCCCACAGCAGAATTAATCAGTATATAATGAAGGTGTATACTTCACACAGAAATACTTCAGGGCAAGGCTTGTACCTTGCCTTATGCTGCTGCTGAGCAGTATGTTTTAAAGTATATGGTTTTGTTCTCACAGTGTCCAAGTATAGTTTTAAATGTTTTCTAAACTCATGGGAGTATGTGTAGACCTCTGGTTCAAGTGCTTTATTTCATTTATTTTTACTATTCCTGTCCCTCATGTGTAGTTAGCACCCTCAGACAAATGAAGTTCTTATTTGTCCCTGAAGACTGAAATCCTGTCATGGCATCAAGATCAGTATCTTCTGTTGGGTTACAGCTGCATTCTTTCTTTTCCATTTTAGTTACCAGAAGTTTTTCTTTCCCTGCAGGAGCTAGGACTCCCACATTATTGAAGATCTTTTTTTTTCTCTAGAAATAAGGGCTGTCAAGTTTTCTTTGTTATCCTATCCAAAATACTAAAATACACTTTGTATTTCACTCTATTGTTGCTTTTTCTGGCTTCTCCACTAAGTTCTCCCACACCAGAAGAACAGGCTATTAGTAATCAGAAATGTGCGTATAAAAAATTTACACTTGTATGTTTTGTGTTTTCCACATTGCCTCTCAACAATTTTTTTGGAAGTATCACTTTTGAAAGTGTCTTAACCCTTTCAGAACCTGTATTTGAGGTTCAATAAGGATTCATACCAGATGTGATACTCTGATATTTAACTGGCTCAGGTTCAAACAAGTTACTGTTCTTGTAAAATAAATTTTATTTTACTCATTGTCAACTCAGCTACTGAACTGCCAAGAAAATTTTTATTTCCAAAAGATCTTATGTCGCTTGGTCATACCAGATACCAGGATGTCTAAATGAACATGTTTCTCCTTTCCCTGGCTACTGGTGAGGTAATTGTATGCCTAACTGCAGCGGAGAAGGGCGGGGAGAAGGGTTACAGAGGCTGGAAAATTCAGAAAGGAGAAGTAGAGAAGGGAGCAGTTGAAGGCAGGTAATTTTGAAAGGAATTATGGGAAAGACCAAAGCCATGTAGACATAATATTGAAGAAGGGAGTCATGGGATAGATTATTGTCTCTGTGGGTGGGACATGTCCATATTAAAGGTGAGACTGCAGAGCTCAACTTGATAAGCTCTTCTGGACAATTTACATTTTATACTGCCTCTAGTGTCAGGAAGAGGGAAAGGTGATGAAAGACTCCCAGCTGAGCCAGCTGAGGGTTAGTGGTAAGTAGTTAGTGTCTGTGGATGAAGGATAGGCTTTCTCTCTGGGAGCAGAGGGAGGTGTATGTGCAGGGAGAGGAGCAGCACTGAGGCCTGGTTACTGAAAAGGAGTCTGTGGTTCTCAGTGGTCTGTATGCAGGGAAGGCAAATGCAACTTATAATCACTAGAGAATGTCTCTTCTCACTAAAGGAGTCTGCAGTAAGAACCACAACTCTGGAGTCTCATAACTTCTGCCTTAATATGTTTCTGAGACCTAATACATCTCATCCCCTTCGTAGTGGACAGTCTCCAAAGGGAATGGCGGCCTGTTCTTTCCAACAGTTTCTTGCTCCATCTGCTTCAGGAGTAAAACTTTGTTGTGAACTTACGGATCTGAATCCGGCTGTTCCTTGTGTTGTACACTCTGAGATGCAGTTGTTGTTAGTTCTTTCTAAATTTTTTTTTTTCCTTTAAAAATTTTTAAGCACGGATTTAAAAAATTGAGTCAGAAACTCATATAGCAGAGATTGTGTGAACAAAGCAACTGTAAAAGCATTTTAATACGATCAGTCACTTTTTTGTTTTGTGGCTTGAAATGTTCTTTTATTCACCAATGTCACTGGATGTAGAAGTAATAAAATACAGTCTTTGAATCTCGGTACATTTTAGAAATGCTTTGGCATAATCTTTGTCATACCTTATTCATGGAAAGCCATGTGTTACATGTGGTTCAGGAGCTTGGCTTGCAGCTATGCAGTTTGTGTTCATTTTGCCCTTATTTATGACATGACCTTGTAATATCACTGTAGGCTCTCATGACTTCAGGGCTTAATTATTGTAATTCCCTTTTCAGTGGATTAGTGATGAGGCTAATCTGCTGCTTGCAGCTTGTTCACACTGTAGCAGTGTACTTACTTGTGGATTTCAGCTGCCCTCATCATATTCATCTTGCATTGTGTCTCTTACATTACTACTTACTACATGGTGTAATGTTTAAATTAGCTTTATATATAAAAGTCTGAATGGGCATGCCTTGGTTACATTTCAAGATTTTTTTTGTGTGTGTTAATCTAAACTAATTTTTCAGATTTTGCTGTAAGATTTACAAAAGGTTTCAGTCTGCAGATTAAACCATCTGAATATAGATGTCTGCATATTGGTGTCTATGTCAAGTAGGCCTTAAACAGTCATTAAAATTGAAAGAGCACAGAGGATGATCCAGGTGACTAGCCATTTGGTTGCTGAGAAGTAAATGTTTGGTGTTAATTGAGAAGCACTTGGGTATCCTAGAAATCTCATTAGGACTAGTAGATACAAGATCATCTTTGAAACATCCAGTCCTTTTGGACTGGCACCTGCAGATCATGTGGGATATTCTAGAGCTTATTAAATGGCACTATACGTATGGTAAAAATTGATTCAAGCCTTAGGTGTTTACTTTAAAATAGGATGAATTACTGTACTCCATAACCTGCTCACTAGATCTCTGACTTTAATGAGTCTCATATGTTAGCATCTTCATTTATGTGCCCTGTTTTGGATCTGAATTCAACCTATGAGGTCTTCATCCATGGGATTTTTAATAACACCCCAAGCCTTGACTTAAGACTGGCTCCGTGTTTTAATTAAAATTTTATTAATCTTAAATCCCTGGGATACTGTATTTTTTTTTTGTTTCACAGCAATGAATTCTTTCAAAACTCAATGTTTTTTAAATGTAGCAGTTAACAAATTAACAAAGCACTAACATTCAACAGTTTTACAGTGATAACTTTGCCTATATTTTGCCTCACGTAACTGAAAATGTGTGTTGCTCTTCTGTGCCTTGAACAAAAGGCATATTTACATACTATCTGTTGTCAATTTAAAGGTAAATGTGTATGTATCTACATAGTTACATAAATTGGGTGGAGATTTTGCTAAGAGTCATATCTGTTAATTTCCGTTTTGAAGTGTCTCTCCCTTTGACAAGTTTCTAAGAATGGGTGATTTGTCAAGCCTTTATCTATTGTTACTAGTTTAGGGAAGTATTTTCTAACTTCAATATTGGTTTTGCCTGCATAATCTGGCATTAAACTCGTAATGTAAACCTTCAGATACTCTTAGTTCTGTTAGCCCCCCTCTTCCCATAGTCTGTGCAAATAGCTCAACTGCATATTGTTTTGAAGATGGGCTTTGAGTTGATGTATGTTTAAAACCTTTGAAAACTTTTCTGACTAATTAAATATATGAAATCCAAGAGAATATGGTTTTAGGTTTAGTATGCCCACTGTTTGCAACCAAGTTAATGATATTTATCTGATGATAATTTTAGCCTACTATATTAAAGGAATGAAATAACTTTTAAATGTACACAGTAAAAGACATTCCAAGCACTTCGCACCATAACTGTTGCACAGGTATCTTCAGGAGTAAAGGATTTCCCAGTCCCCAGGCCTTGCAGTGATTTAGCCTCAAGGACATGGACAGTGCGTGTGGTCAGTGTATCTGAGGGATTTTCCAGAACCACTAGGAGCACCAGAGCATTCCACAATATAAAGCCATCTGAACTATTAGTTTCCTGCCTCTTCCAACCCAAGTTGTACTCCTGCAAGATGGAAGTATAGGAGAAAACTTTTTATCAACACTTAGGTGAAGTGCTGAAGCATGGGTTTGACAAAGAAGGACTTACTGGAGCAGAAAATGGACAAAATGCCTAGATCAGTCAAAAATTTTCTTAACAGAACATCTTGAAATTAGGGGTTATCTCACTTCTGTTGTTGAGTTTAACTCTGCTGTATTTGTCATTTTTGCCTATGTCTATACTTAGCCCAGGGACAGGGAAAAAGAATTAACTCATGTATAGACTTAATATGCATTTCCCTTCCACATTTCAATGTACCTTCATGCAGTCTTTCCTTTAAAATAGGTATTTGGGTGAAATTCCCTGCTATTAATGGATAGTAAGGTTACTAAGAAAGTAAATGTTTGTGTAGTTTCTGTATAGCTCTTCTATGGCTGGTTTTTCCCTTGTAGTCTGCGATAGTAGGAGTGAATACGAGAATGGTTGAGGTTAACGTAATATATATGAGGTATAATGCTGTAGTTTGCATGTTCTGTTTGAGCTAATATTTTGCTGGTTTAAGTATGATAAAGGGTATTTTGTTAAGTTGCTTCCTGCAGTAAATAGTAGTGCTTTTCTTTAAGCCTGTGCTAGAAATAATGTCAAATGAAAAAATATTTTTTTATCAGATATGATTATATGAAAACACATCCTTCTGAGAAAATGCATCTAGCAGTGGTGGCCTGTGGTGAAAGACTGGAGGAGACTGTTACTATGTTGAGATCAGCCATTATTTTCAGCATCAGACCTCTCCACTTTCATATTTTTGCTGAGGACCAATTACATGAGCGTTTCAAAGACATAGTAAGTATTCAAAGAATGAATTCAATCAATTTGTAGCACAATATTGCAATTTCTCTACTTGAGTAGTACTTGTTTGATACAGTGGCAGAAATGCAGCGGTCTAGAAATAAGGGAATAAGACATTTGTAATGTTGAATGGGGATTTTTGAGGTTTTTTTTCCCTATGGAAGAGTGCCAGTTGCTGATACCAAAGTTCCTCCTAGAGACAGACCAATTCTTCCTGATTCGTCACCTTAAATCTATTAAATACAAACCTATGTTTTGAATGCAAACCAGTTATCTTGTGTGAGCTTATTTCAAGTTGGCTTTACAAGAATAAATTAGACATCTGTCCTTTTTTGTCCCTCTGCTTACAGCATAAGTCAGCCTTGAATTGTTGAGACAAACTATAAGGCCAGTTTTTGAAAATGATAGACGTGTCTGATTTTAGTAAATTGCAGTTAATGAATATAACATTATGACTGTAGTAACTGTAAAACTGTAGGAACAGTTTTAGAAGCTGACTAGGATATAGCCGTGGAGGGGTTTGTTATTTCTGTGCTTAAAATGTCATATTAACTGTGACATTACTATGTTAGACCTGCTTTTGTGTATATGCTAATGTTATGCGAACAGTAACTGGCAAAAATGGAGTAAGTTATTTTAAATTTAGAAAGACTTCCTTGTTATTTCTCCTGTAGAAACTAGTTGAGGGGAAGAGTTTTATTTAATGTACTTATTTTCTGTAAATAGTAGTTTATTTTACTTCCTCTTCCTTTTGCATATGATCTGATACGTGTTTTCTTCATAGTGGCCTGCAGGTGCCCCTTTTTCTTCGATTATTTTGATTAGCTGACAGATTCTTGTAGTTCAAGAAGCATTTCTGTTATGGAAAAGAGATGTTGTACTTGTGTTCAATGATCAATTTAAATGGGGGATTGATTTATTTTTAGTAATAGAATTAACTGAAGTAATTTCTGTGATTTCTTCTTTTTTCATAGCTTGACAAATTCCCCTATGAAGGAAAAGTTAATTACACATTATATCCAATAACATTTCCAACTGAGGGTGCAGCAGAATGGAAGAAATTGTTTAAACCATGTGCTTCACAAAGGCTATTTTTGCCAGTAAGTTACCCTGTAATAGGACAATCCAGAAGTCTGTTTATGAAGGATCAAGCTGTCCTTGTAAATCTGATATCTGCTTGGTTTAAAATGAAGGACTACTACTACTCCTGAAAGTTACTTTTATGACATCCTAAAAAATCCTGTGAATTTAACCACCTTCTGTGGCATTAATACTCTATGGAATAAAAGTCCTTTTCTCACTTGCTGCGTTATGGCACAGTATCCTCAGAGAGAGATATAGGTCATGTCATCCTCTCAGAGGTAAGAAGGATTTATCACGCCTCATCTGCTCATTTGTTTGGAAAGTTTCCTGCATGCGTGGGTCTGAGAAGTGTTAGAGAAAACGAAACAAGAAATGGGCTATTGTTGCCAGTGTTTTATGCAGGCTTTTTTTTCTTTGCTCGTCTGAGACACTTCAGAAAATCATCTTTCGGGTTTGATGAATTAGAGCAGTAGCAGCTATCGCCCAAACACTGTCTCTTCTGGGGCTTTTACATCTCTCCCTTGTTTGATTATCTGCATGGGAAAGCAAGGGAACAGGAGCAAGATAGGAGCTCCTGTTAGAATAATATTTCACCCGGCCTCTAAACCTACTCCTGAGGAGCGCTGACCTATAAAATGTAGACTGAGTGCCTTTGCGTTACTATTCTATGTAAAACCACTGTTTCCCTTTACAGAAATACTTTAAAATGAGAGGAGTGATGGCAAATTTATTGACTGCAAACTGTCAGCCTGAAATGAATTTATTTGCATATGACAAAAACACGTTAAGCTTAATTGTGTAATGGCAGCAACTTCTGTTTTATGAAGAGAAGTTCAATAAAACTTAGAAGTTTGGTTTTAAATTTCTTTCTCTCACAGTTAATCCTCAAAGATGTGGATTCACTACTGTATGTTGATACCGACATCCTGTTTTTGAGGCCTGTTGATGATATTTGGTCTTTTCTGGGCAAGTTCAACTCCACACAAATTGCTGCAATGGCACCAGAACATGAAGAGCCTCGTATTGGGTGGTATAATCGCTTTGCTAGACATCCCTATTATGGAGTAACTGGAATTAATTCTGGAGTCATGTTAATGAATATGACACGTATCAGAAGAAAATATTTCAAGGTATGTGTGTTGCCTTTATGGCATTTTCTGTGGACTTAAGTATTTTAATTCTAATCCTGTTTCAAATTCATGTGTATTTTTCAAAATCCTTTTTCTTGTAATTGTAATAATGTTCTCAAAGTACAGTGAGTTTAAAATAGTATCTGTTTTTTAAATGTCATTCACTGTAAGATTTGGAGTTCTCTAATGTCAAGTGTGCTTGATTGTTTTAATTTTTCTTAGTTCTGAGAGATCCTTGACGGTACAATTTGCTGTAAATTACATTTGCCAGTAGACATGCCAGCATTTTTAATTCACTATAGCGATCCCAGAAAAAAGTTAATGTGAACTTGTACCATGTGTAGTTGTATGACCAGGAGGTGGTGCTAAAACATTTAGTAAGGTGTTTAAAATGGTGGTTTCCAAATTTTGATCTTTTACATTGTAACCAGGTGATTATCACCGTAAGTATCTTTTTATTTACTATGAAGTCATGGTTTTTGTAGACAATTAAGTTCGTCACGAAAGTATTTACTACTACATGCATGAAAGCAGTGCACGCAGCGGTGGAAATGGTGGTTGCTTCACAAATGGGAAGGTTTTTTCTTACATACTTGAAACACAAGGACAAAAACAGTTCTGTGTGATTATGCTTGGGGGAACAGTGCATCTCTGTTTAAGTTTGATTAGGGAAAAATAATCATGCAGTCAGAAACTTTTGGAATTGCATCTGTAAGAGGGGCAGTATAAACTTCCAGTAGACGTTACTTCTCCCCTGTTTTCAATTTAATAAACAGCTTTCATCTTCAAAATCTTGCTATGTATTGTTGTTAGGGAAATTCAGAGGATTTAAGAAAAATGGGGAATGAATTATCTGAGTTGCAGTTAAAGTAGAAAGTTACAGTAGCTATAGTATATAGCTGTAGTTTCTCCAAGAAGGAAACTTCTCTGTATATGTCATCACTGAAATCTTGCATTGTCTACTTTGTTTGTTTTACTGATTATAGCATATGGAGAAATGAAAATACCGAAAAGTATAATGAGAAAATCATGGAACTGAAAACTGCATGTATCATAATCTGTGACAATGCAGTTCTCTATAGTGAATTATCATAGTGTTTACCACACTAAAAATAAGGTTGGTCTTTTATTCATACTGTGCCAGAGTTCTGGTTGGGCTTCTCAGTACAGCTTAGATTATCGATTCATTGGAAACTTGATGTGTTTTTACTAAAATTGGGGTTAGAATTTTCAAAAGTATGCATATTATGTAGGCTAATAAAATTGTCAGTGAAATTAACTGTTGTTTTCCAGAGGATAATATGAAGTTCTTTCTCCTTAACACCTAAAACTGGCATTTTCTTCAAATTTAGGTTTATATATACAGATTTACATAGATAAAATAATTCATGAGTATTTTGAAATTCAAAATGGAACATTGCCACTTTCCCTTGGCTCTAGAGGGCTGGAATGTTTTCCAAGTCCTAAAAATATCTGCTACATATTCCTGGTTTGGCCATGTATATTTATTATGCAATGAAACATGTCAGACTGTTCAACGGAAACCAGTCTTGGAGGAAGTGAATTTTTTATAGTTGCTCTTTATTATGGGGTAAGTATCTGATTTATAAGATCTCACTGTAAGGCAAGGCAGACATCCATATGCTTTTCCCATGATCTAGCTGGCAAACTTCAGTATACCTAACACAATGTACAGTTTCTGGCTAAGTGGGCCACCTAATTTCTTTCTGTAGTGAGGAAGTGTGTCATGCAGTGTGTCATAACTGTTATGGGGAATCAGAACAAAAACAATTCTTGAATTGTTCTGAAAGCATTAATCTTAATTCTCAGATTGTTCAGTATGTACTGTACTAGACTAAAGTCTGCTTGATGAGTTGCAGGATAAGCAATCATACTATTAAGGGAAAGGAACTGAGACTGGAATTAGCTACCCAGTGCTACTACACTAAATGTTCAGAACTATGAAATGGCATTTGAGAAAGGGAGGCAGGAACAAAGCAAGGCTTCCAAATAGCAAAGCACATGATTCAAAGCCCTTTTTGATGAATTTAGTTTAAAAAAAAAAAAGGCAATTAACCCATTCCCATACTCAGTTGTTTTAAATGTTAGAAATACATCATTTTCTGCTTGTAATAGTTAGTCATAATTCTTCGGCATCCTTCCTAGATCATTACTGTCACTTGAAACTTAGACTTCTGTTTCCATGTGTTATGCATATGTACTTCTGTCCCTTGCTTTCACATGTCTTCTGAACCTCATACTTGGCCAGGAGTGCTTTTGTGTGCACTGTGGCTGTTCTTCAAACATTTAGGACTAGTGGTGCACCTAAAGAAGTATTCTTTTACTCTTGCTTGATTGTAAAAAGTAAAATAGGCTCAGAATTGTCTCTGACAGGAGATTCCCTCAAGATTTCTAAACCATGTTGCTGCCTTAGTCCTTCTACTTATCGGACACACTGGAAAAGTGTCCTGTAGTATCAGGCTTGTGGTAGCATTCTCAGTCCAGCCAGAACAATTTGAGGATGTCTAATCAGAGACCTACTAGGTTACCTGAAATTTAGGAGTGATAGTGCTTGATCATTCTCCTCCTTTATCATAGTGAGATAGTGCAGCCTGGGTAATGACTAAAGAGGAAATGATGTTGTTGTACAATATTGATTATTGAGAGCTTTAGGGAGCACTCAGCAGGGTAGCCATTTAGTTTATTCTCCCTTAGTACCTGGAGCGTGGTCCCACAAGCTTGCAGAGCGTAACACAGCCCCACAGGTGCGTAAGCTTTATTACGAATACTCTTCTGTTCATGGAGACTTGCAGGAGACTGTTTTCTTCTTCAGGTTCCTTGAATGTCTTAATAAAAGGAGGATTGGTCGATAGGAAAAATTTCAACCTCACTGCAAAACTTCAAAAAAGATTTAGTGTAGTTGAGTCTATACACACTACAGGCCTGAGAGTGTATGACTTCTCTTGTGACTGATAGCAAAGGAGCTACTAATCTTATCCCTATGGAAGAGAGAGGGTGGGTGTAGAGTCTGTCCTAAATTCAGGGTGCCAACAGCACTGCAGATGTTTTTGGACCTTACAGGTAACTGTTCCATGTTGTGTCCCATTAACTAACATTTATAGGAAGGTCTGAATTTGTTTATATTCATTCAGGAGGCTCAACAAATTCTCAAGGAGTATATAAGGTCTGGGTATCTAAGTATATAAGGTTTGTGTCTTTAAAAAACTGTCTCTAGATCTTTTTATATGACACTGTAGTGGCTAGAGCATTTATCTAAACAGTGATAGTCTTGAATCAGGATATTCTTCTAATGCTATGGATTTAAAACTGTGGGTTCTTTATCTATTGTAGTTTTTTCAACCCAAAATTACAGACTGAGCTGCTTGAGGCCTCTAAGCATCTTTCCTCTGTTGTCACATTGATTTGTAGGAGTCAGAAGGAGCCAGAAGATGGAAAAATAAAATGTAGAATCAGAGAGTTTAGCTAAAGGTTATAGTGTTTGTCTGGGTAGCAGTAAACCTGTAGTTCCATGTATTGCTCCAGGATTAAGTCGTCTTTTATCCACTTACTTATTAAAGCCTCAGTCTTCTCAGGACTGTCAGATTTAGTCATTTTAGACAAGTATCGTAGCTATTTGGCTATCTGTCATAATGGAAGTCATTACTCCTGGTCCTAACTATTTTATCTGTCTTGTTGTTTTAAGTCTGTGTATATATACAGAAAAAATATATTCACTGTATGCCCGCCTGTGTGTGTGCATTTATTTGGACAATGTTCTTAGGCACATAATGTGACTCTTGGGGATGCTCCTGTGCAGGGCCAGGAGTGGGACTTGATGGTCCTTATGGGTCCCTTCCAACTCAGCATATTCTGTGATCTATACAGATACGTATGCATGCACGTGTATGTTACTGAGTATAGTGTGGTCATTAAACAGTGCATAACTGGGTATCAGACTAGAATCCATAATGGAGCTTCTGATGGTTAGTGCCTACATGCTGTCTTTGCTAAGCAGCAGTTATAAAATGGGAATGTAAAACATGCAAGAGTATTTAGGATATGGAAGAGGTAGGTGACTTCTTTGTATTTGTATACATATAGATGTAGTTATTTTTTTAAACTGGAAGAGATGTAGCACATACCACAGATGTGATGTTTTAATAAAAAGTCCTAGACCAGTGAGGCAATGTGAATAGAGAGCAATGACTTTTATCACATTTATTAAGGAAGTTAGTTGTTGTGATTCCTGAGATGCAGGCAGTCATGGAAAGGAAAAAGTTCTTAGAAAATCAAACAAGCTCCCAACAAATTAAGTACAGAGTGTGCAAAGTAGAGATTCATGGCTATGCTTTCGAAAAAAAATAAATAATCAGAAGTTTCTATGACTTAAACCATTATAAACTCTTTTTTTACCATTCAGTGTTGCTTAGGACTGTAGTTCCAAGAAAGAACTAATTGCTTCTGAAAGCAAGGTTCCTGTCTCTTACCAGCTTTTCCCTGCTTTTCTCATTTACTTCGTCTTAGCCTCTGGTGTCTGTTAGTCTTTTCTATGATTCAATTCAATTTGGTAACAGTAGAAAAAAAGATATCCTTCTGCTGGGTTATGGAAGTAAATCAACTTGCAAAAACATTCAGTGTTAGCAGTTCACTGCTAGTGCAAAAGCAGGATAGTCATGTAACCAGAAGGAAGAGGGCTGGCTCTAAGTTGGTCAACTGTTTGTGGGACACAGCTGCAGCTGGTTTAGATATTGCTGTATGATTTGAGAATTTTTCCTCAGTTTTATATTTCCGTACTAGAATAAAGAGAAAGGTAAACCAAGGCTAAATGTGAAAGCTCTTTTGAGTCTGACTTTAGCCTTGGCCAGGTAGAGGTTTTCCGGTGCACAAATGGATAATGACCTAACTAAAGCACAGCATCTAAACAAAGAAACAAACAAAACCCACCAAAATGTAGGAAAATACTTTGTCCCTATTTATATTTTGTTCTTACACATTTTCTTCTGCTCAAATAAAACTAGTTTTGAGAGTTCATAAGAGCCTGTCTATATCACTTTGATGACACACTACTGTTGTGGGTTTTTTTCTTAAATCTCATTCACATTCTTTGCTTCTTGTTGAATATTGGAGAGAAGGCTTATATTCTGAAAATCCTTAAATTATAGAATTGTTTCTGAAATTTACTTGACTAACTTCTGAAAAGCAATTCTATCAGCATTTTGCTTCTCAAGCTGTTTAACCTCACCACAAATTACAGTAGAATATTTTAAAGAAGGAGAACGTATAACTATTCCAGTAGTTTCTCTTGCTCTGTGACTCTTATGCTGGTGTCATTATACATTACTGTTAATAAATTAATGGTTAACTCTCTTTTATTTATGCAAAGGTTATTGAAATATTACAGTTTCCAGTACGTAAATCTGACAGCATTATTTGTCAAGTAGTGTTGTTTCTAGATGTCTGGCTATGTGATATATGTTGTTACCTGCTTTGCATCTTCTTGGAATATACTGCTATTAAAACTCTACAAGTGAAATGAAAATTATATTAAATAACGACTTTAATAACGTAAAGTTATATTTCGGTCAATATTCTATGGATGGCAAAGTTAAGGTGAGGGAATAAGCTTTATCCACTGTGATTCAGTCCAGTTTATTTGCTTTTTGGAAGATTTTAGCTTGGTGTTAAGCCTGTGTTTTATTTCATTTAATCACATTGCACTGAGTCTAATGATAATTCTTACTAGAGAAGAATTCTCTTGTGCATTTCTTATGCCTGCTCTCATCGAATACTTGCAGGCAATCATAGTCATAAATTTTTTAGGACAGAAGGGACTAATATTCTGTTTGACTTCTTACATAATATACGGTATAGATTTTTTTTATTAATTCTTGTCTGAAATCTGATAGTGTTTCTTGTTTTAGTCTTCAGTTCTAAAAGCCCTTCATATTCAATGGCTGAAGTGATTTGAGGAAAGAATAAAAACTGAACTGCTAAGTTGGGCACTTTGTAGTTTGTCAGTGTAAAGCTCAGAGAGGAAGGTCTTTGATAGTGTAATTCAAAAACTGAGTATTTTGCTCCTAGTCATCTGTCTCTTAATATGATGTTCCTGTATGCAAATCCCAAACTATACTGGAGTTCTAATTTAATATTTTGTTTTGGAAACCTTTTAAAAAGAAGCAAGGATACAATTCTGTACTTGTTAGGAATTTTCTCTGGGACTTTTTGTTATTCCATCTCACTCTCACAGCTGAAGTACAAGGTAGAGAGTGAGCAGCCTTGTTCCTTTTCTTTTCTAGTTGAGCCTAAACATGGTGTAAAGATAAGAAATTAGCTTTGGAATATGTAACCAGTTAAACTGCAGATTTTAATCTCTTTGGTAATATGGCCAAAAGAATAAACTGTAAACCAGTTTACTCCAAGTAGCACCTCCACAACCAGAACCTTAGAAGAACTCCTTCTTTCCATTTGAAGCGATCCTGTGAAATCATGAAATTTGGAAATTAGTAACAGCTGTTGGTTTGGTGTCTTACTGACTTTTGCTAGTGAAAACTTGTGTCTTTGCTGTGGAAGTTCCAAATTTAGCAACTAAAAAAAATTAGTTCAACTGGATGAAAATTCTTTTGAAAACCTTTGAAGGATCTTTGTATTTTTGTACACTATATTGTAGCCTGTATTTGTTGTCAGCATGTTTGGAACTATTTAAGAATTAATTTTATACTGAACTGGTTTGAGTTTTTGAAGTTAACATTGGCACTTAAGTATATTATCAGTCTGTGATAGAGAAAGTGCACGAAGTGTGGATATTTAAATACTCCTTATCTACTTGCTGCATCACTTAATGATGTTTTGGTGTTAGATCCTACTGCTGTGTAAAAAACCCTTACCATTTCTTAGAACTCTTGGCTTAAGATGTTTGAGCAAAATCTTGAAGACAAAAATCTAATGTGGCAGTTAAATAGGAGATGCATCAAATTTTCCTGCTAAGTTAATAATTGAGAAATAAAGCATATTGAAAGTGTCCATAACTATTTTACTTAGATAGGATTTTTGGTTTAAAAGCAGGAAATCATCTATACATTTGAGATTTGTAACTCTGAAATGCAAGTTACTGCGATTGCATAAGGCATTTTCCTATATATTATGGGTATAATTTTCCTGAATGTATGTTGTTTTGCCTTTTGCTTCATAGAATGATATGACGCCAGTCCGGTTACGGTGGGGAGAAATTCTTATGCCACTACTGAAGAAATACAAGTTGAACATAACATGGGGTGATCAGGATCTATTGAACATTATGTTTTTTCACAATCCAGGTAAATCCACATTGATTTTAAGTCTAACACTAGAAAGGTGATCTTTTCCATGATGTTCAAAAATCCAGGAAAATACTCTTTTAGCAGACTTTTCTGTGAAAGTGTTCAAGGGACTATGTGCTCCTTTTGTTCTGTGGAAGTATTTACTTCGAGGGTTTACGTTGAGACACAACACTGGAGCTTGTTGGAGTGCAATGAACTGTTAGATGTCAAAACAACTGTACAGAAATCTATGAAGCAGCCTTAAGAAAAAGAGATTAGTATATTTCCTGAAACAATTTTGATACTTAATCCAGAGCTCTCATTTTTCCACACAGAAAGTCTTTATGTCTTTCCTTGCCAATGGAATTATCGGCCTGACCACTGCATCTATGGAAGCAATTGTAAGGCAGCTGAAGAAGAAGGTGTATTTATTCTTCATGGAAACAGAGGTGTGTACCACGATGATAAACAACCAACTTTTAGGGCTGTCTATGAAGCAATAAAAAATGTAAGTGTTTTTGGCATTGTACTTGTTATTTTTTAAAGTATTTTTATCTGCATGTATTTTGTTTGATACTCACCTTGATTGCAGCCAAGTAATTTTTTTTTTCTTTTAAACAGTGTTTAATATTTCACCAGTTACTTCTTTATTATTTGGATGGAGTTCCAGTATATTCCTGTTGTGATGAGTATCCTTGGAAACATAGTGTAGACTATGTCTAAGTTAGGATTCTAAAGCACTGTCTGTAGTTGTCAATGCTTATTTAAAAAGCTGTATTCTCATTCATTTAATAAATCATCTGGTAGACTTTTTACGTGAGATTGTAGAATATCTGAACTGGAAGGGACCACAAGGATCACTGAAGTCCAGCTCCTGGCTCTGCGTAGGACCATCCCCAAGAGTCACACCATGTGCCTGAGAGCACTGTCCAAATGCTTCTTGAACTCATACAGGTTTGGTGCTGTGAAGACTTGGCGGGGAGCCTGTTCCAGTGCCCAGCCACCCTCTGGATGAAGAACCTTTTCCTAATACCCAACCTAAACCTTCCCTAACACAACTTCAGGCCATTCCCTCAGGTTCTGTCCCTGGTCACCACAGAGAACAGTGCCTGCCCCGCCTCTTCCTCTTGTGAGGAAGATGTAGACTGCAATGAGGTCTCTCCCCAGCCTCCTTTTCTCCAGGCTGAAAAAGCCATTACCAGAAGCTTTATTTTTCTGGATATTTTAAATGCAGGAAAAACCTCGCATTCGCAAAGTTTTAATTATTTGTTGCAACATTTTAATACTTGTATCTAGATTTGGATTGTAAAAAACTTCTTACATACTGCATTTTGACCTCTTCTAGAGATTATTGGTGTATTAATGTGTTATTGTTCTTTCAAATACTAAGCACAGTGACGTCTTTTCATTCTGCAAATAAGTCATCTAATAAACTATTTATCACTGCATCAGTATACTCACTCAAGAGCTGTAAAATTTAGCACTGATGCACATTTTAATGTAGCAGGCTACTGTGTGTGTATAACCTACAAAAATCAGTAGTATATTTTAATGTTGCTTTATTACATGTTGTCATATAGGTATAAAAATGAAGAAAAGTACTTTTGGGGGTCTGAGAATACGTTGCAGGGAAAGTGATTATGTTTCCATAAAAATATGTTTTGTTTCCTTTGAGTATTGTCAAAAACAGAAGAAAAAATTATTTCCTGTTATTTATGATCCCATTTGGTATATGAACATGTCAGAGAAAGTATGTAAAACACTGCTGATTCAACGGTAATAAGATGAACAAAATTATGTTACTTCAAAGTGCTGGTTTAACTTATCATTTCTTTATAAAAATATAGCACTGTTGAATTAATGACTATTTTATTTCATGCCTATGTTAATCATACTATGTGTTTGACCATCATTCAGTTTAATGAAACTTCAGTAGTACCACTTTTCATACTGCTTTCATTATAATTTGATAAGAATTACGTTACTTAAAGGTTATATGCCATTTGAGAAAATTACCACACAACAAGAAAAATAACCAGAAATCATTTTAGATCTGTAAATTTTTAATTTAAAAGGTAATTTTAGATTTCCTCCTTGCCTGTCTGAATATGTTCATTTGCTTACATTTAAAAAAAGTAAAGTCTTCCATGTTATGCTTATTGAAAGCATTAGAGAATATTTCTATAATTTGGAGGTGTTTTTCAATTGTTGCATACAGAAGCACTCTGAATGCTTGAAAATATTTAATAAACCTTTAGAAAGCAAATACGATGGTCAGAAACATTTTTATAAAACTCTAATCCTCCGAACAATGCCAATCTTCCGAATTGACCTTAAATTTTCTTTTCTTAATCTCTTTATAGTATTCATTTGGAGATGATCTGGTTCATTCACTGCTGCAGCCCCTCGAACTGGAATTACAGAAAACCGTGCATACATACTGTGGAAGAGTTTACAAAGTATTCGTAAAGCAACTAACAAAAAGCATAAGAGACTTGTATGCCAGAAGATCAAAGGGAAGGTGACTTTTGACTCCTAGTTGTTACATCAAAAGACTGAAGTAATATACTGGTCAAAAGGTGCAAGAATTTTAATACAGCTTGAATGGGCTCTTAATGGGCCCAGACAAGAGTTTACTAGCATACATAAAAATGAAGAAAATATTCATATAATGAAGAACAGGAACTTTTTTCTGCAGAGATGACTTTTTGCTCTTTTGAAGTTTAGTCACTGCTAATGTTTATCTTGGATCCGATGATTTGGGTGTTACTGGCTTCTGTGGTCAGTAGTTTTAGTCTGCATAATTCAGTTATCTAATGATCAAACAAACAAGGAAGAAATGAAGATGGCTCTGTTTGGGAGTGTACCTCATATATTGCCTAAAATTATGTTAAACTGTGAATGTAGCAATAACTGAGTCAGCAGCACTAGCCTCACTTTAAAGGTGTGAGCCTTTATGTAAACAAAGTTGTTTACAAGTGCAGAAAATACTCTGTTTTCAACAAAATGGGTTGTAATTATGGACAATCTGTATGTGCCTTTACATGTTCATCTCTTACATGTTGAAGTACTGTTTTGACAATCTTGTTTATCTCAGATGTAAACTGCACGCTATAAATACGATTTTCTGAGAAGTTGATGACTAGTATGTGATACTAGTTTTCTCCATTGGTAAATACGGAGACTTTATATTAAAAAGCATTTGTTTGAACATTGTAGAGCCATTAGCTCTAAAAGGTAGAGCAGAGTTGAGGGGGTTTTAAGTAAAAATTCGGTTTGAAGTTGCTCGTCTTACGATACTTTTCTAAAAATTCATGGTTTTGCAGCTTTAATAGGGCATTTGGGAAGCCGAGAAAAACCCAACAGTGGAAATCTGTTGCTGTTGTATTTCCATACTAGGAATTATTACCAGATGATTGTTATAGAGTATGTAGGACCTAAAACTGAAGAGCTGTAGTAAGAGTTCTGATGCTTCATCAGACTGTGTAGTAGTTAGGTTTCTTAGAGAATATATCCTGTTACCATATTTTTTTAAATAACATGGCTTTAAAATAGCTCTGGGGCAGACTCTCAACTACATGAATGCATTACTGTCAATAGGGTGATAGTGATTTGCAACAGGTAAGGATTAGGCTTTCTTCAACTGTCTTAGTGAAAAAAGAAGTACTGTTTATGCAATACAAACTTTTTTCCCAGAGAAAAAGATAAAGAAAAAGGCAGAATTCTAGTGTTACAGTAAAATATTTAAATTTGCATGGTATAAAATGTATTTGTAAAGTGTATTTGAACTTAGATAATGTTGCTAGCAGGCATCAATAACCTGTCTAAGTGAGATGAAGTCTTCATAAAGTGAGATTTTGGATTCCAGAAAAGTTCGTGTGTGTTGAACATGGAGGATCCACTCACTGACTTGCACCTTCATCCCAACCCCATTTTAGAAGCTTAATTTTTGTGGCTGTTTCTATGTCAAAGGTAGGCTGCCTCTGATTTCCAGATTCATGTCAGTTGAGCAAATGCTTTAGCAGTACAAAAACACTGCACTGTAAGCAGATTTTATATTCTGTTTCTAATCTCCCTGCAGGCTCAGGGTGTAAATTTCTGGGATGAAAACTAGGAAGCAGTCTGCCTTGCATGTAGATCTCTTTTCCTTGCTCTGTAACCTTTTGAAGACTGAAAATGTAGAAATATGTGTGAAGATGAATACTGTGACTGACTGATTTTACAATATGCAGTGCATTATTTTTTTACATAAATACTGATTTTTATATCAATTTGTGTTCAGCTTTCTTTTTACTTGTATTCTGCGCTTGTATTTAAAAAAAATCTTTGTTTTGTTTTCTGTTCGTCTTTGCAGACATATATGCTGCATTATTCGGCTTTCTTTTTTTTGAGTGAAAATTGCAATGAACCACTGTTTATTTACTCACATTTATGGCTGTGTGATGGTATTTGTGACAGATTAAATGAGGTGAACTAAGGAGTAAGCTACTTCTTTAGCTTATCTATAGGAAAACACTAGACTTCCAGTTTCCTCTACCTGGTTTATGAAGGTGTCTCCAAATGCATAGACATAGATATTTCCACTTCTTAGAAATCTTGAGGTTCTTTTCATTGTCTGTTTTCTGTTTCAAATTTAAAGATTTTCAACTATCAGACAGGTTTTACAATATCAATTTACTGACAGTATGATTTTTTTTTTACTTGATTAAGTGGAATACCCATGTATAATTTAAATTAATGTGTAGCCTCTTTGTCCCATTTTTTTTCTAATAAATTACCAATTTTGAATGGTTATTATTTTAACATTCTCTCCTATGGAATTTGAGGTGATTATGATAATTATCATAGCTTTTCTGCCCACTTCACTACTTTGTGAATGAATGATATTTGGAACTTGCAAAAGTCCAAAGACTAAATGATCCCAGTTTCGGGGGTGAAAACCAGAATGCTTTATTGAACACACAATTTGCGATGTATCGGTCCTGTGGGTGGGGTATGCTAACGAGGAGGACGAGTTATGCTAATTAGGGGACAGGTTGTGTTAACTGAAGAGTTACATAATTTTCTACTCCAATTACACAAGGTGGTTAATATTTTCCCGAAGCAAGGATCACATGGGGGGAAGAGAACAAAAGGGTTTTTACATGTCTTACAACCTGCCCAAAAAGTCTTCATATATCTTGCTGAGGGAGACAGTAGGATTAAACATAGCTAAATATTAACAGGTCGTGAGGCTTTTTGTCTCTCAAAGTAAGGAGTCTCTTAGCTCCTGCTGTCCATGGGTTCCTGGTTTAATCCTGTCAGTTTTCCTTCTGCTGATAGCTGAGTTTTCGATTCCAACAAGAACTGCTCCAGTAATTTTGTGTGTTAAAATAAGTTGCAGAGAACTACAGTGTGAATGTAAGACTTCTATTTTATTAGAGGAAGTGGATTTTTCTATAAGAGACAGTAGAAGTATGAAGTAATGTGAAGATATTTCTCATCACCATGGATCTTGGAACAGATCTCGGATCTGTCTTATGTGGCTGTTGCTGTCAGTCTGAGCATTTTTCTGTGCACAGACACTCAGAAGTGATGTCATAACTTGCATTGTTCAAAACGAAACTTAAGTATTTTTGTGTTCTATATCTAATATCTTTGAATATCTTCTGTTTCTTTTATTTGAAGTTCGGTTCTGTCCAGCTGCGTTTTTCTGTATATTTGAGAAAAATAACTAAAATTCCTACAGAGTTTTGCACAAATAACAGCCAAGTTATTTGTTCAAGTTGCCCAAGGGGGCAAAGCATGAATCCAGCAAGTAAAAAAATTAAAAAATTACCACGAGTGTGTAAGCTTCAGGTTCCATTAGAAAAAAGAAGAATGTTTTTTGATCTAAGTTTAACTGTACAGAGAAACACAACTTGCTTTCTGTATTTAACTACCAAATCTTAAGTAATGCAGGATAATTTTCTATTGAAAAGCAGGTTGCCTCACAGTTGTTTCGTAGTCCTAGTAGTCTACTCGAAACTATTACTCAGGTTTAAAAACAGAAGATCTTTGCAGAGGTAATAGCGAATTTTAGATTAGACGACAGGACAGTTTTCTTGCACTGTTTTATCAGAACAGGTCTGCAAAAGCAGGACTTCTCAGGTTTGATATAGTTTGTTGCTGTTTTAAGAGCATCCAACTAGTAAAAGAAAGGCATATTATATTCCCAAAGTAAGTCCATTAGAAGCCTTTAAGCATATAATCTAAGCCTATAGTCTTTATGTGTTATGTCTGCTTTTCAAGATACCCGTTAAAGTAATATTCTCTGTCAAATTCTCCTTCCATCCCCCTGTGCTGTTTTCCACAGATAATTTATTGATTTGTTTGCCTCTCTAGAGAAAAGCAAAATTTGGAGAGTTTCCCTTAGTAATGTCCACTTGAAACCAAACCAAATTTTACAAGGAGAGGAAAGAGACTGTGAAATTTGTTTGCTAGGTATCATTTCTGCTCTTCAGATTTGTCTAAGGCCATGGAATGCAAACGTGGATCTTATCTGTGTCTTCCTCACTGCTTGGAGAAGTGCTGCTGGATTGCCCTGTCTTTAATTTTCTCATTACTAGCACTGAATGCTGATAGCTAAAAATGCTTTGTGTGCCTTCCTAAGTGGCCTTTCTGTTTTATGCAGTTCATATTAAATTTTTAAACTGAGATGAGCAATTTATTAGCGTTTTCTATTTTCTACTACCTTCATATTCTGGGAGGTCACTTTCTCTCCTGTTCTTCCTTTGGGTCATTTAATATCATGCCCTCATTTTCAGAATTATAATCTGGGTACAGTAGGTCCACTTTTTCTTTCATGTCTATGTCTTATGAATGTTTATGTTCTGCCAGTCATTTCTGCACACATTTTACAGGGGCAATTCACATTAAATCAGACTGTAATGTTCATAAGAACTGCTTTGAAATACAAAAGTAGATGTAGAAGGTATCTTAAACTGCAGATCTTTGTGGTTGAATTAATGAGCATTTAGGGCATGGTTTTTTTAGGCTTCCAAGAAAATGAAAGCAATATAATCAGTTTTAACTCCAGATTTAAGACTAGGAAATTAAATTTAATTAAAGCTGATATTTTAGCCTTATAATGCTGACCTGCTATGTCTCACTGAGCAGCTGCTGCCTAGGAATCTCTGCTTGTTGGATATCATGAAACTCCTGTCAAGTATTTCATGCAGTTCTGTCTAGTCACTGCTATTGCTATTTTTTTATTTCATTTTAACGTATCTGCTATGTTTTACTTTACTGTTTGGTTTTACGTTTTCATGCCATGGATAGCGTTATTCAAGGTGAATTTGGATTGCAGATCTAAGCCCAAGAAATAAAAAAAACCAATTTTGCTACCCAAAGTGCATTATATACTTCCTTTTCGATTCGATATTTTTCACTGGTCTTGTGGGTAAACTTGATGTATTGGTGGTTTACTGGCTCTCTCATGGGTGCTTATCTTTTCTGCTTGTTCTTCCTGGTTTGTCTCCTTTCTCCACTACCCCTCCAGTCTCCTTGCTGCATGTCTGTTCTGGGAGTTGCTGTCACTCCTCATGATCTTTCTGGATCTCGGTGGCTGTTATGCCCATTAGTCAGTAAGGCTTCTGCCACCAGGTACGTGCTTCCAGAACTGTCGGCTGTAATAAGGTAACTGTATTCCCTGCCGAAAGGGTACCCTGGAGCAGGCATGCTGCTTTCTCCACAGTGCTGCTGAATGAGCATGTCTGGGCACCCGAGCATGTTATTTACCCAGCACAGTTCATAAGCAGTGCTGTGTGTTTCTTGGCTGTAGCTCGGAGAATAAATTTAGTTTCTCTTTCAGCTTTGTGTCGACTATTACAAAATTTTAATCATCTTTATTTTTCTGTTGAGATAAAGGGCTTTTTACTAGAGGCATGCTTTCAGGAAGAAAGCTTGGCTGTTGAAGCCATTACAATTAAAAGGAGGTGATCTGAGCCATTCTGAGTGCCTGAGGCAGACAGGCTCAGCAGGGCTTCAGAGAACAGTGTGAGCAAACACAAGTGCCAGGGCACCTGGTGTGCGGCAAGGGGCTTGGTCTCTGCCCTGTTCCTGTACGTGCTGGACAACCTCTGAGGAAAAAGCAATCTTCAGTAAACTCTTCTTTCTTTGCAGGTACAAAGAGAGAAAATTGATTTGTGACTTCAAAAGGCCCAAACAAAGTTTTAGAGGAATTGCAGAATGCAATAGAGTGTGCACAGTATGTAAAATGATTCTGGCTGAAAAATTAACAGCTGCAAATGGGCAGTTGAAACACACAGAGTTTTGAGAAGTACCTTCTTCACTGGTCCATAAAAACAATTAATAAACTGAGCAAAAATTAGTGATGGTAGGATATTGCTAAAAACTAGATCAATGTCTTATTTTTGCAGTAATCCAGTTTGCCTATTTTGATCTTTCTTTGTCCAGAAGGATAGGATTTAACTTGAAGAATAAAGCACCAATGGTTTGTTATTGTAAGAAAAATGAAACAGCTAGCAAATATGCTCTATTTCTGATGTTCTAGACATCAAGCAGTCTTAAATTAATTAGGAGTCACTTTATTAATGTACGTTTGTCAAAGAATACATTGGGAAGAAGTATTCTGTATTTTTATAATTTTAAGAGTCCAAGTTTGAATTAATACCTTTTTGCAAAATACATGTATTTTAGAAACACCACATCCTGTACCATAACTTTATAATAACTGCTAGATGTAAAAGTGCTTGTTCTCTTAGAGTGATATTGTGTCTCTGAATATATGTAATTTTTAAGGAATATATGGTGCCTTGAGCCTATCACTGCTCTTTATCTGAATTATGACTTTCCGAGGATGCAAACATTTTTCCTGGTGTCAGCAAAGGAAACTAAAGAGCACTGGAGATTGGAGACAGTTCTGACATGATACCCACTGGCACCTTGGCAGTTAAAGGAGACAAACCTACCTGTGTTTCTTAAACAGAAGCATTAAGCAGTACTGTGCCTAACTGAAATCACTAGCTCACTGCTTCAAAATCCTATATTAGCACAAAGAAAATAGAGCAATGCACAGTCTACAACAGGAAGTACAAATACAGACCTTCTGACCTGCTCAAAAATCCTCACCTAATTAGTTTTACTCCTAAAAGCACAAGTTCCAGGAGCTACTTGAAGTACCTTAGGGATTTTGCTATTGATTTAATATGAAAGTGCTCAGATACCCTAGCAATGTATGGCAGCATAAAAAACCTGATAAATCAGTTAATAGAGTTTAGCCTTTGAGGGTGTGTTAGTTCATCTAGTCTCATCTGTCCCATATTACAAGCTATCAAATTTCTCCTTGTTACAGCTGTAACAAACCCATGAATTTGTTTGACCAAAGCATAACTTGTGTCCAACTAACCCATGCCTTTCAGAGAAATGTCCAGTCCTGGTCTGAAGGCATGAGGAAGGGAAATGCTTCCCTTTGCCTCTTTGTTGCAATTGTTCATTGTTCTCACAGTGAGTGTGTCACTCCCCTCTCATTTGAATTTTTCTGGCATTGGGTTTCAGACATGGATTCTTTTTATGCCTCTCTCCAGTGGGGTAAATAGGTCCTTAATATCCTGCAGTTTCTTCTTGTGGTCATACTTAAGTGAAGTAATCAAATCACTTCTCAGTTTCCCTTTGGATAAGCCAAACAAATTGAGCTCACGAACTCTCTCGCTCAAACACCTCATTTAGGTTCTGTGGCTCTTTTTTATACCTTCAGGAGTTTTGCGGGGGCCTCCTTAATCTATGGGCATAGGATAAAATATGGATTTCAGTATAGTTAAGGACTTGGTAGTTTTAATACATAGATAAAATTTTCCTAGTCATTTCTGAAATTTCAGTAATTTCTGAAATTTGTACATAGAATGCTCATGTTAGCATACTTTCCATTCCTGGGCTTGTATCTTCACTCCTTGCTGTGGGGGCATTTGTCTGTTAAAATGAGCTCAGCCTGATACTGTTTCATGACAGTAATGCAAATTCATCTGTGGAATTGGTGCTCTTATCACTGTTTATTATCTTACCAGGTATTGTCATCTGCAAACTTCACCAGCCATGTTTTTCTATTTACTTCCAAATTACCAGTGAAAGCTTTTAATAATGTTTTCCTTTATAACATCACTGGAAACAGCTCTTTGATAAAGGTTTTCTATCAAAGCTTATTTGTTAAGAGTGGCCAAGTAATATGGCAGGGTTTTGATTTTCCTGTTTTTTCTCTGTGTAGTGTAATTTCAGCTTCATGGAAAAAAATATATTCAGGAATAAATATCATATTTGTTTGACAAGCTTTATTTTTGTGAAACCACATGAATTACTTCTGATTGTAGTATTTTCTTATAATTATTTTCCAGTTAATTGTGTTGCAGTTTTTGTAATATTTTTTTGTGTGACAATACTCTTGTAGTAGTCTGACTACAAGTAACCTAGTATTTTGAATAATATTATTTATGTTGTCTTCTGGAATTTTGTGGGAATGCTAAGATTTAGTGAATCTATTAAAGGAGCATTCTTTGGAAATTATTTCATGGTTCTTGCTGTAAATTGTCTAAATCTGCTGATTTTGAAATGTCAATATTTGTTTAACTTTCTTCTGGTTTGCTAATGGACAAGAAAGTATTTCAACATCCTCATGTAATGCAACCATATTTTATTTTTGAAGGGAGAAGAATTAATTGAACACCTTCACCTTAACAACAACATAATTAGTAGTGAAAACAGTTTTAATTTCTTTTGTTCTTAATATATTCCAGAACTTACAGCATTGTATCCCCCTGAACTGAGGAGAGGGTGGTGGGAAGAAGGGTTGCTTTTCAAATCAGCTCATTGGTAAGCACAAATACCATAATTTCACTTCAGAGTCAGTGTCTTGGAGAGGTGTTGGAGTCTGATGTCTTGTCAAAAAGAAGAGATACCCTATTAATTTTTCCCTTTGGGGTCATGCTATAAGGTTCAGAGAGGCTATGATTACAGTATTAAATCAAACAACAATGGATGCCCCTACCCCTATCTGTCTTTCTCTTTCGCTCTATTTTGTGCACGAAGTTGCCTGTACATGTGTAGTACAAACACACAGGAAAGAAGAACACTCTGTCACCCATCTTCTAATTTTTTAATATCCTTATTGAACAGAGACATGACAGAGAAAAAAGTAACTTCTAAGAGTTTTGTGGTGGATGTTGCACCCACTTTTCATGGATGTGAAATAGCTGGTAAACTGAATAGGAAATGCCTTTTAGGGCCTCAGCAGCAGAACCCAAATTCAGAGTAGCTCCTAGAGCTTCTAAAAATATCTCAGAATGACAAAAGGATTGAGTTTGGAAGGGATCTGTGGAGGTAATTTGATCCAACCTCACTGCCTAGGCAGGGCCACATAGAGCTGTTTGCCCATGACTATGTCCAGTTGGCTTTTGAATATCTCCAAGAATATCTTTGAATATCTCCACAACCTCCATGGGCAACCTGTGCTAGAGCTTGGTCACCCTCACAGTAAGAGAATGTACATAGTGCCAATTTCCTTCAGGCTGCACCAAGGATAAATCTTGCTGGCTAGGTTAGTACCTGCTTCACAACAGAGTTTGTGGCTTGCAGTTTATTTTCTCCTTAAAGTTAGCAGTCTAGTTATATCATCTCAGCAAATTACTAGGAAATAACAGATGATGAACTTTAAAAGAATTGACATGTTCTTTTCATGCAAACATTTCTGCTTCAGTGAAGAAAAAAATCCTAATAGTAGTACAGTCAGTGTTACTTCCATCAGGGTGTACTAGCCTTTGTCTGCAGTATCCTTGAACTGGACTGTAGATTCTTTTTTATGTGTCAATCTTTTGAGTTGCAAACTTGTATTGATATAGAAATATGTAGTTACTCCTAATGGTTTTAGGTATAGTTATATTGGATAACCTTTCCTGAAATAGCCCATAGTTATTTCTCTTGTTTTCAGCTAAAATTTAGGTACAACTCAGTTCTTTTTTTTTTTTTTTCACTGCAATAGTATTGAACCTCATAGCTTTGTAACGGAAGAGAAGGATTTTTGGCTGTTATTTATACAATATGACAGGTACTGCTTTTCAAATATTCTTTGTTGCTACCTGTTATGGTCCTTCCCTGTAGTTCTTGTTGGTAGATCCCCGGGGACAGATTAGAGCAAAGCACCCGCTGCTCTTGCAAATGACCGATTGTTTGAGCCATTAACCTTTAACATTTCAAGGTCTCACACTACCTAATGAAGGAGTCTGTGCATCAGGAAATGTTACAGTTCCTTTACTGAAAGGATATGTTGGATTCATAACATCAGACTTATCGGAATTAATGATTCTAGACCACTTCTAGTTATAAGGAGGTAAATACGGTACAGGATTCTGCAACATGATTCAGCTCATCCTAAGGTAGACGTATAAGGAAATTTTACTCTAAAAGTAGTTGGATTTTACCTGTTGATAGAGACTAGGAAGTTAGCTTAGAAGCAAGTGCCACAAAGCAGACTCCTAATGTGGACTAAGGGGAATCCTAGACAAAACTGGATCCATTTCAGATCTATTCCTTGCCATTCCAAATATTGGTAAAAATGTCCATGAAAGAACACTGTTTTTTTCTGAAACGTATTTTTAAAAATTATTTAAATGCTAAGTGTTGGTCTGTGGTTAAAGAGAAATCAGTAGATAGTAAGTGATATGTATTCTGTTTCCTGACTGGGCAGGAAAACATCTTGTAATATGGTTTCTGATGCACATACTGATGTAATTCTATTTTTTTTTCCTCCTAGCTAATATATCTGAAAAATCCGCTCTGTGTTACTTACTCCTGTTAGTAACCTCCAAGGTGATCTAGTAATGATCAAAGAAAATCAGACTGGACATTAGAAACAGGTTCTGCACTGACAGGGTGGTCAGTCACTGGAGCAGGCTCCCCAGGGAAGTGGTCACAGCACTAATCCCACCAGAGTACAAGGAGAATCTGAATGATGCTTTTAGCCATTTGGTTTAGTTAGTCCTGTGAGGAGCAGGAAGCTGAACACGATGCTCTTTTCGGGTCCCTTACAGCTTGAGATAGTCTGTGATTCTAAAGCAAATCTGCTTCAGGTCAACTGACTGTTACAGCATGTACACATTAAATCTGTAGAGTATTGTCAGTCTGAGAGTCTGGGCTGATATGTGTATTATGGTAACCCCTACATCTGCTCCTCAGTCAGCATTTCTAATTCCGGCTGCCAGTTCAGTTTGCCAAAATAATTTTGATCAGAAAAGAAGGCCTTTGTGTAGGCCTGATATGATGATATCATATGCATGATAAAAATAAAAAATGTTGAACTTCAGAGACTGATAGAAGGCCCTTCTGCCTTTCATTTCTGGAAAGGAATTCATCCATGCCAACAAAGCTAAAAAGGAAGTTTCCAAAAGTTACTGTCTTTGTGTGCTCATAAGAACCCAGGGAAGTGGTCATGAGCAACTCTCTGCCAAATAGTCACATTCAAGATCTGCATTCATTTTTAGCATTTTGGAAGCAGTATTCGCTACCTCCCAGCTACTGTGATCCAGGGTTGAATAGATGTAGAAGGCTAAGTAACTAAATTGCTGACCAAAGTAATAACTGCTGGTATTACTCCAGGGAACTACAGGCCTGCCAGCCTGACCTCAGAGCCATGGAAGGTCATGGAGGAGATCATCTTGAGTACCATCACATGTCATGCACAGGACAACCAGGGGATCAGGCTCAACCAGTACAGGTTTAGGAAAGGCAGGTCCTACTTGACCAACCTGAGTTTCTTCTGTGACAAGGTGACCCACTTAGTTGATGAGGGAAAAACTGTGGGTGTCATTTACCTGGGCTTCAGTAAAGCCTTTGATACTGCTTACCATGGCATTCTGAAGAAACTGGCTTCCCATGACTTGGACAGGTACTGTCTTTACTGGGTAAAAAACTGGCTGGCTGGCCGGCCCCTAAGAGTGGTGGTGAGTGGTGTTACATCCAGTTGGCAGCTGGTCACCAGTGGTGTTTTCCTGGGCTCTGTTTTGTGGCCAGTCCTGTTTAGTATCTGTATTGATGATTTTGATGAGGGGATTCAGTGCACCCTCAGTAAGTTTGCAGATGACACTAAGTTGGGAGGGAGTGTTGACCTGCAGGGCTGGATCAGTGGGCTGAGGCCAACTGCATGAGACTCAACACGGCAAAGTGCTGTATCCTGCACTTGGGTCACAACAACCCCATGCAGCACTACAGGCTGGGGAAAGAATGGCTGGAAAGCAGCCCCAGTGAAAAAGGACCTGGGGGTGCTGGTTGACAGCTGCTGAACGTGAACCAGCAGTGTGCCCAGGTGGCCAAGAAGGCCAATGGCATCCTGGCTTGTATCAGAAATAGGGTGGCCAGCAGGACTAGGGCAGTGATTGTCTTCCTGTACTTGACACTGGTGAGGCCATACCTCAAGTACTGTGTCCAGTTCCCCCAGAGGAGGAAGGAGCAGCAGAGACGTGTGACAAACTGACTCCAGCCCCCATTCCCCATCTCCTTGCACCAGGGGAGAGGAGGGAGAGAATTTGGAAGTGACCTTGAACCTGGGAAAGATGGAGGGGTGGAAGAAAGGTGTATTTAAGATTTGATTTTATTTTTCATTACCCCGATTCGATTGGTAATTAATTTTTATTAATTTTTAAATTCGATTGGAAAAATTAATTTTTCCCCATCTGTTTTGTCCATGATGGCAACTGGTGAGTCACCTCTCCCTGTCCTTATCCTGACCCACAAGCCTTTTGTTCTATTTTCTCTCTCCTGTCCAACTGAGGAGGGAGTGCCTTTTAGTGGGTGCCCTCCCTCACTATTTCCACTCCTGAGTTTTATATGGAGATTGTGGAACTAGTTTATGAGTGGATTAAATTTGGTATTGTCAGGCATTTTGTTTTCCACTGGGCCAGCTCCAATGAATTCAGAGCTGCGTTTCAGAACCCAGTGCCTTTGCCAGCAGAGCAGACACCAGCTGGCAGTTCCCTGCCCCATGGCCGTGCCTCCCCTTGCACCTCTCACATCCGACATGCCCTATGCCCACTCCCCATTACGTGTGGGATTGGCCTGCAGCATCACCCAGTTCACTCAGCGCTGATTACAGTGGGGCCACATAGTCATGCTGGTGTGAGGCAGGTTTTTTCCTCTGGAAGATGTAGCACTTATGTTTTGTCACTGAAACAGTTGTTGACAATGGCTATTTGTGTCTCTTTCTGCTGGTCAAACCGGCTTGCTTTGTAACAGCCTCTGCACTGGTATCTTGCTGCTTTGAATAGCAGGGTTTATTTGCTTTGTGTTTTTCAATAATGAAGTAGCTGAAAGCCACCTTTAGTACATTCCTTACAAGTAACTAATCTTTTGATACCCTAGGGCTTTGAATCAATGGTTTTAAATCAATATTTTCTCTATAAAATTATTGTTTATCTTCACCCTGCACTCTATGGACTGAAAATCAATGGGGTACGTTTGTGAATAGTAGAGAACATGGGATAGGTGAAGAATTTGACATTCTGCTCTTTTGGGAATTGCACGAAATTAAGGATTTGTGGCACTCTTCTCAATAAAACCTCTAGTAACTATTGTTGTTTTCATGCAGTTTTGTTCTTAAATATCTCTTGGGCACTAATTGAAAAGGAAGCAGAACTTTAGTTTTTTAGGACGCAGTGATATCTCAAACAGCAATTAAAATACGGAATGTTTCGGCAGTCTTTAATAATGTAATTGGTTCCATGGACAGGAAGAGTTCATGAACTGCTTTGCATTTCTTTCACATTTGGTCTTAATTTTAAGAGACCATTAGTGCTTACAGTCATCTATGAGCCCTAGATTCAGCAGAATCTCAGGGGAAAGAGAGCACAACAGTGCAACTTTAATAGCATCAGATGTGTGTTTAACTCAGGCTTTTTAGTTTGCTTTCTAAACTTGTTATATTAAAAGTACTACTACAAGCTGTGTTCTCTGAACTTCTTTTTCATATATATTTTTGATAGGGGTTACTTGGTGCAAAACTGAGTTTTATAAGAAAACACATATTAATTTAACATAGCATTAGTTTTATTTTTTTTGGTGAATTTTACACACTCCTGTGGTCTGGAGTAAAATAGAAGGAGCATGGCTATGTTTTTGATGCCCGAAGCCTTCATTTGTTCTTTGTTTTCACAATGTTTTTGTATCAGAAAACAATTAGTATAATGTTGTACAGTTTCAATTGGTCGCTCACTCCAGTGAAGTAATACAAACTAAGAAAAGTGAAAAAACCTGCAATTCAACAGCTATGAGAAATAAGAAGTTCCTAGCCCTCTCATAGCTGCAGAATAAACTGAATGATAATATTTTGATTTTGTTACCTGAACAGAAGAAAAAAAAATGGTTTTCACACAGACTGGTGTGCAAGATCACAGTACTGCATTTTTCCAGGCAAGGAGACTGGCTTTTCCTGTATTCTGTCTTGGACTTAATGAACTCTGTGAAAGTGTCCTCTGAAGGGGGAGAGACAGAAGAGTGCTGAAATATTCTGCTTCCTTCATATGTTGGGGTCTCAGTTTTGGGGTGAAATCTGCCTCCTTTTGGTGGTGTTCTTTT
Organism: Oxyruncus cristatus; assembly: GCA_013399855.1. Classification (NCBI taxonomy): domain Eukaryota; kingdom Metazoa; phylum Chordata; class Aves; order Passeriformes; family Cotingidae; genus Oxyruncus; species Oxyruncus cristatus. The sequence continues at coordinate 875,767 of VXAY01004337.1, read as the reverse complement.
TGACTAGTTGTGTCCTCTACAATCAGTGACAGCTTAACTGTAAAGTAAAATCCAGTTGTTAGTCTCCCTTGACTATCATTCTTTTTAATCCCCTCTGTGGATTTAACTGTGTGTTCCCTTGTCCCCCTGGCTAATGAGTACTGCTGACCAAGCCACTTCCACAGTAGGCTGCTCTTCCTGGGACTTGTGCACATGTTCCCTTGCTACCACATCCTCAGTTCTCTCTGCCTGCCTCACACCTTCACCATACACCTGTGCCTCCCCCAGAGTTGTGTGTGCATGGCTGCACCGCAGCATGGGCCCCAGACCCACCATCCCATCCCTAGAGTCACCCTGACAGGAACGTTGCAGGATTTCCTACAGTCCAGACCGTGACTACCTTTTCATTCTGGGGTCTTATCCAGATGCTTTTTTAAACTGGACCAAACTGTGGATTGGAGATCTCTGCAGGCTATTATTAGAGCTGCCTTAGTTGGTAATGGTTGATTATTTAGTGGGTGAGCCTCAGTGGCTTTTCTGAGCAACAGATAAAGGCAGATAGTGTGTGTCTTGGGATGTCAGGCTTATGGACAGTCCCTCATTCTTTTTGGGACTGAGAAGAAGCCATTACACACCTTATTTGCTCTTTCAGTTGGCTTTGGAGTCTAGAGTCTTTCAGAGAAGTAGCTTTTCCTCATCTGTTAGGGATGATGGTCTTGATGTTGATTTGGGCAGCTGAAAGTTTCTTTTCTATTCACAGAGCAGAAATCGATCACTTTCCATCACTCTTGTACTGATCAACGGCTTCAATGGCTTTTTTTGTTGTTGTTGTTGTTGTTTTGGGGTTTTTGTTGTTGTTGGATGTGTTTGATGTCAGGTTACCCTTAGGCTTGGTAGGTGCTTCAGGAGTCACTGGCATTGCTTTTCCTAACTCTTGCATTCTCTCCAGTGTGTGACAGGCATGCCCGAGCCTGATCTGATCTTTGAGATTCCGACAAAGAACTTGCCCAAATAAAGGCTCCTCAAAAGGCTTATCTTCGAATGACTACTGACCCCTTATAAATGATGAGGATTTGCACAAAGATGTTGTCAGTTACCCCTAACCCTATTAATTTTCCTTTTTCTTGAAAGGTAGGCATATTAACACAACTTGTGTTTTTTCAAAACAGCATTTTAGCCTGAGCCAAATGATATGTCAATATAGTAGCATATGGATATACATATATAGACTGTCAAATTCTGTACTTTTAAAAGTCATAGCCATGACTGTCCCTTCCAAGAAACAACACTCCACACTTGGTTTTCTTCCTATAGCTTTTGATGACTTACTCTGAACTATGGGTCTTCATGTGTCTCTCTAATTTTAGACTGTGTCCATCTAAAGCTCATTGTCGTCCTAACTATTTGGAAAGCTCAAGATAGGGATGGTTTTCTTGCAGTTTTTGTTCTGAAACATTTGCAGGACTGTACAGCAGATGGTGCTCTGCTTCCCTTTCTTCTACAGACTATTGCCATTAGCTAAACTTTTCAAACCAAGGCTGGGGATTATTAATAATGTTTTCTGTCCTGGCTGAGCAATTGGAGCTACGTATTTGCAGAGATGGTTTACTTAGCCATGCACTGATTTTGTTTTAAGGAACAAGAAAACATAAAGTCTGCTTATGGGTTAGTGTACAGCACTAATCTATCTTCCCAGTGCAGTTAGAGCAGAACAGTGACTTATATTTATTAAGGGATTATTTTCATGTGTGCAAAACCAGCATTTGTTTCAAACAGGTAATTCTTCACTAAAATGAATGAATCACAATGGAAAGTACAGGTTGAGTTTAAGCAATGAATCAGTGAAACTGTCAGAATCTCTAGATCAGGAAAATAATTTCTCAGTGTAATTAACTGAAATGTTTATCCAGCTACCTGAAGTTTGGTGAAATAAAAAAGTGTTCTCTGTTTTTATGCTGAATAGTTGAAATTCCTACTCTAGCTCTTTTGGCAGAGTGAGTGCTGTTTTCTGACACTTAGCACAGTTAGCCCAGGCTTTCAGGGGCTTGTTTGACAGGTGATGGCTCTTAGGCGACTAGAAGTGGTGTTGAAGAAGTCAAATCCTTTTCAAGGATTTGGTGAGGTGCAGCACCATAAGCTTTGAAATATTGCAGACTGTAGTAATACCATTGTAATCTTCAACAGCATTAACAGCTTAAACAGCCAGGTCTATATAAATTGGTTTAAAATCAATCAGGTAGGAGAACGTCGTTAATTCAAATTAACAACTATAAGGGCTGTATTATGAACTATCGGATGTTGCAAATTAGGAAGTAAAAGCATGATACAAGGCATATGGAAATCAAAATAAAGACTTCCATTAGCATTACTGTGCTTATTTTATCCCCTTACACGGATTTCCGTAACAAAGACACCAAGAATACTGAAACACAATAGTAACTTGCTCATTTGGACAGTTTTACTCTACTTGCTGTCATTTATGATACTACCTATTGCACTCAGTGACATTGTACTTGATAAAAAATGTGTAGCTCTTTACATGGTGGCAGATCTAAGAACACCAGTCGTTCTTCTGAGCCAATGGTAGATGCTGTATAAACACAAACCGAAAGGACAGTCACTGGCCGTAGTGCCTGGCACTGTGCCACTGTGAGGCTGTCTTATGAACAGTCTGTCAACGGTAACTTTTGTCTATGAAGTTCTCTGATTCTATGATATAGTATATCAGATAGGGATCTCTAAGTTTGTAATTTGATCAGAAACCCTCCCCCCCCTTATAAATTTATTAATGGTTTTCTTCATTCAGAATCTTGGAGTCACTCTACCTATGAAAAGATAAAACAGAACTTTATTTCTGTGAGTTCATATCTACTCTTTAGCAGAGTATGTATCTCTTATATAGATTCAAAGTGACTATTTCCCACAGAAGATTTTATTTTCTAAAAATAAATGGATGCCCTTTTTCTTTTAAGGTGGGAGAAAGGGTGGTATGAAGATCATCAATGAGAAAGGGATCAAAATCTATATTTGTCTTTTCAAGACTATGAAAAAAAATTGCTAAATTTGTTTTTCTGGCTTGGAAAGCATTTTCCTTAAGCTATTACCTAAGAAACATGTCTTCAGATTGATGTAAGATGAGCTATTAAATAAAAATGTATTGTGTCATGTCATTTGTCCCTGAATTAGAGATACAGGGAGGAATCCATATGGAACAAAAATAAAGAGAGGAGATAAATTTCTTCTTTATTTTAACATGGTTTCATGTAGACTTATAATTATGAAGTGATATGTTACACCAGTGTATAATTTCTATGCTCTGGAGAGCCTGGGCAGATGTATTAGGCAACTCAGGTTAAGGTAAAGTCAATCTAGATTGGCCACAGATGAAACATTGGGAAAGAAACATGGCATTTCAGAGTGAGGGAGGTGGCAGAAATTAATCAGGCACTGAGTTCATTACATGGGGTTTAAGACCAGGACTAAAGGGGCCTGCAGTCTCTCCACTGCTTGGCCTTCATTGAAACCAGCTGAAATACAGTAAATGTTACATATCTCATATCCAAGCGGTACCATCGTCCTCAAAGAAAAAACTGAATGGATGGATTGCCTCTGTTACCCACAAAAGAAATTTGTGGACACAGAGAAATCTGACTCCCTTTGAGGCCCTATTGAATTCAGTGTCAGTACGTTTTAATCCAGCAGAAAGTGCTGATAACTCCATTCTTTCTTCCTCAGTTGATTTCATGAAAATTAATTTTCAACATTCACATCTGATCAAATCATAAGCTAAAATTATGTGCAAGCATGAAAAAGATGACACCTTATTCCATAAGTACACACTTGCCACTAACTTTCAAATTATATTAACAGAGTTCACATGGTGTTAGTCAAATCCCTGTCATTAAGAAATGGTACTTCATAAGAAAGCTGATAATAGGATACAAAGATCCTAAAATTATTAGATGATGACTTGTTAATGGGAATTCCTTTTTGTCATAACCAGTAATTTTCAGTTTACTCTAACAAAGATGATATCTCTGATGGGAGATAGTAATATAGCAGAAATCTGGGAATGGTGTAAAAAAAAAAAAAAATGGAAACGAAAGACTGAAGAATAGAGCCAATGATTTTGTAGAAACAGGATGATTCAACTTTGAAGGCATTGTTGGGGAAAATAAGGCAGTTCTAAGTCAGATCCTATGCCACTTCACACCACTGCTCTGTCAAAGCCCCCCTCCTACCCTTTGCTCCTATGGGCAGGCAGTGTCTTTCAAAGCATGACTACAGTCCAAACAAGGCTTTTTACAGGAAGCTTTCTGCCCACTCTGGAGCAAGAGCCTTTGCTGGCAGTTGGTGATGGCAAAGGTCTCAGAGAAAGTTCTCTTACAATTGATAAGAAAAATATCGAACTGTTAGGATTTTTTTTTCCAAGGGATTGAAAGACCACTTTTCACCAAGTCCAATTATTTGAGCTGACCAACATATCAGCCTACCTCTCTCATCAGCATTTTAACCTTGCCTTTGTAAGGATAGGCCAGAATTTCTGGGTCTTGCCTATCTTTGTTTTGGGTATATACTTCATTAACTAAATATCAAAAGGTCAGGCTTTCTTAGCAATTTTTATGTGTATTCCTGCACTGGCAGCAAAACATAACATTTGTGAAGGCAAAAGAAATGTACCTTCAAATTGCCATAGAAATGCTTGATAGCCTCTCATGCCCCGTCGCAGCACCTGTTAGGGCTCAAGCTGTGCTTTAAGAAAGGACTTTTTCTTTGCAACCTGCACCCACAAATAGTGTTGGTACATGCATCTTCCTCAGTGGAAGTTAGCTGCACTCCTTTCATTAATTGTCTTTAATGTAGGAGAAGGAATGCCATCTAAATGATTTGGGCCCCTGGGTGAAAACTTATATGATTTTTAAAAGAAAAACACTGTAGTGACTGAATGTCAAAGCTGTGATTAAAAAGCAAAAAGTTGACATGGATACCACTGTAATAGAGTGTGTCTCAGTGGGAACCCAGCGCCACCATCAGCTTTTTACAATTTTTATACTGCTAATATGATAGGAAATGCACCACTAGGAAAAGAGTTGCATATCCGATTCTCTTATTTCATAAATTATTACTGCATTACCCTCTGAATATCCCAAGGAGTATATCAGCATCAAAATATGATGTAAAAACAATAAAACCAAGCAAACAGCTATTATTGAACTGTTAGATTATTAGATGTGTACAACAGTTTTTAAAATTCCTTTATTTTTATCCTGAATAAATTAACAGTTTGCAACAGATAGGGTCATTCAACCACCTCTGTGGTACCCTTGATTCTGAGTTGGAACAGGGTAGCTAATTACTACTGGGAATGTGATGTGACAGGTTTTAAGAGTGGGTAAACTGGAGAATGACTTTTGATATTCAAATTTGTTCTCGTTTCCATATTCTGCTGCTGGCACTTAAAAAGGAAGATGTAAAATGTATCTCATCATGCACTTGGAAGGGCTGAGAACTCACACAGCTTCTTCCTTCTCAGGTCTCCATCTCTGAGCCAGTTGGAGCAAACTACACCCAAGAAAGATGAAAAAATAATATAGGGAATGTCATATTCTCTCATTTTCAGGAAATCCTGGAGGATGGTACTGCAGAAACCATCACCTCTGTGGGAGGGAGAAGGTTCTTCAGTCAGTGTTTGTGTCCTTAGCCTGACTGAGCCTGTGGCCTCACAGAACCTGCCTATTCTATTTCATGAGAAACACCGCAATTTAAAACAAATTCATTTTTTTGAGCAAATATATTAAAAAGTGTTTTCAGATTTCATTCACAGGAAATTAATTTATAATAAAAATTCTGGATAATGTATTTTTGGCTTGCTTATCCCACAATTTTCCTTTATGTTGTGTTAATAGTTCACTTTTGATATTTGAAAATGAGTTTGTTTTAAAAAAAAAATTAAATATTCCCCTTAAAAAAAATTGAAAATGTTCAGTTGTTCTTATCAGAAAGTATTTTTCAAGGAAATTAGAGTGAGGTATTGTTGCCATAGTCAGTTGCACCACTTGCCAATCAACATTTTCCGATGGAAAAATACTTGTCTATGAGTGTATCATTCATTCAGAATAATTTTAATAAAAACAGGAGGGTGAAGATTGATCTGATTTGTCTGAAGTTGAGAAGTTCTATTTAAAACCGTGTCAAAGTTCATTTGGGAGATACTGACTCATCTTTACTGCTAGCCCAGAATATAAATCATGTCCTGGCAAACAGTAATAATAATGTCTTTCACAGAGGTATCGTTAATATTTGTAGTTTATGTAGCTACAATTCAAAATAAAAAGGTTATCATGGTGCAATAAACCAAAGAAGTAAGCTCAAATAGTTTATGACTTCATTAAAATGGTGAGCTATAATTGCAACCTTGAAATCAGCAAATGCAAATGTTCTATTTGTATTACTGCCAGTTTTATTTAATGTGTAACTTTCTCCTCAGAGAAAGGGAGCTTATCCTATTTTTTTTGGATTTCAGTGCACTGAAAGTTTATTCTTTGTAAATACACCAATAGCACAGAAAGGAATTGGGCTTATGAAATACCTGATGCCCTTTTTGTACATTTATGATGTGCCTCAAGAAACAGCCCTGGTTGTAAAATACAAAAGGGCTGAAAATAATGTAGTTATCATGACAGTATATGTGTCCAGATTGCAAGCCAGAAACTGTCACTGATAGTTGGGACATAATAGAACACAGTGTATGATAAGCACATTATTGATTGATTAATGTGACCTAGTTGTATTTGAAACGTCAAAGAGGAAAATTGAGTTGTCATTTTATATCATGTTCTTTTTCGAGTAACAGATGAATATTATAATTAATGACTTTTCACTAAGGTTATCTAAAAAATTTAGGGAATATTAAACATCACATTATTCACACTCATCATAGGTGAATATGTTATTGATGAATATTGATAAATCTTTGCTTATATGAAACAGACACCAAAAGAAGTTCATATGCTTAAATAGTGCATTTTAATAAGATATCTCTTCAAATTACAATTTTTTTTATCATTTACCTTAGTGTTGACTCAATTTACCAAGTTCCTTTTACAATTTAGTAAGGGTTTATTTGTACTTAGTCCATGGCAAACTGGGATATTGATTTAGAAGGTTTAAGTTTGCTTCTGTTGAAGTCAGTTGTGAAACTCCAGTCATCTAGAAAAGGATTGAGAGTTCACTCATACCTTGAAATTTTTTTTCCCTATTTACATGAAAGAACCTTGAACTTTCTCAGGTAGTTGAAAAAAATGTGCTTTAGTCAATGAATTTCCAAAAGATATTCTCAGCCTTGAAGTAGATCTCAAAGAATCCTCCAAGGTATTACACATAAAACAAAGACAAAAAGCATCTGCTGCAAGATACTGAAATGTTATCACTCACCATTTGCCTGAAGTATACCTGTGAAGGGGACTCCCTATCACTAGGGGGCTTCTTTGCCAGAAAATGCAAAGTCTCTAGCATTTCAGAGGAAAAGGAAAAAAGAAGTGAGAGGAAAAAGTTTAATTGCATTGTTTCAACTTTCATATTTAATTTTGCAAATACTCGATTTGTGTCATACCTTTCAGATCAAAATTGAAGTTTGAACTTCACAGTAATGTAGTAAATTAAGTTGATGATGGCATCTTACGATGACCTATGAAGTCCCCAAGTGTCCAAAGTTCTTTCAGTGTTTTGACTTCTTGATATCAATTGAGCTGTGTAAATGCGGGATTCTTGTGCAACTTTCAGTGCCTCAGACTTGGATATGGGGTTACAGTTTTGACACTTGAACCCTGGGAGATATGCTCCACCCAGGTTCAACACCCAAAAGGCAGCTGAGATCCCGCAGGGCTCCTCAGGTAATCCTGAGCGCCTGCATTCAGGTACAGGGCTGAGCCCTAAAGTGTCTATATTAGAGTGGGCTGAATCCTTCTTTTCTCATTTGAGTGTATTGACCAAAACTGCAGAGATCAGATGGAAGCTTGGCCCTCCAGTTCACCTGTAAGTATGTATTTGTAGGCATCCAGATCCTCATGTTTTAATCTGAGGCTGAATCCCAACCTTTGTTATGTGGGTAAATGTTTTTCAGACTTATATGAATCACTGGAAGAGTATTCTGGTTTATCTGTGATAATTTCAAAAATATAGGGCTGGTCTCCCTTGGCACTAGACTTTGGAAAGGAGTGGGCTTCATCAGAAGAGCGAGTGGGTCAGAGAATGAGCCAAATTTACCACAATACATTTTTAATTATCTTAGATTACCCTTTTTCCAAAGCACAAAAATACCAGGTAGAGACTTGCTAACTTGTGCACTAAAAAACAAAGCCCAATCAGTCTGCCTTCTCAAACCTTCTGAGTTTTCTCATGTTAGGTCACACTCCATCCTAAAGTCCAATATTAGACAATTAACATAGTTTGGAGTTGTGGATCTGGGAGAAGATTAGTTTTTCACCTGAGACTTAATAAGGAAGGACTGAGCAAAACTTCAGCCTCTCTCAACCAGTTAGTGCAGCAAACGTGGCACGCATGGGTGAGGCAGTAAGCAGGAATCAGTGCACAGTGGCTTCATTGCTGTCCTTATCCTCTATCTCCCACCAGGCTAGGACAGAAGCGGGGAAGACATCATTGAGGTCCAGTTGTCTGGTAGGATAAGGCAACACACCTTTCCTTAATCAAAGTGATGCTTAAAATACAGCCTAGCCTACAGGTTATGGTGAAGATCGTGAGGATTCCAGATGCTGCTGCACAGGAGTAGTGGTGCCACTGACACACACCAGAGAAAAGCACAAAGGCCAGGTCTGTTCCTCTTAACCCTGAATCACCTCATCATCACCCCTCAGTCATCTGCAGCAAAGTCAAAGAATTGCCCCAGGATGTTCTCCAAAATAGCTGATTGCATTTTTACTTCTCTGTTTTTTCCAGTAGTGAGATGTTAGTATGCAAGCACACATGTGCAGAATTGGTCAGCAAGTGGAACGTAGGACCCCTCGAGTGGGAAGGGACATCAGGAGGACATCTCACACAGCCTCCTCCCAGGTAGGCTGGTGAAAAGATTGGTGAGAGCAAACAGGTGCTGACCCTGCCTCTGAACTCAATCATCAGGAGCCAACCTGTCATAAAGCTTCTTAATCTTCCAAAGAGTTGGAAAACAAAGTTGCATCTTTCTAAAAGGCAAACTGTCGTCTGACACAGTTGTGCACTATGGGTCCTGTTTTGAGCAAATGTTCAATTACAAAAGGATGGTGCCTAAATTGTCATAATTACTCTGAACCTATGCTAGAGTTCACAACAGCCAAGACTTTTTACACTGGTGAATCATTCTCATTGAAACACTCTGTGCTTAAATAACAGGAAAAGCTGCTATTAGAAATCTCTGTAATAGCTTTTATGAAAGCTATGGCTAATTTAGAGCCCAATTAAACCTCAGAAATCCAATTATTTCTGAATAACATAATTGCAAAAAAGTAACTAGCATTGTAAGTATGCAGTAGCTGTTATGGAAGATGCTTTAATAAAAGAAAATCAGTTCTGAGACGCTGAAAAGATCTGTTCTTAACAATGGTCTGCAAATTTCAAAATTCTTCTATTTTCACTGCTTTGCACTGGGGGCAAGTAAACCTTCTGGGTGCTCTGTAACTGCAATTACATTCATTTCGTGGGCCCAATTGGAGAGCAGATAGAAGATGCTAGAGCAGAGCCATTTATACAGGTTCTTGAATAATCTCTATTGAATGAGACAGTAATTATTACCTAGCTGCAATTGTGAGTTTGGCCACCTACACACATAAAAAGATTAAAGAAAATATGGCAGACCAAGCTCCTACTGCAGACTGGCAGTTTTGTTGCCAATGGGAAAGAGAATCGCTTTTAGTCTGCCCATGGCTTTGCTGCTGTCCTGGAGGGCAGTGATAGAAACCCACCAATGAAGGGCTGCCCCTGTAGCTCTTGGCTGCAGTTGGTGAACTCATAGGACCACTGACCTTGTAGCATGTCTGCCTCAGCTCTGCAGTGCCTTAGCAAGGGTAGTACTGTAACATCTTACTGCTGAAAGCTGTCCTTCTCATAGGTAGGCAGATTGGAGAATTTCTGCTTTCCCAACATTGTAGGAGACGCTATCTACAATTTCGTGGATTCAAGGCTTTGCATGGCTTGTAGGTACAGATGAGTGAAGAGGAATTATGATGACATTGTAAAATACTTCATAAATTCATGGGCAGACTCTGGCTTCAGCATTTCCACAGAAGCAGAGGTAGAAATTTCACCTAACCTAGCTATTTGCAGTAATTGCACATTTTCTACCCACAAAGCCACAGTTCAACTTTCAATTCCTATTTTGCAGAAATCTCCCTCTTGAATCAACTGGAGTTTTGCTTGAGTGAGTATTTTCCATGTTCAAATGTAGCTTACTGATTTCATTGCAACCTGTGTTGTGAAAGACAACATGAATAAACCCCTGACCCTAAAGGAAAGTGGAAGGACGAGAAAGAATGGCCTGCTGAAGAAGTAAGGATTTTCAATTTGCTGTATATGTTAATCATCTCATCTGCTCACCCATATGCAAGGAAAAAAAATTCATGAAATTGTTGAGTTCCATTACATAAATACTTGCTAAATAAACAAATAACTTCAAATGAGTAGGGGGCTGGTGCACCAAGGTTATCAGCTTAACACTGTACATAAAGCTTTGTGCACAGGATCTCCCAATTTGATGAAGTCCAAGGTCATTCAGGCTAAAATACTTTCATTTTTAAAAGACATTTGAATTATGATCACTTAAAAAGCTATCTGTGTAGAGTTGAGAGAAGGAATTTATTATTTAAATTCTGGAAACAAAAGAAAAGAAATACACTCTAACTCCAAAGTGTAAATTGTGAAAAGAAAAAGCTCATCTTCCATATAAGCTCCTGTATATTTGGCATGCTTAGGCACAGTAACTTTGTTTAATAAGTATTGGAAAATAATTGCCGTGAAGGGAATCAGATATATAAAATGTAAGGCTCTAGTTCTACATTTTGATTTTGGAAGATGAGTAGATGTTTAGGATTGACAAAAATAACTTGCTAAGTACTGTTTAGGAACAGAGCTCACAGTCTCAAGTCGAGACCATTTCAGTGCTGGAGAAATATGTTTTTGTTAATGATGCTTTCATCATGAGGAAATGTTTGAAAACTGCATTTACAGATATCAAGGTTAGATGAAAGATTTCTCCAAAAATTACCAAAGCAGTGATCAGGAAAAGGTCACACAAATAGAGTGCATTAGCACTGTTGCCTTTGTGAACCAACTAAAGAAATCATCTCAGAGAAATGGAGGGATTTTGCTAGTGCAAAGCATAACTCTTTGTGTAGTTAGAGGAACTCAGCCAGAATCCAGTTTAGTGAATTATAGGTCTTTATAACCAAGTGCTTTGCTGATTTTTTTTTTTTTAATTTGGTTTTACCATCATGTCAAATTTACATGTTTGAGGTATAATTAGCCAGTCTGATTACAAAAAAATTGACTATAATTTGAAAATATGAATTAACATAAAATGACAAGCATTAAAAGTTAATATCAACTCAATGTTCATTCTTTTGCATTCAAATGTGTCTTACTAAGTTATTATGTCCATCTAAATATCAGTATAATTTTCAAGTAATACACAATGTGTTCCATAATCTGCCTCTCTCCCTAACCCTCTATTAGCTCTATTTTTTCTCTACAGCTTGTTACTCCAATAAACCATTTTAGAACTACATTATTTAATTTTTCATTTAAAATGTATAACTTGGACTTAAAAATACAATTTTGATGCACCCTAGACCTTTAGTGACCATGTGCTGTGTTGACTCTAAATATATAGTGTTACAGTCCATGGCCTCTCTTTGAAATGCACAGAAAGAAGCAATAACTGAATTTCAACAAGCAAATCAAGGCAATTCGTTTAGAATTATGATGCTTGGCTTTCTAATGCATATTCAAAGTGCTAGAAAAGAAAGTATGAAATTTAATTGTACCATAAAACTGTCATGAGAAAATATATATTGAATATCAAGCAGATTACATTTCTTCAGTAGTGATAATCTGTGCAAAACTTTTTATTTAAAGAAATGCTACATTTCTAATGCTGTATTTCTGGACAGAGAAGAGTTCTAAGAGTACCATCACTGAAAAAAGTGAGAAAATATGATGCATTTGGTTCATCCTCTAGAGCTGAATGTTTCTGCACACAGTCTGTCTTTTTAGTACAAAAGGCAAAATAGTGAAAAGAGTAAGCCAGCTCTTGTAGTGTTTTCTGTTTTTACAACAGTAGCATCAGCCCAATAGCAGTCTGGAAGCTACAAAACCAGAGAAGTATCATCTGATATTTGCAAGGGCTCTTTGGACAGTATGTATTATTTATGTGCCAGAACATATAATCATTACATGGTATAAATCCCATTACATGTGGAAACACACCTTATCATAATTTCTGTTGCACTGCCAGCGATTCATTTTATGAATATTTGAGAAATTACTTTTCATATTTTAATAAAATGTTTTTACATCTGTCAATGGACATGCTGTATGAAGCTAACTCAGATTTCTTGGAGTCCAAGGAAACAATCCTAAGCTGACTGTTAATTCTGATTTCACCAAGCTGAAGACATAGATGAGCTCATTAGGGAAGCAATAATTTAAATTCACTGATCATGCTTCCAGTTATGTACATTTAGGTGCATAACTGGTTACTGCAATCTAGTTTGATGGCAACTAATGATGCAAAACCATTAAAGAGAAATAATATTAATGATATTGTGTCTTGTCCTAAGTTTAAAAGAAAGGAGATAATGTACACTTCACTATTTCTGTAGGCATTTTCTTTTATCAAAAAAGAAACTCTGTTGTGGAGTCAGTATTTGTAGATCACTTTCTTTTTTTTTCTTCTTTTTTTTTTTTTTTTTCTTTTCTAAAGAGACAGAAAAGGTATCATTCCTGAACCATTTTTGTGTATGGCAGTATTGAGAAGATGTTCTTTACTGCTAGTGCCTCAAAAGCACAGGATTCAGTTTGAAAATCCGCTTGAATTTCTTTCATCTGTCATGTGATACATTCCTCCTCTTCCCAAATGGAGAGATGACAGTGGAGAAGTTGTGTTCATTGTGTTCAAATCTATTTCCAGAGCTGATTGAAAATAGAAGGTGCGGGGGTGCATAAAAGCATTCCTCCATGCTGTGGTCACAGATAAATAAAAAATGAGTTGGAGTCTTCGGTCCAGGTGGTACTGACAGTGAAGTTTTCATCAGACACAAATGAAAATCCCTCACGAGAAAATTGTTACATGAATTTGCACAAAGAATCTTATGAGGAACTCTGGCATCTGTCTCCAGCTGCCTTTCTCCCAGCTGAGAAGTCTTCTCATCACCTGCCAGTGACCTTGTGGATGACCCCTGTGAGCTGTGGGAGATATAGTGAATATACCTGAAGAAGCAAAACCTGCTGACCAAAAAAAAAAAAAGAGCAATTTAATTAGTGATGATCTTGACCTCACAGAGTTCATAATAAAGGACTTAACTAGTTTGCATAACTTGCTCCTTGCAGTGATTTATATTACTTGAATGTGCTGGCTAGCCATGCCTAATCAAGTGCCTTGGGTCTTTAGACCCCTGTGGGATGAATTCTGGGGTGAAACTTTTCACATAGTTTTTGCTTTCCAATATGCCAGAACGGAGAGCAGTCTCCCTGTCAAATCAATGAAAAATAATACCTAATACTAGGACACACGGATGCTTCTACCCTCAGGCCACTGGATAAAATCCAGCATAGTTTCCAGTCCTATTCTGCTCCAAAGACTGTTACCAAGTGACGGGTGTCTGGTGGCCTGGTTTTAATGAGTCAGTCGTATCAGCCCTTCTCTGGTGGCAAGGTGCTCACATGGCTGCTAACTGATCCTCTTGTCACAGCAAAAATAGGGAATCTCTAAGCAACTCTGGAAAGGAAATTGCTAGTTTAACCCCAATGCAAGTCCTTCCATAGCATGTTTTGTCTGAGGCAGAGGCCTATGTGCCCGAATCTTGTTTGTCCTATGCCTTTTCTGAAGGACAATAGGACTCTCAACGGGGCATTTAGTGAGAGCCCTGAATAGATATTGAAAGAAAATATTTTTGTTTTTGCAATACATAGTAAGGAAACAACATCATATTACCTTTATGCAATTCACCTTGTATCTGTCTGGTATCTTTTTGCCAATATACAGTCTCAAGAATTTTGAGAAGACCTATGGTCTTCTCCAAGGAAGTGAGAATGTGAGAGAAGCAAGAGGCACTGTGAGATGAGGAGAGCTAGAAACTGGGGCGAGATCAAAGTGAAATCATCAAGTCATGGTGAGTTGTGGTTTGCTCGTATGTCCTGTTTCCTGCACATGGTTTTGAGGGCTTTTTCTTAAGCACATGGACCATTAGCAAAAGTCTGCCTCATCTGACAGGTGAACACTGAACCAAGGAGGTCAGGGAAAGGAATGTCTAGATAAAAGTTTGCAATAAGAAATCCATTCCTGCACACTCTTTTCAGACATTCCTCCACTCCCCATGTCTCTGAGAGAGGACACACACAGATACTCATTTTTCTTCCCATAGTTGTAGCTGGATGCCTTTTTTTAGAACCAATCTGCCCCATGAGCTTCAGCAGACTCACTACAATGTGGTACACAAGTGAATCAACACACCTGTTAGCTGGGAAAAGGCTCCCCTCAGCTTCTTTAGGAGCAAGCCACAGAGCATTCCCAGCACAACAGAGTTACAGAAACTGCCGTATTTATAAAAAGTGTGGTAGTGTTCTTGATTACATTTACATTCATACTTAATTGCTGGCACTGCTGAACATATGAAAAGATAACTATGACAATGGTGCAGGTTATTTTTAAATGGCTATATGAATATACATTTTTTAAATTACAATGTTAAGTGCATGTCTTTATCAAATGAAAAATGTATGTCTGCTGTTCACTCATTAGCAAAAAAATTTGCATACACAGTAAAATATTTGGCTTTGACTGAAAGAAAGTTCATTACACCTCTGAAGCAAAAGTGCAGAATGAAGTGGAAATATTCTCTGAATTTTTGTTGGCAGTGTGCTAAAACGGTGAGTAACGCAGCTGGGAGTGCTGAGGACTCTGAAGATTCCTGGTACCTACAACACAGATGTTGTTCACGCCTCTGCTGCTCTCATTAGCAGAAGATAAACACATGTGTGTAAGGAAAGGGCAAACAGACCACGCCATGTGTATTGAATTTTTAAAAATATGTAACTGAAAATATACAGAGACCTGTTTCAAAGAATCATAGAATCAGACGGGTTGGAAAGGACCTCTGAGATCATCAAGTCCAACCCTTGATCCAACCCCACTGTGGTTACTAGACTATGGCATTAAGTGCCACGTCCAGCCTCGTCTTGAAAACCTCCAGGAATGGAGAATCCACCACTTCCCTGGGCAGCCCATTCCAATGGCTGATTACTCTCTTGGTTAAGAGTTTCTTTCTTATATCTAACCTAAACCTCCCCTGGCACAGCTTACGGCCATGCCCTCTTGTCCTACTGCTGGTTGCCTGGGAGAAGAGACCATCCCCCACCTGGCTACAGCCTCCTTTCAGGTAGTTGTAGAGAGCGATGAGGTCTCCCCTGAGCCTTCTCTTCTCCAGGCTAAACAACCCCAGCTCCTTCAGCCTCTCCTCATAGGACTTGTGCTCAAGTCACTTCCCCAGCCTCTTTGCTCTTCTCTGGACCTGCTCCAGCACCTCAATATCCCTCCTGAACTGAGGGGCCCAGAACTGGACACAGCACTCCAGGTGTGGCCTCACCAGCGCCGAGTACAGGGGCAGAATCACTTCCCTGTTCCTGCTGGCCACACTGATCCTGATCCAGGCCAGGATGCCATTGGCCTTCTCGGCCACCTTGTCCCACTGCTGGCTCATGTTCAGCTTCCTGTCAATCAGCACCCCCAGATCCCTTTCTGCCTGGCTGCTCTCCAGCCACTCTGTCCCCAGCCTGTAGCGCTGCAGGGGGTTGTTGCGGCCAAAGTGCAGGACCCGGCACTTGGCCTTGTTGAACCTCATCCCGTTGGAATCAGCCCAGCTCTCCAGTCTGTCCAGGTCCCTCTGCAGAGCCCTCCTGCCTTCCAGCTGATCGCCACTCCCCCCCAGCTTGCTGTCATCTGCAAATTTACTAATAGTGCACTCTATCCCTTCATCTAAATCATCAATAAATATATTAAACATACTAGCAGGACACTGAAATTTATGTTCTGAGGCTCTCTTCAGCTTCTTACTTCTTAATCCACTGTCAAAAAGATTGCTGACTGTCCTTTTGGTGCAATGCAAGAGTTAGAAGGTTGAGGGATAAGATTTCTGATCTCTCTCTCACAGATGTGAACACTGACCCAGAAGAAAAAGGCTTGTGTGTAGTTAGCTTAGGAGGAGAACTTTATCGTCCAGCAAGAAGAAAACTCTGAATGTTCATGTTTCAAAGAGTGCAAATGAAATTTTTGTGACTCTCTGTCAGGCAAATTAGCAAAAGAGAAGAGATGAACAGTAAGTATGTAAGCTGGGGGAACATCATAGTGGAAGACATGGTGGAAAGGATGAATCTCCAGCAGTGTGATCTCTATTTACAACACTAGTTTCCTATTCTGGAGCCTCCGATCAGCAGTAACTTAAAAAATGTTCTTCAAAAATCTCTTACTTCATGTACACTGAACTGACATGGGGTAAGGAAAGTGATAAAACAGCTGGTCTAACACACCAACTGCCAATGCAATGCACTAATACCATTGTCCAAGAACAAATGCCCTTCAAAACTTCCATAATTTGTTGGTTTTGAGTAATTCTGTGAAAAATTGTTATACTGGGAATTTTTGGCAAATTCCAATTAAATGTTTTTCTTTGTGATTTCTCTCTCCAGACAGTCCTATGATGTATTTGGTGCAGCAGCAAGACCCTAACACTGAAAATGTGGGTTTCATTAGTAACAGTGAACTTCTCCTATATGCTGTCACTAAGCTCTCTCCGTGGTGTTTTATTGGTGTAGGACTGCTTTTATCACAAGAAGGATATGTACAAAGTCCATTGAAGTCAGGGAATATTAGCAGGCACAGGGAAGGCAAAACTGACATCCCTTAAAATGGGAACTAGTGAGACACTTCTGAAGCTGTCATTCTGTGTTTTGCTCAAAGCTGGAACTTCTTCTGACTAGGTGACAGTCCAGAGAGAACACATCTTTTTCAAAAAGTTCTTCATAATTTATTTCTATATGGTATAATCATAACAATAATAATCTTCCAATATATTCTGACTCACAAGTCACTTACAGCTTTGCTAGTGACATTCAGTGGCAATTGAATCAGCCTCACAGGGAAGGAAACCTTTACAATAGCAGCTAAGGGAAATGAGAGGAATGAGCCATTCTGGTCCCTAAAGACTTTAAATCCCCCGAACATTTGCTTTATCCTTGTTCTCCTTTGGAGGTGAGTGGAATTCAACCTTGTTTCTGGACTTGCAGTAGAGCTCAGCTGCCTGGGTGATTGCACAAGGGATTTGGAGATCAATCAGGATCCAAGCCAAGCCTTAGCATCTTAGTTCCTTTCTGTAGTAAGTGATTCTTTCATATGAGAAGGCAGAAAGCTATACTTTTGAAATCAATGAAAAAAACCTCCTGCTGCCTTCATAGAGGCTGATTTTCATTCTAAAAAGAGATGGCATGTTTAATGCTGCTGAAACAAAGAGTTTCAATAGGAATCTCCTAGTAAACATGTTGATTGATCCTGGACACCATCTTGAATAAAAACTAATTTTATGGTTCAGATCACAAAGAAAATCAGGTAAACTTAAAAATCCCAGGAGCTGTAGAAGTAAATAAACACATGCCTTAAAAGCGGTCACCTTCTGCATTGGAGCTATTCAGGCTCACATGGTTACCTGCTGAGAATGCCCTTCTCATCCAAGAGTGCTGTTAACTTGCTTATCCTACAGAAATAAGGAATTCACTTTTGAGCAATAGCTTGAAGAACTAAGACTTTTAAGTTAGTGATAAAATCATGGTGGCTAGCAGGTCACAAACCTACAGGTAAATTGTTTAACATGTGCTTTCAGTCGTGTTGCTGAGCACAGGAAGGGGAGTAGGAGCATTGCTTCTCTGCACCCAGTGCTGATGTGTGGCTCTGGAGCAGAGGAGGACAATGAGATAGGAGGGGGGAACCTGGTACCTCATGAGAAGCAGGTCCTGGGACCAGGTACCTGAACAAGCAGGACATGCACATGAGATCCTAAGGAGTGATTAGGGAGAAGGGCAAGGAAAACAGTGAATAAGTGTAAGCTAGGGCACATGGATATTAGCAGGACAATGACATGCTTGTGAGGGTTTGGGGAAGCAGAGAGTCTGGAAATAGATGGGGCCCAAGACCCTGCTCTGAGTATTACAGGACAACAAACGTGTAGACACCCAACTCACCAGTTAAATGTGTGTATCAGTAAACACAAAAGCTTCTGGGTGAAGAAGAAAGCAGTCTAACTGTTAAAGAAAGTACAAGTCTGAGCTTCTTGTTGCACATTCAAATCCAGCTGAAATGTGGGAAGTAGGGCTCCTGATACAAGCTGTGTTGTCCCAGTCAATGCACTGCCTGTTCACACACTGATATGTTTTGTGAGATGACCCTGGCCAGCAGCAAAGCACCCACACAGCTGCTCACTCACCCTCCTCTCACAAGCAGGCAGGGGAGAGAACAGAGAGAAAATGCAAGAAAAGTCATAGGTCAAGATAGACATTTAACAAGTGAAAAAAAACAGACAAAGCCAAGTCATGCAAAGGCAATAATTGCTCATCACCTCCCACCAGCAGACTGATGGCCAGCCAGCCTCTGAGCAAGACAGGGAGGCCCTGCAGAAAGACTGGGAATAAACAGCCATATGAAGTTCAATAAGGGAATGTGCTGGATTCTGCCCCTGAGATGGGGCAACCCTGGATGTACGTACAGACTGGGGAATGAGACGTTGGAAAGAAGTGCCATGCAGAGGGACCTGGGGGTCCTGGTGGATGGCAAGTTGAAGATGAGTCAGCAGTGCCCTGGCAGCCAGGAGGGCCAACTGTGTCCTGGGGGGCATCAGGCAAAGCATCACCAGCTGGTCGAGGGAGGGGATTGTCCCACTCTGCTCTGCATGGGGCGGCCTCACCTTGAATATTGTGTGCAGGTTTGGGCACTGCAATGTAAGAAAGACATTAAGCTGTTAGAGAGTGTCCAAAGGAAGGAAACGAAGGCGGTGAAGGGCCTTGAGGAGAAGCTGTATGAGGAGTGGCTGAGGTCACTTGGTCTATTCAGCCTGGAGGAGACTGAGGGGAGACCTCACTGCAGTCTACAACTTCCTCATGATAGAAAGAAGAGGGGCTGACACTGATCTCTTCTCTGTGGTAACTGGACCCAAGGGAATGGTGTGAAGTTGTGTCAGGGAAGGTTTAAGTTGGATATCAGGAAGAAATTTTTTACAGAGAGAGTAATCAGACATTGGAATGGGCTGCTTGGCAAGGTGGTGGATTCTCTGTCCCTGGAGGTTTTTAAGATGACATTGTGTGTGGCACTTAGTACCATGGTCTAGTAACCATGGCAGTGTTGGATCAAGGGTTGGACTTTTCCAACCCGGTTGATTCTGTGATTCTATGATTCTCAGGGGAAAGGTTCAGACAGAGGATCTCAGGTGTGGCTGCTGTGTGTCTGTGGGATTTCATGGACTACTAAATCTGTGCATTGTCACTCTGACAGTTCCAGTTCACATCATACTTACTGTATGTACATGAACCATCTGTGTACCACACATGTCATTAATTTGGCAGACCTTGGGGCTGCCAGATTTCTGGCTAGTTAGTTGAAGCTACTGTGTAGGTATTCCCATGACATGCCAAATGTCGGGAAGTCCAGCAAATGCAACAATCTCTTTCCTCTCTCAAATTCTTTCCAGCTAAAATTTCCAGAAAATAACCACCATTAACAGCTAACAATCTGATATGCGGTAGCCACGCTTTCAAGAGCATTTCCAGTTTTACAGTTTGTTGTTTCAGGGAAGTGGATTTTTGAGAGAAGGGTGAAAAAACATGCTTTATATAAAAAAGCAGTGTTACTCTAGAGATTTTTAGTTGATGTGCCAAATTTTCTCAACAGAAATTTTTGTAGCGGGCTTTTGTGAATGTGAGTGTGCATAATGGAGGCTTGAGAGAACAATACACTACAACATAAGAACAGTACAGATTGCTAATTGCAAAGATAAAACTAAAAAGATGAAACTATTTATTTGCTGTACATTAAAAAACAAAGCAAATACCAATAACGTTGTTCAAAGCTTTCCAGTTTTCTCTTGTGCTGCTTTACAGGTGCTCTATGGCCGTCTCTGTGAGCTTAGGTAACTAGTGAAACCTCCCCTAAGATCTACTGCCCATTCACACTAAAGCACAGCAGCTCTGTTCCACATTTACCCAACTTGGTGATCAATATGACAGATCTGCTTCATACAGCTTTAGCATGAAGACAAATGGGAGCACGCAATCGTGCAATAAATTCCCACTGCACACTTTACCAGCCTGAGCACAGGACAACCAAGTCACTGGGATTTTCTCCCTTTCTCCCATGTACTGCTTTTCTTGCCTGGGTTGCATTGTGGCTGTCTAAGTAACTTCGGGAACAGCAAGAAAGTCCTGCAGAGGACTCATACAGAGATGTCATGTACTTGCAGATTCTGTGGGCTGTAGTGGGAGCTTTCCCTGCTCAGTGCCAGGGGAAAGCAAGGCACAGAAAGAGTTTTTACAAGGCTGCAGCAGGGACGGGGATGGATGGACCTGCGTAAGAAATGTCCCCACACAGAAAAAAAACACAAGCTAGAGCCAGCCAGTAAAACACTATGTGACTTTGGTTTAAAATTAGCACTGATATTAGGGAACACATTGCAGAGTAGAAAGGGAGTATATACTTGATCATGTATGTAGTTATAGAAACAGGACAATATTCTTGTTTTTTCCTGTTAGAGAGACTTAGACTGACAGATATCTGTTTCCCTCTTTAATTTCTTCTAAGAGAAACAACGCATCAAACCCTTGAAAACTGACTAACAGCTTAGGGTAACAATGACACAGTCAGAGGCAGGGTTTTTTCCAAAGGGCCCTGAGTCCATGCAGTGCGGAGGATAATAGTGAATCAAGGCAAGAAAGAATATACAGCTTGCTTGAAAGGGTTGTAGTGCATTTGGTAGTCTGGTCATGCTAGACATCCTGTGATGCAGCTTCAACACCTCGTCAGCATTCATTGGTTGATTGGTCTGTAAACCTTTTCCTCTTGGCTGCCAGAAGTTGGAGGTGGTTTGTGAAAAATCGAAGCAAGGTCTTCCAATTGCAGCTTGCAGCATGAGGCACACGCAGGAGGAAGGAGAAACTAAGGCTGCACAGAAGTACCATAAATCTCCTATTTTCTAATTTCTACAATTATTTTATTAGCCTTTACATAGTATTTTAACACCACTAAGGGAATGCCAGAGAAAGGGAGAAATGATGGGCTAAGAGGACCCAAAGGTTTGGAAGGGCCATTTAGGAAAATTCCAAACAGAGTTTAACATCACTGGGAGCAGATTAAGGGGTAGCAGGTAACAATATTTTTCCTTGTGGGTGAAAGTCAATAAACACTGTTCTACAGCAAACCAGTGCTTTGCTAGATGTGCTGTACCTTTGTTTGTTTGCATATATTTTTCACATTGCTCATGAAAGTCCCATTTGAAAGCACTTTTCAAAAGGATTAAAGCTCATGGCCATGGATTGCTACTGTTTCAAACCCAGGGAGAGAGTGTTATTGATTCATAAAATTAAGGCTTTTGATTTCATTGAATGCGAATGTGGTGCATGGTGCTGTGCAGACCGCAGAGAGGACAAGGTCCCTGCCCTAGGATGCTTACAAAACAGACAACACAATGAATTACCTCGTCTAAGAAGGGCCACAGTGGGGGTGAAAGAGGCAAGGAAACAACAGAAAGCAAAAGAAAGGGAATTTGTTTAATGAAAAAGCCATTATTATAAAGCATGGCCACCAGGTAATTTGATTCCCTTTGGCTTTTATTTTGGATTTGTTTTTCACTTTGTTTTATTAGGTTTAATAATCAGGCATGGGTGAGATAGTGCATAACATTAGAGCTGAGATTAATGATGAAAGGCCAAGAGAAAGCTGTGGCTCTTGAGGGGGGATTTGAGGAAGAAAAGCATTTGGTTTCTCACTCATTAGAAGCAGTCAGGCTCAGGCACAGAAGAGTTTCACACTTGCGTTAAACTTTAAATTAACCACATGTGTAAGTCTTTGTGGGAATAGGGGACTAATTGGCTAGATTAGAATACAATTAACTGTGAAGTCTGGCTAGCACTCACTGACAATGTTTAAAGAGTGGAAAAGCTGATAAAATCCTGCCTAGTTAAAAAAAAAATTGCTATGAAGACATCTGGGGAGGGAAGGGACCCTTTGCCATAACAGGATGAATGTCAGCAACAGAAGTACAGATGAACTTGGTGCTCTGTATTATTGCTATATTGCTACAGCCTTACTGCACTACACTGATTTTTCTTCAAAGATCCATTTCAATTATCTCCTGTCAACTAAGCCCATTGCTGACTTACAAAAACTTTCATCATCCTAAGACCTTACCAACAGGAAGATGCTGTGCTGCCCCAGGACTGATAGAGTAGGGTTAGCATGAGCACCTTCTCTAAAATCTAGTAGTGTTTCATCACAATGTCTCCTGAAAGGTCCTAAATGCCTTTAACTACTTTAGGAAGTGACCACAGTTACCCAAGTGTTAAAATTTTGTGAGCATATTTCCTGAGCATTCAGTCACCTAATGAAATACAGATGAAAAGTCATGCCAGAACTTTCTAAGAGATACCAGATAGTTTATTTGATTCCTACATACAATTTAGTAACACATTAAAAAGCAGCCTCTTTTCAAAGTACACATCCTCTACCCATCAGAAATGTAAAACCCCTTCTTCTTGTTTATATTTTTGAATTGTCTAAAATTTTATGAATTCTTAAAAGAATGGTTGACTTTCCTGAGATCATCCATCAGAGAATACAATTTATAAATACAGCTCATATGCCTGGTATCTGCAGAAACCTCGATTTCATGTTGTTAAGTGTTACACCATTTGAAAAATGTGAAAAATGTTTAAACATTTCCATATCATCCTTTCAGAATATAAAGAGTTGGACCTTGTATTTGAATCTCTTTGACCTTCAGTGGTTAATTGCCCTTCACAAGGCAGTGTCTGAAGCCTATTGTGTCTAAATGAGATGTCTGACTGAAGGAGTGTATTGGGTTTTCATAGCCAGGTTTTGGTGTTTGAGGGGGGGCTACAGGGGTGTATTTTGTGAGAAGCTGCCAGAAGCTTCCCCATATCTGAGAGAGCCAACAGCAGTTGACTTCAAAATGGACCCAATGATGACTAAGACCGAACCCTTCAGCCACAGAGGTAGTTCCACTGGGATAACAAATTTAGGAAGGGGAAAAACTTCCTGTGCAAGAGTAATTGCAGCCAAAGAGAATGCTGTATATATGTTAGAGAAACAACTCTGCAGACACACAGGTCAGTGCAGAAAGAGGGGAGGAGGTGTTCCAGGTGCCAGAGCAGAGATTTCCCTGCAGTCTGTGATAAAGACCATGGTGAGGCAGCTGTGCCTCTGCAGCCCATGGAGGTTCACTAGGGAGGAGAGATCCACCTGCAGGCCCTGGAAGACCCCACACCAGAACAGGTGGGTGGCCAAAGGATGCTGTGACCCTGTGGGAAACCCATGCTGGAGGATATTTATTGGCAGGACCTGTGGCCACATGGAGGGAGGAGGCCAAGCTAGAACAGGTTTTCTGGCAGGACTTGTAATGCCATACAGACTTACCCATGCTGTTCCTGAAGGACTGCACCCTGTGGAAGGGACCCACACCGGAACAATTAATGAAAAACTGCAGCCTGTGGGAAGGACTCATGTTGGAGAAGTTCATGGAGGACTGTCTCTTGTGGGAGCGATTCCATGCTGAAGCAGGGGAAGAGGATGAGGAATCCTCCCCCTGAGGAGGAAGGAACAGCAGAGATAACATGTGATGAACTGACTGCAGCTCACGTTCCACATCCCCCTTTGCCACTGAGGACAGAAGGGGGAGAATCTGGGAGTAAAGTTGAGCCCAGAAAGAAGGGAGAGGTGGAGGGGAGGTTTTTTAAAATTTACATTCATTTCTCATTATTCTACTCTGATTTGATGGGCAATAAGTTAATTTTCCCAACTGAAGTCTGTTTTGCCTGAAATAGCAATTGCCAAATGATCTCTCCATGTCCTTGTCTTGACCCATGAACTTTTCATTCTATTTTCTCTCCCCTGTCCAACTGAGGATGGGAGTAATAGAGCACCTTTGGTGGGCATTTGGCATCCAGCCAGTGTCAACCCATCACAAGGATGAAAGCAAATTCTGAAATGCTTCCAATCATGGCAGTGCTTGAATTAAGAAACTTACTGATTCAATACTGATAAAGGTGTAGACATTTGGAGTTGAGAAAGAATAGTGTATGTGGAAATTACTTTGAGCACTGTATGTTAATGGCAATTTTGGTATTATTTCCAAGATAATAAAAATAAAGTAGTCCATATAAATGTGTGACCAATACAACTCTTGTGCTTCTTATAGACAAATAATTATGCATTATTTCTGTTTTGCTTTTCTTCCTAAATACGCATTCAGCAGCGTATATGACCATACAGATAGTCACATACACAAGTGTGTATAGAGACATGATCAAAGACCATCATCTTCTGTTCTTAGATCCCAAGGTCAAGGTCAGTACTATGATGAATCTAAAGAGAGGACTATATAAGCCTGTAGAGAATTTAGATCATGTGGAAAACAATAGTTAAACATGCTTTAATAAAGCACAAAAATTGCATCATCTGAGCTACTGAGTCAAAATTATCTCTGTTGTCTCCTCTGCCCTCACTGGAAAACTGACCAATCCATATAGGCATTTGAAATTAGTCACTCCAGTTTCACAGTGAGTGTTGGAGAAATAATTTGAACAAAACACAGTATTTCCAACACAGTTGCCATTGTTTTTGCAGATTTTTCATTGATAGTTAAAAATATTGCTTTGTCAAACTCCCCATTTGAAAACAAAATCTTTTGAAAAAGTGGAGCCCTAAGAGTTATATATTAATGGTGCTTCATACGGCCCTTATTGCATATTGTCAGATAAGGGGCTAGTTTCAAGAACTTCTTTGCCCTGTCAAGTACTTACCAAGGTGCCTCCTGCTTCAATCCAGGCTGAGCAATAAAGGCGATTGCTCTGTGACCTATTCCTGAAGACCAGTTAATAAACAGAGAGGAAGCAAAGTCTCCAGTTACATTTTTTTAATGTGTTATCTGAATTTTATGATGGCTAAAATTGACTTAAGAAGAGTCACCTCTGATTTTTATGTACAAGATAAAAGGAAATCCAGCAGCATGATTTGTATAATATAGTATCAGCACATTCATGAATGTAATGCCCATAATTTAAGCTGCTGTTTCAGTAAATGTTCTTATTTTAGTTTATTTCTGTTTCTGTGTGCATTGTATTTCCTTACTCCAATTCAAGCTTGCCAGTCTCTATCTTCTATACTTTCCAAATTAAGGTAACATCTTCCTTTTGCCACAATCTCTACTAACCACTTATCATTAGTCTGTTTGTTATTGTATTGCTTTAAGAAAAACTCATGCAAAAGAATAATCTGATATGTCTTCGAATCACACTAATGGCCACAAAAGGCCTGAATATGAACAGCTGTGTATGCTATAGAATATAAATCTCTGTGTGCAAAGTATTTCACCCCTGGAGTCAGCTACAGTAAGTGAAATTTTTTATATACAACTTGGGTATGTTCTCATTTTATGCTTTCTGTTTCCATTGCTGTCAATGAAGGACAAGACATTTACAGCTAAAATGAGTAAAATTGTTGTCCCTCAACTTTTCCTTCATTTAAAATATACTGAAATAATTAAAAAAAAATATTACTTTTCGCAATAGACATTAAAGAAAACCCCAACCTCTTACAGTCTTAAATAGGAGGTGTTTTTTTTTTTCTGACATAAACATCAGTTCTTAATGTGGATTTGAGCATTTGACTAACTTAAAATTTATTTTTAAACTGCTGTGAGGTTTATATTTGGAAACAGCTGCTGAGCATGGCCCTGTAGCTACCTTTAGCAATGTTTTATTGTCTTGACTAAGCTTATAATGGTGATTCTCTGCTCTACCACTGACATCTTAATGGCTGCCTCACCAATACTGATGTTGTAGGAAGTATGTGGGACTGACTTTTACATCTATAATGATATGGTAATGTGAATCATTACACTGTCAGTGGTGGTTTATTGGCATTATGGTTTAAGATTATGAGGGTATTACAATACCAGTGCAAACAAATACTGCTGGTTTTAAAGTAAGCAGATGAAAGACAAAAAAAGTGCTAAAATAGTGGTAATATTAAATTCACAATAGCAAGATAGTGTTTGCTTAAGGCAGCCCCTATGCTAAAATCCATCTGTTATCTGCATAATTCAGCAATGCATACTGCGCAGTCAGCTGCTGGAGATTCCACAGCATCAGGAAGAAATAACAAATGACCCAGGGTAAATATGTTTCCCTATATTGTGCATTATAGAATACTTTTGGATCCTATCAATTGGAGGATCAGAGCCTGAAGTCAGAAACTGTCTGATACCACGGACAATACCTCTGAATTTCCAAAGCCAACAGTGTATAAAAACAAAGTGGTCTTTTTTTTTTTTCTTTCTATTCTTTTTTTCCCCCTCCTTATTTTGGAGTTCCAAAAGGAGGATGGTTAGAAGCAGAAATAAGTAACAGCAGAAATCAGACAACAGTGTCTGGTAAGAACTTTGGTAGATCAAAACATCAGATCTGTGAACATGATGTCAGGCAAGACTGCAAACTGACCTGAAATTCACATATGACCTTGAGGTTTCCAGAGGAGGGTTTTGAAAAGCATTTCAGAAAAGTCTGTTCCCACAGAATCCCTGTTTACATGCTCCGTTGGGCTTTTTTATCTAAACTCTTCCCATAAAATGAGATGAAAAAAATAAATTTTCAATTGGCTTGATAGTAAGTACTTTGATTAACACTTTGCAGGAAATTTGTAGTAGACACAGTAAAGAACTTCTAAGAAAACGCTAAAAAAATCAGGGGTTTGTGTTCTGAGGGACATGGTATTTTCCATCTCATAAGAATATGCAGCTTCATCTGCATAAGCAAATACTGTGGTGCAACAGGAATAGATCTATAAAGGAAATCAGTTGGTGATGTGGAATCGGCAGCCCAGCCCCAATCTTCACATTTTGGAGATTTGCTGCAGATTAGTTTGTACCAGACTCTTCTGGTCTCAAGGACTGAACACTGGTTAGCGATGGGAGAGCATCTGTGTACTTCTGGAGTGCATCCTCTGGTCTAGTTTTATCTGAAATGAATCCAGTTTATGTTTGTATAGCTCTGCACAAAGTCAAACACTTCTAAGTGGGGGCAATCAGGAGTTTTACTTCATAGATGTGTTCCTGATCTGCACTAAACACTGACAGAGATCACAGAATCACAGAGAATAGTCTGAGTTGGAAGGGACCCACAAGGATTATTGAGTCCAACTCACATGAATGGCCCATACAGGGATCACACCCACAACCTCAGTGTTATTAGCACTGTGCACCAGCCGAGCTGATCTCAGAGCACATACACCAAGTGAGTTCCATGCTCCTGATCCACTCCTACCAATGTTAATTTTTTTTGGTGATTCTGATCCTTTTTTCTCTCAGTGGCTTTGTATCTCTGGTGGAACATAAGTGTTGTGGGAAATGAGAGCTGGTGAAACTATCTCAGCCCTGAATTTGAGGACAGGGTTTCTTCTGCAGAGTGTTCCATATGCAACAAGACTGAAGGCAGAAGGAAACAGGGATCATAAGCATGTATCATGATGTGTAGACCAAGGGGCAGGGGATACAGATGAACATTTGGTGTTGCGACTAATCCCCTGTTAACACTGACCTTACAAACCTCTGAATAATCCTGCTGTAAAACCGATCATTGCATCTTAAAAATAACTGAGATTTTTATAATCTCCATTACTTTCGCCCAGAGGTGGTACCAGAAAACCACTCCTCTCACAGTTTTCAATTTCTGCATGAAGTTTGTACAGGTGACTATATACCCATTTGTTTCTGGGTCAGCCTTGTGTCTGTGAAAAAAATTCTGGCACTGGTAGGTCCACCAGCATGAATTTCCCTTCCTGGGACTTGAGCCTGCTGGAAATACTGATGTATCCTCAGATTCCTCTTGTGTCTTTTTATTGCCATAATATACTGGCACTTCACAATCACCATGTACTTACCAAGGATATCCAGGTCTTTCTCCTTTCTCTTATTTCTAATACGGGTGATCCTGGCTTTTAACAAAAACTTTTTCTGTAATAGAATATCTTCACAGGCATGACCTTGCATGTCGTGGTCTCCTTTGTCTCCTGCAGTGGTTCTCAACTCTTTAGAAGTGTGGACTGACTAGATGTGTGGACCTCTGTAGACATTTCACATACGCAGTTCCTTCTGCAGGATTGAGAGATATTCTTAATCACCTTTTGGAAATTCTTCAGAAGCTGTGCACAACTCCTAGGGGTCTCCCAATCACTGATCCGTGTTTAGTAAGGCAGGTATTTTAAGTTAAGGGATCCTGCTTTTCTGTGTAGAAGCTAATGAATCCCATCATAGGCTGAACATCTCTGTAGTGTAAATAATAATGAAGACTGTGATAGGAAAGGGAGACTGTTTTATCGCTCTGGAGGCAGAAAAAAAAAAAATTGGACTTGTGAGGCGAGTGGAACTGGACAGGTAACTGCTCTCTGAGGATGGCAGAAGTGCTGCTACAATTACCACGCATGCAAGGAAGGAAAGTTTAGCACAACAGCAAATTATAAAAAGTGAAAATTGTAGTTACTGGGAGGGAGCAAGGTGGAGAGGAAAAAGGAGAAAGTGCATCTTTGTTCAGCAATGTGGGAATCCAAGCTTCTTTCTGGTCAAGAGGTGGAAAACACACATTTAACAAAATGTCCATTGTAGCTTTGTAGTATTCGATCAGCAATTACATAATTTCTAACAACCCATTTGTGAAAACGCTTATGCGGCAAACCTCCAGGCGAGATCTATGGAAACAACAGAGGGAGATGCCAGCAAAATGGAAAAGAGAGGTTCAGAGGCTAGAGTAGGAAACCTACTGAGTGGTATAATATGTTTGGCATCTAGATACATATGCATAGCTCATCAGGTCTTTCTCTTTCCCTCCATCTCAGCAACAGGTAGCTAGTTATCTCACCCACTGACCTGTGTCTGTCAGCAGGCTGCACAGCACAGGCAGCCAGGAAACTAAATCTCTGCAGTGGGAGAGATGGGAATGCTATGAGGGACTACATGATATATCAAATAAAATGCACAAGCAGAGGTAAGAGCCTGTCTGCAATGCCTAGAAAAATCTTCACCGTTTTCGTCAGTTGTTGCACCCAGCTGAGAGCAAACAGCTTGAGCTCTGCCAGCTCAGCTGGAGGCAGCGATCAGCAGAAATCGCCATATAAAGTACAAGGGATGTGGAGGAGGGCACCAGTGGACTCTAATGTGGCATGTGCTTCTGCGGTGCCAGAACTCTGACACTCTACTCATTTCTCAGTGAATCAAAACTCTGAGCTTGGGAGCTTATAGTGTCCTTTCAAAAGCCCAATTTGTCACCAGGATGCAACCATGGTTTTGCAGCATCACTTACATCTGGAAGCATTGCTCTGCAAAGCCTTTGACACAGTATTGCATCTAGCTTTTACAAGAAAATTAATTTTCCCTGAAAGACCCAGATAGCATATCTCTTTTTCCAGAGTAAGCTAACAAATAAGTTACTAATATTCAAACCTCTACTGAGTCTGAGCAGGTCAGACTGACAATGGAGAAGCTACTTTCAGGACTCCAGAACCCTCACCAGCAGGATCTAGCCTGGAGAACCATCAGCTCATTTCACTTACCAGGAGGCCACAGTTAAGGCCATTGGACACCCACAGTTTTCAATTACTACCATATTGAATTAAATGCCAACTTGAACTTAAATTCAAGTCTGAAATTAAGTTCAAATGCCTTAGCACTCCTCAAGTGGACCCTTGCTCTGGTTGCTCTAGTGGACATTGCATACATAACCATATTCTCACATGGATAAACAGTGAAGAGCTAAAAGTACAGGGTCAGCATCCTACCTCATCTGGAACATGAAGCGTCTCTCCATCAGAGAGCCGGCTGCCGGGGGCTGCCAGACTCTAACTCATCACAAGGAGAGACGTGGAGGTCAGGCTGTGATGATGGTTACTTTGCTTGGGCATAGTGATTAAACCGGGAGCTGAGGATTTTCGATGTAGTTCTTTCAAAGCCTTCCAGAGGGCAGAGTGCCTAATTCTATATAATTCTAATACAGAATGACATTCCAAACCCCTCAAGATTAACAGTATTCTTAACCTCTGTATCCATGCTTAATTAGACTCTGCTATTGTTGGTCTATGTTTGGCCCAGCCACCTGTGGTTTGTACTTTTCCTGCCGAGATATGGGAAAACAAGGCCTGATAAACAGAAACTTCATCCTTGAAGGCAGTACTTTGTATAAATTAAAATTAGTTGGTCTCTCACTATTGGCTGACGGCCTTTCAAGGGCATTTGAAGGAGAAAGTGAAGAGGAGGATGAAGTAAAGCCCCAGACTCATTAAGGGAAGACCCCCCAAGGTGTATATCACGCAGGCGCGGGGAAATTCCAATGTCCACACGTGTGCGCAGAAGGGGCACCACTGACGTAACGGGGGAGGGACCGAGGGTGCTGGCCACACCTGCCCAGGTAGATGTCACCAGCAAATTGGATAAAAAAGCAGGTGGCTCTTGCTCAGGAACTCACGCTTCACACGAACGACCACGTTGCCTTTTGCGGGGACGCCCGCGATGTGTGAGCCGGACCCTCCGAGGACGCAGCTGCTGTAGGGAATCCTTAGTATTCAGAGATGGTAAGATAACCTCGTAAATTAAACCTGGGTGTATGTGGGGTTTACTGAGGGCTTATTTTCCCTTCTCTTTTCTGTCTACCGTTTTCTTGTTTTGTTGGCCACCTCTTTGTAACAAATATTGTTTTTTTGAGCTTTCAGTGGTGTTTTGGTTTCAATTTCAGCATCCCTTTGAACCCTCCCTGGAACAACCTCAAAGGAAAATCCCTTTATAATTTACTCTTGAAAGCCTTTGAGAGAGAATTTTGAGGAGGAGTTGTCATTACATCAAGAGTATTCAGAAAAAGAATTACCAACTTATTTGTAACAACAAACAATTTATCTTGCTTATGTTATGCATATCTTTCTACTCATTGGCTCCAGTCTATTTCACAGGATTATTAGGGACATTCATTTGGGATTTTGGATATTTCTATCAGTGGTCTTCCCTTGCATTTACCTTTAATGCATTCAGACACCTCTGGTCTTTTAGTCTTTGATACAGAGTTTTAGTTTGAGACAGATTGCTGAGAAATAATTTGTTGTCACGGGTTAGCAGGGTTTTGTGAGGCAGATGTTCCAGGAGCAGAAGACCTAGAAAAACTAGAAGATTTCTACAGTCCTATACATTTTTTTATGGACTGAACAGTTATTCGATGTTGTCCTTGATTGCTGGGGACTTGACTCAATAGTCTGTGTGATCTTTTGTTGACCTATTCTCCAATATTCCCAGAAATACATGATGCTTTTAAACATCTGCTTCATGCCTGAAACAGCAAACACTTCCTGTCTCTCTCATTTTAACCTATTAGTTATGAGTTTATCAAATACACCAGTCCCGTAAGTCAAATGGCTAAAAATTCAAGTTCCACTTTTCAGTAACAATATTAGCTGTGAAGGTGGTGGTTAGTCTGGATAATGGCTGGCTAGTGAGAGCATTAACAGGCTGTGGCAAATCTTATTAGCTCTAAATACCTTGACAAAAGACACTAGACTGCTGATAGTGACTGCTTTGTCAAGAATTATTGATAAAAGGATTTTTAAGGAGTAAGAAAATCACTTCTGTGAAGGAAGAGGTTTTTCTTCCATAGAACTTTCAGGATTGTTGAAGATGATAGTGAAAACTTAGGAAGTGGGAAGCTGACATTGACAATCATTTAGTTTTAGGGATAGAGAGTACAGCAGTTGGTGTGTAAGTGGCATAGAAGGTGGTCTGTGCTGTGTCAGAACGCATAGCTACACAACCCTCATCCTCTTTCTTCTTTTCTCTGAGAGAAAATTAGGTATAACAAATCCTTAAAATGAGAAGTTCAAATATTGAATACGTTGAATTGCTGGAAGGGTCGTTTCTCTTCACTGTAGCTACATATACCAAGAAGCCACGTCAGCAGAGAATATCTATGCTGACACCCAGAGAAGTCTGGTTGCTGATACACAGCAGTGTTTTTGCTCCTTGGCACTTTCAGGAAGAATAATTAATCCAGAATACAAAAACTGTGCCCAGAATGCTGATGAAGAGAGCAGAATAGGCATCAGACCCAGGTTTTTATCTTATTGAAGTTTTCCAACACTTTCTACGTACTCTACTTTTCTAGACAACTGTGATCATGAGGTTGTTACACAGGAAGAAGTAAGATGCTGTCATGAACAAACAACTACAGCAATGATACCTGAAAGTACCCAGACAAATCCTTTAACCTTCAAGCTGGAGGTGGTGGGAGATTTTGACAGAAACGTATTGGAGAGGGAAGAGAAGAAGAGCAAAGCTCCTCTGTTTGAAAGCTGCTTTCCATGACCCAAGGATTACAGACAGACATTTGAAGGAAACTGTCGGCCACCCACTGCTGCCACCTCAATGGCCCAACACACCAAAGAACAGAGCTAGGGTTTGGCAAAACACCTTTTACAAGGAATCAAAGCAGTGATTCCTCTTCTATTTGATCTCTGAAGTTTTCACTTAGGTAATGGGTTAGATTACATTACAGGAAAATCAAATTACATTACAAAAATCAGCTTACATTACAGAAAATGCCTCAATCCATAGCTTGAATTTGTATTTGGGTGAAATTACTACAGATTGTTCAGATATAACAAAGGCCCAAGAAGTGGAGTTTTGCAGCTGCCATTCACCACAGCAAGTTCTTGCTGCCTGAGAAATGTTGTTTGCATCTCCAGTTTTATTTCTCCTTTGATAAGGCACTCTCACTGACTGGGCAGAAGTACCAGTGGGGATGCTTCTATCAAGACATTTGTTCAGAATCTGTCAGCTGTAACAAGCAAGTGCAGTGATCGAACGGGGCAGGGGAGCTGTGCTAAATGGTTAAATCTCTCTCGTCTGAATGACACTTGACAAACACTGCCACATTCTCTTATTGATGTGCTTACTAACATCCTTGAACGTTATTGGAAAAGATACATGCTCACTGAGGAATGAAAAAAGACATATATCATTTAAAGCAGATTCCCCATCCTCGTTGCACATATTCCAACACTTTTCTTCTTGCAGCCAAGAGTCACAGGCTTGCCTGTGTCTTCTGTACTCACCGACTGTGACTGAGTTTCTCAAATAACATGTTGCTTAAAGTTGTATCTTACTGATTTTCCTTGCCTTTTCTTTTCCTGCACAATAGGATAAACATTACAACTTCTATTTTCATAAAATGGTTTCAGTGCTCTTTTTGTGAGAGTGGCTCAGAGATTCTTGTGTAATATTCTCTAGCAATAGGTATGAGCAGGGACTGACTGGACTGACTGTGTATCACAGAGGAACTGGAAGTGGAATGAGAAGGCTTTCTTTGCTTTTAAAAGGTTTAACTCTAGCTATGCTTATTTATATTAACTTTAATTTTGTGGCTAATGGTTTGATATGCTGAGACACCAGGCTACATTATAAAATGGCAACTCATTCATGGGAGACCCATCTGTGCCCACCATCACATAGTCTTGTCTCCTGTGTTTGAGGCAGGCTGTGATCTCTCTCTCATGCTCAGATCCAATGGTCGTGCCCATCAGTACCATGATTTGTGACTTATCTTTGATTTTGAGCCCAGCAGGCCTAGATAAGCTGCAGAATCTGAAATGAGCCTCCTTTCTAGTGGCTGTGGTGGCTGTGGTCCTTGTACACCTGAAATGCTTCTGCACCAATGCACACAGCATAAGGAACAATCAAGAGGAGCTTGAAGCTTTGGCCCAGTCCCAGAGATTCAACATTGTTGGCACAAGTGAAATCTGTTGGGATGATGTTGGGGTTGAACTGGAACTTGAGACAGACTTTGATCTATGGAAAAATAACTCCCCAAACCAGGAAACCGAGATGTAGAAGGAGGAGCTATTTGGCCCTGAATGTGTCCCTTGGTGAGGAGGAATGCTGCAGAGAAGCAGCAGTTCACAGATAAGACAGCTAAAATAAAGTATTACTTCCCCCAGCCAATTGTGACTCCCCCAGTTATCTTGTAGACTTACCCCTCAACCTGTATCCTGCCCTATCCCATCTTTAAGTTTTACATGTACCACCCCTATTCCTCCCAAATTCTAGCCCTTTACACAACAGACCCCTTAAAAAGCTTTCCCCTTATCTGATAAACGAGTTCTCCTCTTTCCACCATCCCTGCTGTATTTGTGTGGTTACTCTTTAGCCAGGGGCCGCGCCCTGCTGCTCCCCTATTCCCAGCAGCGGCCTTGCCGGGGCACAGCACAGGATCTCCCGCGGACTCGTAGGTCACCCCTGAACCCAAACCGGGTCAGGATGAGACCTGTGACTGGAGGGCCCTGATGGAGGGATAGGCAGGGCAGAAGAAGTGGAGGGGTGGCACTGTATGTAGTGGAAGGGTTAGAATGTATGGAGCTCACAGCTAGCACTGGCACAGTCAAGAGCCTCTGGATAAGAATCAAGGGGCAAAAAAATAAGGCAGATGTCATTGGGGGACCCTGCCATAGACCTCCCAGCCAGGACAACGACACCAAGAAATTATTCTCTGAGGAACAAAGGGACACTTCCAAGTCAACTGCCCTTGTCCTTATGGGGGATTTCAACTTGCCAGAAATTAGATGGGATCATCATACAGCTGGTTCAACCCAGGCCAGAAAATTCTTAAAAAACCTGAATGACAACTTTATGGAACAGGTCCTAAGGGAGCCGACTCAGAAAGATGCCCTCCCAGATCTGCTGCTTGTCAACAGAGCGGATTTCGTGAGTGAAGTGGAGATTGGTGGCCGTCTTGGCCAGAGCAACCATGAAGGGATTGAGTTTAAAGTGTCTGTTGACAGGAGCAAAAGTGCCAGAAAAACCTACCTCAGGCTGCTCAGGAATTAGAAAGTAAGGTCCCCTGGGGAAATGTTTTTGCAGGTGCTGGGGTCCATCAATGCCGGTCACTTTTCAAACATTACCTCCTCTGCCTACAGGATCAGGCAATCCCCAAACGTTGGAAGTCAAACAGGTGAGGCAGAGGGCCAGCTTGGCTGAGCAGGGATCTTCTCAGGCAAAATGGGAGGTGTATGCCCAGTGGAAGCAAGGTCAAATGACAGGGGGAGAGTTCAGAGATGCTGCTTTCCACTGTAGGGAGAAAATTCCTGTGGCCAAAGCTCACCTAGAGTTGAAGCTGCCAGAAATGTGGGGGACAATAAAATCAGTTTATTTCAAATGTATTAGTGGCAATAGGCAGTATAGAAAATATCATTGACCCGTTACAGGATGAAGAGGGTCATCTCACAAACAGGGACAGAGACAAGGCAGAGGTATTTAACACTTTCTTTGCTTCTGTCTTCAACACGGATGACGGACCACGGGGATCTCAATGCCCTGAGCTGGAGGACCATGACTGTGAGAATGATAACTCCCAGTCAACCCTGAAACTGTGTGGTATCTGCTGCTCCATTTGGATCCCTACAAATCTATGGGACCTGATGGGATTCATCCCAGAATCCTCAAAGACATGGCTGATGTCATTGCAAAACCTCTACTTGATTTCTGAGTAGTCTTGGGAATATGGAGAGGTCCCAACTGACCGGAAGCTGGTGGACATTGTCTTTATTTGCAAGAAGGGCAAGAAGGAGGACCCTGGGAACTACAGGCCTGTCAGTCTCACTTCAGTGCCTGGTAAAGTTATGGAGAAGATTCTTCTGGGAGGTATTGAAAAACACCTGAAAGACAAGGCTGTCATTGGTCACAGCCAGCACAGCTTCATGAGAGGAAAGTCCTGCTTATCAAACATGATTTTCTTTGTATGACAAGGTAACCCACCTAGTTGATCAAGGGAAGCCATTGGATATAATTTTTTGGATTTCCGTAAAGCTTTTGATACTGTCTCTCACAGGATCCTTCTGGAT
The DNA here is from genome assembly GCA_013399855.1 of Oxyruncus cristatus. NCBI lineage: Eukaryota > Metazoa > Chordata > Aves > Passeriformes > Cotingidae > Oxyruncus > Oxyruncus cristatus. The sequence goes on along the minus strand of VXAY01004337.1, from coordinate 839,340 downwards.
AAACTGTCCAGCACACAGCTGGATAAACACGTCATGTGGTGGGTGAGCAATTAGGTCATGGGTTGAGCACAGAGGATAATAGTGAATTGGGTAACACCACATTGGTGACCTTCACCACCTTCATAAATGATTTGGACACAGGACTGGAAGGGATACTAAGCAACTTTGCAGGTGACACAAAACTTAGGGGAGCTGTTGACTCCCTCGAAGGCAGGGACGCCCTGCAGAAAGACCTGTACAAATTGGAGGACTGGGCAATCACCAGCCATATGATGTTCAACAAATGAAAGTGCCGGATTCTGCACCTGGGATGGGGCAACCCTCGATGTACGTACAGACTGGGGAATGAGGTGCTGGAAAGCAGTGCCATAGAAAGGGATCTGGGGGTCCTGGTCAATGGCAAGTTGAAGATGAGTCAGCAGTGCCCTGGCAGCCAGGAGGGCCAACCGTGTCCTGGGAGCATCAGGCAAAACATCACCAGCTGGTCGAGGGGGAGGATTGTCCTACTCTGCTTTGCACTGGTGCAGTCTCACCTTGAATATTGTGTGTAGTTTTGGGCACCATAATATAAGAAAGACATTAAGCTATTAGAGAGTGTCCAAAGGAGGGCAATAAAGATGGTGAAGGGCTTGAGGGAAGCCGTATGAGGAGTGGCTGAGGTCACTTGGTCTGTTCAGCCTGGAGAAGAGGAGACTGAGGGGAGACCTCATTGCAGTTACAACTTCCTTGTGAGGGAAAGAGGAGGGACAGGCACTGATCTCTTCCCTGTGGTGATCAGTGACAGAACCCAAGGGAATGGCCTCAAGTTGTGTCAGGAAAGGTTTAGGTTGGATATTAAAAAAATGTTATTCCATCAGAGGGTGGTTGGGCACTGGAACAGGCTATCCAGGGAAGTGATCATAGCACCAAACCTGACAGAGTTCAAGAAGTGTCTGGATGATACTCTCAGGCACATGGTGTGACTCTTGGGGGTTTTCTTGTGCAGGGCCAGGAGTTAGACTTGATAAAAGAACCCTGTGAGTTCCTTTCAGCTCAGCATATTCTATGATTCCATTATTCTGGGATTCTCCCCTCCCACAGATGACAGGCAGGAGGAAAGTATTTGCAGTTTTGGCTCCAGTCCTTCATCCAGGCTGCCTGGGGTGGTGGGGGAGTGCAAGGACCACCAGAGTTTGCTGACATTGCCACGCAGACAAAGGAGAGAGGTGTAGAGAGATTAGGTGAGCATGTTCTCAGACTCCAAGTCTCAGAATGCAAATTTTCAGCCTAGAAATGGACTCAAATGAGGTTGGTAGAAATAAATAGAACATGGTGAATCATGCTGTCAGACTATCATTAAGAACCTGTGTTTTTAGAGGTTCTCAGAGCTAATTCCTCTTCGTAATATTAAAGGTCCCAATTCTTCTTTGTGTATTGACTTATTCATTAACAGTTTGTGTATATGAATAATTCACTATCTACATACTATAGCTCTACTTTAAATGCATTGCAAAGCATGTATGAGGCAGAGATTGACCTCTACTGTGGTTAACATCAAGATTTATTGTTAAGGAAGCTCCAGATGTATTGACTTGAATCAAAGCCTGAAGGTTCAATTAAAGTTGATACTGCATTAACAAAAGGCCACAAGTCACATTTCTTGTGTACTCTGCTTTGTGAAGGATGTCAGTTCTCTTTCTTTAATTTTTTTTCCACTGGGGCTGGAGTGTAACTGTGATCATAAGCTGCTTGCCTAGCTCAGCCTGGCCTTTCTGTTTTATTTATCTGCCTCTGGGATCCTTGGTAGATCATTATTAATGGGATGTCTTGCTCTAGCCCAAAAATAGTATTTGTATTTTCATCTACATTAATAAATGCTTTTCTTTCTAAATCCATTATTACAGAGTAATGTGACAGATTCTTCACTTTGTCATTTGAACACAGGAGCAAGCCTAAATTGAAAAAAAAAGGTTTCTATTTCAGTGTGCTGAAATGGAATGGTGGAATGGGATTGCTCGCAGTAGGGCACAAGCAAGGACAAGATACTTTGAATTTGCCTCTGCTTTTGTCCCTCAGATTTGGAAGTAAATGAGGGAAGAAGATTTTACAGACAGGCTGGAGGTGTATGACCTCCTCTCTAGCTACTGTATCTGATAATGTTCCCATTTCTCTCATGATTATTAGTGTGACCTTCTTATCCATTTCTTTTCCCTTTCAAAAAAATTCTCTGGTATCTTTGCATCATCACTGCTGCACATTTCATTGCTAAGCAACAATCAGCAGTGCGCAGCCTGGGCACCACACATGACCTTTTACTTTCATCTCCAAAGCAAAGAAAATTTCACTCTGTATCACTGAAGCTGATCCTTGAAGGATGTGCTCCTGAAGCAGGGGAGCATAGGGAGCCAAGACTCAAGAGTCGTGTGTGTGTGCAGTCCAGCTCCACAGTGGTGCTTTCACAAGGAAGTTTCCCTTAATTAGACATACACACATGTGCTCCCACATGCTTCAGTGTGGGAGGGATATTAAGGACTAGTGTCATATCCGAAGAATCAAGATAATCCTCATTTGAGGAGGGGAACTGTCATGGAAAGAATAATTATGTAAACCAAGGAAGAGAGGAAAGTAAAGGCACTCCTATTCCTTTCAGTCCAAAGCCCTCCTAAATGTAGCAACTTAGAGTTTGCTTTGAGACCTTCCCATACTTCCAGCAGCACAGACCTAAAACAGAATAGGGAAACCAAGGCATGCTCAACAGGAAACAGACTGAGCAGGGTCTGGCTGGTAGCAGGAAGGTTACCATGAAATTTACAGTTGCTAAGGAAAACAGAGGTTTTTTAGTGCATGGATATAAATCTCATTAGTGACAAATTAGTCCTAGCCACAAGACACACAAACCTGGGGCTAAGGAGTAGCATTTGCAAGGCAAATAGTTGTTCTTCTTGAGGCATCTACTGAAAAAACCTCCAAACTACAAGTCACTCAATGTCTTGAATCTTCCCAGTTTTAGTCATGAAATAGTAGTATTTCCTCTGATCTAGACTCTGAGTCTTTATATTTATTGCACCACAGAGACATCACAGAGAAGAAAATCAAACTGACTCTCTAAAGAGATTATCATAGCCTTAGACTCTGACACCTTATTTTGGTCAGTGACTTCAACATAAAATGGAAGTGAGTGCTGCATCACAGGTAATGAGGGCAGACAAAAGTAAAGCAAACATGATATAAATATCTCTTTGACCACACTGGTGGCTTCTTACACTACAATGTATATGCTGTGTAATCATATGGTGTCAAAAATATTGTCCTGGTAAAAGGTAGTCAGAAGTTGATACCAGCTGATAGAAATGGGAGAGTTGCTGTAAGCCATAGTTATCTACATGAGGTCACTCACCATTACACTTAGCCAGAGTGCCTTAACCTATCCATAAATCTGACTCAAAGTTCAGATCCTGGTCTCTCAACGTGTGCTTATGAGTCTCAATGGGAAGTGGTGTAAGATCCTTTGGGATTAGAGGGAAAAATTCACCTTCTTGCCCAATATAAAGCAAGCAGCAGAAATTCCAGTACCTGCAGTATAGATTCCTGATACTGAATGGTGTCTGATATATTGCTTGTTGTAATGGATGGCTCCAAGCAAAGTATACTCAGGCTGGTTTTAAATATCTGCTTTAATTGCTTCATCTTGCACTCAGCTTGTGGCATATGTGGCATCCGCCTGATTGTAAAGAACTAGGAGTAGACAACTGCAAACCACAGGCCATTATCTATAGCTTTTCTTCACAATGAGGGCAGACGGGAGACTTCTGCATCCATTCCTTCTCTTCTGGCCGTGACGAATCCTCTGGGAACTGGTGTTTGCACTGTCTCAGTTAGGATTTAAAGGTATGCTGTGGTTCTTGCTTACTACCCAAGTAACATGTTCTAAAAATTTTCCCTTCAGAAGGTAATGCCCCTTAGCACAAGTGAATCTGGTTCATGCTCTCGCTAATAGAAGAGGCTGCACTGTAACTGTTCTGCTCCTGCCCTTTTCTTGAAAAAATGAATGCTTTAGTGTTTGGCTCATTCTTTGAAATATGGATTCCCATAACTACAGCAATGGGAATGTTATTGGATGTGCCAGTATTTTAGATCTGTTCATAACATCCCAGAAAGCACGTTTTTTGAGTGGTATGATGCTGGATCTAGAAAATCCCATCAGTAAAGTGATTGTATTGTTTCTACTCCTAGTAACAATTTGGGTTAATGCTTTATGAGGAAGCAGGAAGGTAAATAGAAGATAAAATCCTGTTTAGTTCCTTCAAAAAGGCAGCTGCCACAACAGTTTCAAAGTCACCACCACAGTCATATCTGGCCGAAGAACACTGTGAGGTCCTTGCCTGTTCTGTTTTTAGATGGTAATTACAGATTCCTGCCACTGAAATCAAGGCACAGGCATAATCTCAGTTATCTGTTACCTTGGTGCAAATAACACACACCAATAATCATTCTTTGATTCATTTTCATGACCAACTAGTTGTGCTTTGCAAGTCCCACTCTTAACAGGCCTTGGCACAGCATGTACTGGAGGCCACCTAACACACAGAGCTCCAGCTGGGGAGACTCCAGCACGGGGTCTGGTGTGCTGGGCTGGGCCTGAGGCCATAGTGGCTCACTCAGAGTATGCTGATTTTACAAGAAGCGGCCCAGGACATAAATATGAATTTGCCCATGGCTGTGTGGGCTTGCCATGTCATTGAAGAATCTCAGTTTAACATGCAGTTGATGGGGAGGTAGCTTGGTGACTTGTGGAGGCAACATAAAGTTTGTCCAGCAGGGTGTGTCCAGTAGGTGTACTGACCTTTGCCAGTCCCTTTACAGAAAGTTCGAGCCATAACCTCCTGCTCTAAATGTGTGGCTGTGCTTTGTGATTCCTGTATGAGAAGAGAAACCCAAGGGTAGAGAACGTAACAATGCCCCAGCTGTTCACAGGTCAAACCCACAGATGAAAAAAACCATGTATTACCTCCAGAACTGCCGGCAAACTAAAAGCTTTAAAAAGCAGTATTACAGGCTATTTTTTTTCCCATGCCCTGGAACAACTGAGGTTAGAAAATCCCTGAATCAAGATTGTCTGATAGCATTCTTTGTCAAGCTTTTCTCTACGCATCTTTTTTTTAATTCTTTACTGAGGCTTCTGAAACAAGCAAGCTATTAGAACCTTAACTTCTTTGTTATAATAGAAATGCTTACTGACCCTTGACTATAGAGGTACTCTAGCACTGCTGTAGCAAATGCCCGGAACATCTAACGTATGTGTGATCCAGGAATGCTCTGGCTCCTTGCCAGCACGTTAGTTCATTCCTGGTATTTAATACCATTGTGGCAAAAACAGTTGGGGAATTAGATATATGGTGACCAGTCTTTCTCTTCAGCTGATATGTCTGTATCTGATATACTACTTGTCTCTACATTTTAATTGAGAATAATATGTTTACTTAGCTCTTTTTTTAAATTATTACTTTTCGCCTTTCTAAACCTTTTTAGTACTCTTCAATTCTCCCCTAGAAATTAGCAGGAAATCTTGCTAAGGATGTGGCAAAAAACACCTGTGAGCTCCTGTCTCCAGTGAAACTGGTAGGAATTTTGCCATTGTCTTTCATGGAGACAGATTTCTCTGTGGGACTTTCCTGCCCAATTTGATAAGATTTGCAAATTGTTGTGGCTTAATACTTCTTTCTCGCTGTGGGAAATAGCATATCACTTAGGGTGAGCTGATCTAAATGGCTGATGTCTCTCCACTCCCATTTTCAGACTGCAGGCTGTGCTATTCTACTGATTCCCAAATAAACAGACCAGAAAAGAGACAATTCCCTCTGCCCTCCAGGTTTCTGTCAGTTTAGTGATCTGAATGGGTTTATAGAGGTATCAGGAAGGGACAGGACCATAAAATCAGGAGGTGGAGGGTAAGCAGGTGGAGGAGCCGGGATGCTCTCTGAGAGCCACCTGGCCATTATGGCAGCTCCATTGACACACATGAAGCAGCTCTCTGATACTTCTTACACGTGAAGGCATTTTCACCTCCCTTAACTCATTCGTTTGTGTAAGGAATATCTAGAATATTGTGTAAGGAGTACCTTAGCTTTGTGTCCTTTTTAAAATGGGTGCTTGAGACCTGAGCTCTGTGCTCCGGGTGCCCCACTCCCCTCAGGTCTCTGCTGACCCACAGCATCCCATGCGGTGGGCAACCCCTGAGCTGGTATCAGTGCTGCCCCTCTGCAGCACTCAGAGTCCTCATCCTTTCTGTGATGTGTGTGGCAAAGCTGTGCGCTGCTAGAAACGTATTGTCTGTGTAACCTAGATATCTGTTTAGAAGCTGGGAGGTGACCTGTGCGTTTATTACCATCAAGATACATCTGGGACTTCAAGAAGAGCTAAACCTTGGATCTGGGTGAATTTCAGCCCTTTTAAGGTCTCTATCTGCCTCACATTCCTTCTCCTGCCTTGTATCTGAGCTTATACATATGAGGGTCTGTGGCTCTAAGAGAGAAGTCTGGATTGATTCTCAAGGGTTTATTTAATGAAAATTTGAGAAATTCCTCCCTGCTTTTGTGAATATTTTACAAGTGGGGAACACATTTCCAACCTGGCTATGAATTTTCTGTTATGTCAATATTTTCAGTCTTTTCCATCGACACGAAGACGGGTTGTTGGTTGCTACCAGAATCTAGAGATCTGTAGTTTCTTTAGCCTGTAGCATTGATCTACAAAAGTAAAATCAACATATATAAATACACCTTCCTCCCTAGAATTTGTAACTGTCATAATGACCTCAGCCTTGGACCTCTCCTGAAGTTTAATGGCAGTTGGGGTTAATGGCCCAAAGTTCCCCCTCAGGCCATTAACACTCTCAGCAGTCATTAATTCTTACAGAATGCTCAGGGTCTTTATTGCTGGTGCTTAAGTGATGTTCAAATGACTGTGAATATTTACCCCCCTTCTGTGGATGTAAGAAATAGGCCTAGTGCACAGTATTTCAGATGTCCGTCTCACTGTTCAAAAAGGTCTGAGTACCTGATAGAAATCACTTGCACATCTACAGGTAATGAAGTAACCTCAACTGGCCATCAACTAATCTAAAAGTGTGCTTGCTTGTATAGATGTGTACTTTGCTTCAAAAACAGAAAATGTATGGGCAGACTGCTTGCCCTGAAGTGTTTACATCCCAAAGTCTGTGTAAATATACGCTTATCTTTATTCAGAATAGTTTTGAGGGGTAAAAGATATGTGCTTCTTGTCATACAGATACTTCTAAATACAAGTCAATGTTGCTTAATTTGTTTTTTTTAGCATAACACCTTAAGTTTAATGTTTTTTCTGAGATGAGATGCAGGACTGAACTGCTCAATCTCCTCGCCACAGCATATCCTCTTCCAAGAAGATGTCATAGCATTGTTTGGCAGGTTGCTTAAGCCATCAGTTTTTGAAGAGACAGTGTTGCTTTATTAATAGGTATTATTATCTAGGAATAAACATAGTCCTGGGACTAACTTTGTGGGGCACTGAATGAAGCTTCTGTTCTCTTGAACAATGATGTTAGATCACTGTTAATAAACTGACTGATTTCAGCTTGAAGAGACTTAGAGGTTTTTGTCTGAATGGACTTCTCAGTGGCTGTTTCAGAACCTCACTGCCATGGGGATTGGCTTCTAGAGTAAATAGTTCTTCCTTTCCCTGATGCTTACATATTGGATATGCACATTGCATGATATCTTCTCTCAGCTTCTATTTCCCCAGGCTTACTAGACATGCTCTCACCCCTCTGTTCCTCTGATTATGATCTGCACTTGCTCCTGGCTGAGATCCCCAAAAGAACACACAACATGGTGAAGAGATCTTCTCAATGCTCTGAGTAGTGAAGCTCATGCTGCTTTGTCTCTACTGATATATTCACCTGGTCTATCTAGAACTGCATTTCCTTTCCTGCAGGGTCAGGTCTTACTCATTCTCTGATATATTTGAACTTTCTCTTTGTAAGTTCATGTTACTACTGCAATTCTTGTTGTTAGCTGTTATATACATCAGTTATATGCATTATCTTCAACTTCGTGCTATAAGACATCATCCCATTTTTATTATCTCTCAAGGTCATTTAATTCTCATATTAAAACTGTACACTGCTTACTCGAGGTGGAATAGGAGCTACTGGGCACACCCTTGATAAAACGTGAAGAGCTGGAGGAATGTTTAAACTGGCACCTATTTAGGCCAGGGCCTTGATCCTGTCGTTACTCTTTGTGCCCCTCTGCTGTTCCTAGGGTCCTTTATATGACATTCTGCTTCCACAAGGTTGTGTTCAGTGAATGGTTATACACCATGTTTAGGTGTGTATCTGCGTTGCTTTGTTCTTTCCATTTTGTTCTGGAACCTCTTTGGAGATACTAATGGATAGACATTTCAGAGTGTTTTCCTGTAGTAACTGCTCATCCTCTTTAATGAACTTTCCGTAGTAAGCCGTATTTCTTCTCAATTTTGTTCTTTACAGATGTCATTAATAGTGTCATCAAGAATGGCACATATTTTAGACCCAGATCATTTGATTCTGTTTCTAAATCTATTACAGAGTCTTCCTTGTGACTCAGTCAAGCCACTTAAACACTAAACATAAAAGGATGATAGTATTTCTATACCTTCAAGGGCCATTTAGATACCAAGATCTATTAACATTTTTAACATTTCAGACACCAAGTGACCCTAAGATGTGCTTTCACGCTGAAAAGCTTGATTAATTTTCCCAATGGTACCAGCTGGCATAATAGAAATAGCATCTCAACTTGCAAACTTGTCCTGCATGTGCCCTTAGACTACTCCAGCTACAGCAAAACGCCTGTATCTATAGTGTAACTGAAATAGGTATTTTTTAATGGAAAATATAGAGACATAGACTGACAAGAAAGGAGGACCCAGAAAAGGCATTCTATTTTTGCCTGGGACAAGAGCCATGTAAGAAAGAGTTTTGCAATGCTGTTCATGTTGTGATAAAACACTCTTGTTGCCTGACTAAAGCCATATCCTAAGGTGATGAGCATGGCATAAATACTTAGAAAGAATAAGAAAGAAAAATAGAGCTTTTAATGTACTATCAAAAAAAGTTTCGAAGGAAAAAATGCCCCACAATAGAAAAGAGAGTAATAGTAGCAAAACCAGTAAGCTATTGCCAAGGGCAAAATTAATATTACAGAAAGGGGTCTTCCCACAAAGAACAGTCTTTTCTAAGGGTTTGTTCCACCCAAATACTTCAAGTGTGTCTCTTTAGGACAAAGTATGCCATGATAAATAGAAAGAGCTTTAAATTACATAAGACGCTGCATTGGAAGTAGGGAAATTGAGGTAACAACTATACTACCATCACCTTATTTTAACACAAAGAAAGTAAAACCAAGTCAGTGAGGATATACCAAAGATAATGAAATATCACATAGGAGGAAACACAGGGGAAAAAACACCCCAAACCTCAGTGGATAGACAATAAATCAGTGTAAATATGGTACTTAACCTGGCTACAAAACCAGGTGAAGTGACAAGAACAGAAGCAACAAAGCAACCTGCACATGAAGAAGGAAGAAGTTAGCTTGTTGGTGCATGACATGAAACAGCATATTAGAAGGATAACAGAAATATGATAGAATAATAATTGCAACTAGAGTGCAAATACCAAGGGGTGCACACTGTGAAAGGAATGCAGAAGGAATTGTCAAGATGATGTGGTAGCATTATATATTAAGAATATGGCTGGCAGTAAAGAAATATTAATTAATAGTATAGATAAGAGAGGATCAGTTTATGTTAAAATGTGTTAGGAAAGGATTCTATAGATAGAAAGGGATTGGGCTCTACAGTCAACATTGAACTTGATATTACTTTAGTATCATGAGAGAGATAAAGCTACCTTGTGATTGTATCATTACAGCAGATGTTAAATTCTGCAGTCGTAGACTGGAGAACAGATGTTACATCCACAGCAGAATCTAGTAATTTCTCAGAGTGGAAGTTTACACACACCTCCTATTTGAAGAAGCCACGGAAATGCTAAGAGATTATAGTATTTTAAGTTGGTGATGGACAAGTAGCAAAGATATTATAGGGAAAGTAGAAAAAAAAATAAGTAGTACCACTGATGACAGTACTGACCTAATTTCAATTTAAATAGAACAGCAGTATTTACAAAGACAAGTTGGTAGTTATGGCTTTTAACTGTAAAAGGGCAGACTACATCATAACAATTCAGTCTGAAGAGCAAAGGCACTGGATTGGGGTAGAGTGCTGGTCTGAAATCTGTATTCTTAGGCAATAGAACTCTAGACCTTTCTTTTACTGAACAAGCTGATGACATTTGTCAAAGGATCTTCAAGTCAGAACAGACTGGCTCAGAAAAAGAAACTAGAACTTGGAGGATTGAAAGGGAAAGACCAGAATGTGAATTGTAAACACTAGGGGTAATTTAGAGCTTGAGAAATCAGAAGAAAGGGTTGAAGATTTTCCAGCCATAATAAAAAAAGAACTGGGAAAAATAGTAAGGACACTCTTTAAGGGACGGCCACCCAAAGAAATAATACTCTTTCTTTACCTCTGAAGACAAACAGATGGAACAGAGATGTGATAGCAGGACTGTTTATGGGGAGTAGGATAATGTAAAGTGGAAACAGGCCCACAAATGTTGGATCAGAACTCACCAAGTCGATAAGCCCATCTGAATGGAGGCTAGTAAGTGTCAGTTACAAAAACACACTAAAGGGCAAACCTAGCAGCCACAAACCAGCTATTCTGACGTACAATATTTTAGGGAAAATGCAAACCATGGGGAGTAATAAATGCTAACATAAAAGACAGTATCAACTTACTAAAGAGGACCAAGTTTCAGTCTTCCTTAATAAATGGTTGGGATTTTTTTTGGCAGGGAAAACATAGTAACACAGTAACTGTAGCTTACCTGTTCTTCAGTAAAATATTTCATATAATAGTAAGGTATTCTGTGAGATGAGAATTAAGGTAAGAAAATCCCCAAAGGGCAGACAGTGATGGATTATGCTGAAAAGGAAACTAGCACTCTAAAATGAGATTCCAAATTCTTAAATACTTTTATTAGTGATCAAGAAGTCAATCTGCAATCACGAAATTTCTTGAATTTACAAAGTATATCAACAGGGCAAATTCAGTAGAAATCTGGCTAACTTGATGCCTACAATTACAGGGTGGGATTAGATCAACTAGAACAAAATCCAAGATTATGCTGAACACATTTATGTTCACCAACATTCAAGAAAGAAAAATTCAAAGAAAGAAGTGCAGAAAAGTGCTGCATCACAACACAACAAGAAAAGAGAGCTCACCATGCAGGAGTCAGGGACTTTCATTGGGTTTGGTTAGTCAAACAAAAAACAGACTTAGAGGAGATAGGATTAGTGCCTATAAATGCATTAACATAGTAAAAAAAAGGGAGGAGAAAGCCGTTTAGCTGAAAGTTTCGGTAAGCTCCATAAAGGAGTCTGGTGAAATAAACATCTGAAGAAAAGTACAAAGATCAGTGTTTACAGAGCCATAGTGCTGTCTACTCTCTTATATGGATCTGAATCATGGGTCATCTGCCGCCACCACCTGCGTCTCCTAGAACGCTTCCATCAACGCTGCCTCCGTACAATCCTTAACATCCACTGGTCAGATTATGTGACCAATACATCTGTTCTGGAACAAGCAGCAGTCACAAGCATCGAGGCCATGTTACTGAGAACACAGCTGCGTTGGGCAGGGCACGTCTCCAGGATGAAGGACCACCGCCTCCCTAAGATCCTGCTTTATGGTGAACTCGCCACCGGCTGCCGCAAGAGAGGAGCCCCAAAGAAAAGATACAAGGACTCCCTGAAACAACATCTCAGCCTTGGCCATATTGACCACCATCACTGGTCTACTCTGGCTTCCAATCAGGAGTCCTGGAGACACACCATCTACAATGCTGCTGATGCTTTTGAGAAAGCACGCAGGATCACCCTTGAGGAGAAAAGACAATGCAGAAAGAATCGTGCCTTGCAGAACATACCATCTGAGGAGTCTTTCTGCTGTGCCTTTTGCAACCAGACTTGCCTATCTCGTATTGGCCTTTTTAGCCAAAGCGCTTGCAACAAACATGGGTAGAGCCCTTCCCAAATCTTTGTTCGCGAAGCTTAGCCATGGATGGATCAATGTTCATGCACACACACAAAAGTGCACAGATGAATTTATGTTAGACGTTAAATGAGGGCTACTATTTACCAGTGGAGTGTATAGTAGACAAAATCCTGTCTTTTTTTACAGATGAAAGTTGATAAATGTAAGGAGGGGATTATGTAAGTGGCCAGTAATACCAAAGGACTGGATATATGACTAGGAAGTCCCTCCCAGCTTATCCCCATATCTTCTAAATTTCTAAAATGAGTAAATTCTGCGCTTGAAATCTGCACCAGGTCGTTGGACCTGGGGAAAGAAAGTTATTAAGAGCTCAGTTTACCTGAGCTTAGTTTAACCCACAATATATGCACACAGGAATAAAACTTGCTTGTGTTGTTCTGGGGAAGCCATGCGATGATATTTCTCTGTGCAGTGTTGAAGTCAGAAGAATTACTCCATTGGAAACCACAGTTTCTAACTGCACATCCCCTCATATGCAGATGGAGCTCAGAGCACTGTTTCCTAGCAACTACTAAGGACCACTGGCTTTATAAATCAATCTCTGCCAGGATATCACAGAAACCACAATAAATGCGAAACATTTAGTAGTCAGAAGGCTTTCTACTTCCTCCACTTTCTAGTCTGCACAGAAAAGTCTTTTCAAGAAGTAGATAATATCAGCATTTCTTCATAAGTGGTCTGAATTCAAATCCTTGTTCAGGTGACTTGTTTTTCAGCTCTCCTGGGGTACATGACCTCGTGTCCATGAATGGTCCTTCTTTAAGATGTCAGTTAATGGGCTTTCTCAAAGACAAAATTATACAAAACTTCATTTAGAAAAAAAAAAAGAAGAAAATGAAATACAGATAAAGAAGGAATGAATAGCACTCAAAAAAACTCCGAAGAACCCTGGGAAGAAAAGGAGTGATAACAGTCTGTCAAAGGCTGCAGATGTAACTCTTCCCTTCTATGCAGTAAATCAGCTTTCAGTGTCACGTTCATCTATAAAATTCAAGTAATACCTGATTGACTGCAACATCCAGTTATTTTGATTTTTTTTCTCACTATTAAGAATTTCTACTCATTTCTCTGTTTGTTTATCATCTCATTTTGCAAGCTTCCAGCATCTTCTGATGCAGCTAACAGTCTGAACTGGGATCTTCTATATTGTTAATATACTGGAAAATCCCATTTTCTTTTTGTGTAAAGCACAGGACGGATGGTCTTGCTGTCCAGCAACTTTCATCAGGGTTTTGTTTCAGAAATATACCAGAGATTTTGTCACTCTGATAACACCAGGGTTACAAAAAGAAAGTGTTAAGAAGGTCCCAGTAATAACGTAAGGCAAAAAAACCACCTCTCCTAGTATATTTAATAATAAATATAACTGAAGGGGTCATTAAATAAGCAATTAATATTTTAGTCTATAATTCAATTGTTATATGTTTCAATAGCCTGGTTGGGAAATCTCACTTCTAATTTGGGAACAGTACTGATTTTTTAATTTCTAGCATAGAGTCGTGTCCGTTGTGAAATCACAGCATCAGTCTGAGAATATTCTGTGTGTCATTTTTTTTCATGAACAATAACAGAACAGGAGCAATAGGTGACTTAAAGGTTAGTTTCAGAAGGGAGTGCTCAGGATACTAAACTTTGTGACTGATGGTATCATTTGAGAAATCTGATGCTTAGACCATGAGCCCTTTAAAGTGGGAAATTGCTTATATATCACAGAAAAGAAGCCACACACATTTGTGGTGCCACATAAATAGTGTGCAGTCATTCTACTCCTGAGTTGGAAGTAAATTTAGGAAGGGCTAACATTATGCTTTTCAACTTTTTTCTTCTGTTTTTAGAAACACTTTAGAAGTTTCTTTTCACTGAACTAATTTTGCTTTGTTATAATTAGTAATGCATTGTTGTAATCACACAAGTTATTTCCTCTTTTACTTGTACTGTTTATACTTCAGCTGAATCACTCTATTCAGAGATGGGTTTGTGTTACACTGGCATCTCAAATTATTCTTTGCCTTTTTTGTTGTTGAGCTCTTTTGAAGAAGATGTGTTTATATCCTCATTGTTCCATCAACAAAGTATGCAATTACAAATTTTTGGTCTTCTGGTGTGTTTAGCAAATCTTTTCAGCCTATGATTTACCACCTGTGGCTTTTCTTCATCTTTGAAAACGCTATTATCTTAAATGGCCTATTTCTAATTGCAGTGGGTTTAACTGCTTGGATACACAAGGGGCTGTCTTGGCTACTGTTGTTTTCTGGACATGTTCAGAAAAAATGAGTGTCTGTGTACAGATGTCTCTAGAAGGGGCAAGAATTTTACTGCATGTTTCCCCTTAGTAGCAATGGATGTCAGCAGGTTTACGATAACATTCCCTGAATTATTGCCCTCCTGAGAAGAATTTCCATTCCAAACCATCTCTATTGAAGATCTCTATAAAGACACTGCCCAGCCATATCTCTTGTGTTTGGTACTCTGTTTGAAATGTGTGGTGTCACTGGAAAACTCTATCTCAAGCCAAGCGTGCTGCCACAGGTTTCAGGAAAGTGTTTCAGGAAATGTGTGGCAGTATTTATTTTAAGAAGTGAGATGAAAAATCATTCAAAAGGGAGAAGGTTTTGTAAAAAGAAAACACCTGGAAGCATGCACAATTGAATACTGTGTCTATATATTCTAATTTTTTTCCACAAATGTGTGGTGTCATCGTTATTTGTAGAGTCATGTTGCTAATTTGCCAACATTTGGAAAACCATCAAATGTTTCTGTGAATATTTATGAGTCCTCAGTGTTTCACTGCTTTTAGCACAGGTGGTCATTTGCCCAAAAATTCCTCTAGGAAATGTACTATTCACTGTTCACCATTCATCTTTCTATTGCTTAAAAGCTTTGTTATCCAGCTAGGAAACAAAATAAGTGGGCTGTGAGGCAGGACTCAGAGTAATCCTTGCAGTGGACAGCTGAAATGAATAGCTTCAAACAAGCCATGTGCAGAATATTATTTATTTAAGCAACTAAGCAAATATTTATCAACTGTAAGACCTCCAGGGTACACATTATCTTTTGGTTTCTTTTCCTATTTATTTATTATCTACTACAATAGAATTACAAACCTTGTAAAAGTCTTTAGGCATTAATATAATAAAAATATAGAACAACTGAGAATAAAAAATGCTATTTAAGAAATCTGTATTGGATAGTAGACAACTCAGAAATAAAGCTAGATTAGAAACAAATTTCCTGCAAGTAGATTTACTTCAAAATAAAAATATCACCAAATCCTTCTTGCTTTACTCACATGCGTCCTCAAGCTGAAGAAAAGCTTCTAAGGCAGATTATAAGATTTCACTCTATAGACTGGGAATTTGTGTTTTAACAAACCAGAACAGAGCCTGCAGAACTGTGAGCTGTGTGAAATGAGCTCCAGGAAGTATTTTTAATGATCATGAAAAAGAAAAAATATTTCAGAACACAGAACTAAAACCTTTGAAATGTATTTTGGTCCAGTGTTTTAATTCTAAGTTTTGATTTTCATCCAGCCATTAACATTCAATGACTACAAAGAGAAGCAGAAAATTATTTAAAAATATTTTTTCTGGATTAATCTCCTAACACAAGGGAGTCTGATGCATTATTTGGGCTTGCATTGTAACTACTTATCCACCCTTTGATGACAACCAGAGATGTTGTATGTATGTTACATCCTGTGGTTTCTGATGTTAATATTTAGCAATATTTAATGAATTAGCTACCTCCTATAGTTTATGAACTGAACTGTCATAGGTCTTTTGGATTTATTCCCATGTCTTTGCAAAAAGGTAAAAAATTCATTTTATTTTACAATTTTTCTACTAAATTTTCAAGCCCTTGTTAGCCCGGGTTGATTTAAAACTGTGGCGAAATTTTGTAATTGGAGATGGCAAGAGTGATCCATCATACTTTTATGAATCTTCTAGAGAACCAGATCCCCCAGACAAAGACACTTAAATGCAATCACTTAAATAATGATTAACTTCAACCTTTGCCTTGGCAATGCCCCACTCTTCCAAAGGAACCTATGGTATGCAAGCCTTGTCCTAACTCCATTCTGAGAAGCTGGCATTCAGAGGTCTTTATTTCCTTTTTTTTCAGATGTTTGACTGGAAGACAGACAGTACCTTTGGTAAGAAACATTAAAGTCAGGATCTTCAGGCCTTCTGGGTCTTGCAGATGTCTGGTTTTCAGGTTTTTCCCACTCCTTCCAGTTGCGAGGTGAAGTCCCAAGGGATTTCATTAAGTCAGGTTTTGTAAATGATCTGAGTTTGTGATCTGACCACTGCTGCCCCTACAAATGCAATATTAGCTGCACAAGGTCTTTTTCTGGTATGCACCCAAGACCAGCACTGAATAAAAGCCCTTATGAAATGCTTCTTCTCTGTTTTTTTTTGGTTTTCAGTTTCTAAAACATGAGTTAATTCAATTGTCTAATCATAGACATCTACTTGATGTGGTACCCCATCTACCCGGTGGTACCACAGGCATCTGCTCCGGATGGCATCTATGACAGAGTGCCTGATGGGGACTCACACCTCTGGAGAGCAGGGATAAGCCACGGAATCTCAAGCACCACCACACATTTTGTTGTACAGGTAACTGAGAGAATAATTGTCAGCACCAGGAAGGGAGTTAGAGAGGTTCTGTTGGGTTAGGTTCTTGTTATGAACCCCTGAAACCCTTGGGTGTCTGGGGCAGGCTGAATTGCTCTCCAAACTCCTATGGCTAGATCTCCAGGGACTTCAAAGGGAATTTATATGCCCAGAGCACAAACGAAGTCTCCTTGTGCCTTCCCCCAGAACCTGCTCTTTGCTCATTTGACCACTTGTAGGGTACTTTTCTAAGATCATAGAATTGTTAAGGCTGGAAAAGACCTCCAAGGTCATCAAGTCCAACCTTTGACCAAATAAAACCATGCCTACTAAGCCATACTGTGAAGTGCAACATCTACTCATTTTTTGAACATTTCCAGGGATGGTGACTCCACCACTTCCCTGGGAAGCCTGTTCCAATTCTTAACCACTCTTTCAGTGAAGGAATTTTTCCTAATACCCAACCCGAGCACCCCTTGGTGCAACTTGAGGCCATTTCCTCTTGTCCTATTGCTTGTTACCAGGGAGAAGAGACCAACCCCCACCTTGCCACAACATCCTTTCAGACAGAATGGTCGTACAACTGTCCATGTCCTTCCCCCGCCCTCCCCCCTCCCCGCCCAGGCCACACTATGATCTCATTAGACCTCAGCTTTGACAAACAGCATCTGGGGTAAGCTCCTCTTAAAGTTACCAGAGACTCTGCTCCCAGACACTTATGTTGTCTAACAAGCTCCTGTTTTTCAATTAAGAGCCCTGGAAACTTAGTTTTCTTGCCTGATTAACAACCTAAGTGGAACAACATTTTTTTTATTGAGCTTTCAAAGAAAGTTACTGACCCGAATTGTGACCAGGGTGGAAAATTACCATGACTAAAGCCAAGACACCTGTGATCCTAAAAACAGCACTCCTAGGTGGGACCCTTTGAGCTCTCCTGGATCACAGTGGGCTGTGACCAGCAATCTCCCTCTCAGTGGGATATCTCTTAGAGCCAGCAAACTCTCAAGTCTGCTATGCTCAGAGGCCACCACCAAACGCCAACAACAGAGCCTGAGCTGGTATCCACTTCTATCCACTCCTGAAGGTTCAACCCTTCAGTTGTTGATAAGATGTAAAGACATCTGACATGAGTACTTCACTGAACCTGAAGGGAATAATTCACAGATGTATACCTGGTACACGCTCCTCTTTAGGTCTGTGTGGTATGAATGTGAATATGCTGTAGCAAACGTACTATGAATGTTGCATTCTTAGATTCTTAAGTACATTAGATTTGTTATTTTGTTAGGCCTGTGAGTTACTGTTGTGCTTGTAGTAAATTCTGTAGAATCTTTTCTTAACTTGTTTTAATTAGGCAGTCAATTAAAAATTAAGTGCTGTTAAACCCAGTGAAGTCTGGGGCTAAGTTTGGCAAGGGGGGTCCACCGTGAATCTTGTGACTCAACGGGAGGATCTTCTTTCTTCTTTTTTATCCTTACTCTTTTCTAACCTGATCGTTTTTCATAGTTTTCAGACTCTAGTCCAATTTTTCTAGTAAGTAGAAGAGTGAACCTTACCAACAAACTTATGCTTTCAATTTTATATTAAACCTGCATTTCCCAATACCTTTGCTGGTGATTCTTTGAGCAACCTAAAACACTCATTTGTGACAGGTAGTTGTAGAGAGTGGTAAGGTCTCCCCCGAGCCTCATTTTCTCCAGACTAAACAACCAGGATGCCACTGGCCTTCTTGGCCACGTGGGCAGACTGACGGCTCATGTTCAGCTGGCTGTCAACCAACAACTCCAGGTCCTTTTCTGCCAAGCACCTTCCCAAACACTCTTCCTCAAGTCTGTAGCTCTGCATGGAGTTATTGTGACCCAAGTGCAGGCACTTTGCCTTGTTGAACCTTGTACTGGCCTCAGCCCATTGATCCAACCTGTCCCGATCTCTCTGTAGCACTTTCCTACCTCCAGCAGATCAACACTCCCACCCAACTTGATGTCATCTCTGAATTTCTGAAGGTGCACTTGATCCCCTTGTCCAGATGATAAACAAAGACATTAAACTGACCCCAACACTGAGCCCTGGGGCACACCACTAGTGACCGGCTGCCAGCTGGGTGTAACTCCATTCACCACCACTCTCTGGGCCTGGCCAGCCAGCCTGTTTTTTACCCAGCAAAGAGTGAACCATGGGCTAACCCCAAGCCATGGGCTGCTAGCTTCTCCAAGAGAATGTTATGGGAGACAGTGTCAAAGGCTTTAGTGAAATCCAGATAGACAACTTTCACAGCCTTTCCCTGATCCACTGGGCGGGTCACGTGGAGATCAAGATAAGTCAAGCAGGAAATACTTAGAAAGGGCTCAGTTTTACTTCAGAAGTATAGTATTTCTGCACTCATTTTAGATGTACACATCAGCCCATCAACATCTATTGGGTGCAAATGTCTTATAAGGCAATTTGTTCTCTTTCGTGGCTTCAGCTCTTCCATATGCAATTCAGTGTGTCAGCAGTACGAGAGAGTCTTACAAGCATCAACATCATCAATAAACATACTATTACTGAAGTTCCTTAACTCTGTTCTCCTCCCCATTCCAGGTGCCAGGAGGTGATGTCTGTCTTAGGTTGAGGACAGTTGGGAAAGCTGCAGAAGCATGCTGGATATGGGAAATATGCATGTGGAACTTACAGGTTCTTCATGCAACAGTGTTGTTGTTTACTAAGAAAAAAGACATTGTCTAAGGTTGTGACAGCACACTGATGGCATCCTTGGCGATGCTGATCGAACTGTTCTGTGTTTTGTCAGGAGGTGCACATCAGCTATTCAAGATACTGCAATGCTTCCAGGATATCTGCTGCTTTTGTGAAGCCTGGGGAAAATGTCACATTTCTCACTAACTTCCTCCCACTTCAACATACAGAGCCAGCATGATTTTTCTTTTTTTTTTTTTTTTTTTTTTTTTTTTTGGAGCTTCTAAATCCTACTTTGGTTTCATGCAGCCAGACTGGGAGTAGGACCTGTTCCCATTTTATCCAGACTTCTTAAGAGCTTCAGAGACTATTGCATACGACATTGTGCTTTTGCATAGAAGTGGTAAAATTCAAATCTATTGCTTTTTTAAGGGCAGGGGTGAAAAAGCAAAGCAAGGATAAGTTTGGAACACACTTCAAATTCACTTGAACGTTGCATAAAGGCAAGGATGGAAAGAGAAAAGATGTAGGGCTTTTCTCACATCTCCAGTGTGATCTCAATCCTACTGAAACTGATGGAAATCTGACTGGCTTCATGGCTCATTGAACCTGAGCATACTGAAGAGCAATTAAAACCCAGTTTTTTTACAGAAGATGATCTTGCCCTGAAGCCAGCAAACAAACCAAACAGAGGCTAGTAAATCCTCTCTGGGGTAACAATGGCTCTCTGCTTATCAGTCCTTCAGAATTCCTCTTTATCAGCACCAGGTTGCTGCTGGACTCTTTTGATTCCGCTTGTTAGTGTCTGATCAGAGGCTGCCTTTGTCCAACTTTAATTATGCATGAAACCCAAACAAGCAAACCATAATGGATAGAATTTCTTCCATTGTTTTAAAAAGGGTTGTATAATTTTGCAGGAGAACAAGAGAAAACACAATTACTGCCTTGCGTCAAACATAAGAAATACAATGAGGTTTGGCCATAAAAATAGGTCTCTTTCAATTTTTTTTACTTTTTTCACATTGCTGCAGTTTCTGTTTTTAACAATCTCCTGGTGAGGCAGATAAGCTCCTAATTCTGTCAATGTTATCAAAATTTGTAAGGTAAGTGAAGCTTACAATTTAGTGATTTATAATCCTAAGCAAGGTAGGTAGAGTTCGCCTTTTATGTTCCATAATCATCACTGGAAGACATTATACTGCTAAGGAGGAAACTTTCTGCTTAGCATATCTATTTGCATAAAACTCTTGATCAAACAAGCAAAATATTTTTCTTTGACTGCGTTCACTTTTAAATAATAAAGAATCCAAAGAATGACTATATATAAACATGAACTCTACTGATGTCCTCTTGTGTTGATACAAGGGCCTATACTTTTCAGAGAGGTCAGAATTGCATTATATCTAGAAAATACTAACTCTTAAAACTTGATCACATCATGTTCTCAGTCTGAAGCAGGATTAGAAGAACCAAATTCAAATCTCTGTTGTGCATGCTCTCACATCAGGCATTTGCTAATGTAACTCCACTGGTTTTACAGACATACATCAGTATTGTCATAGGAAACAAGGAAGCCTATTTAACTGATAGCTCTACTGGGCACTTCCTGAGGGATGAAACAAACTCTAGGAGCTTTGAAAATCTTTTCTTTAAACTTCAGTTATATGGAGAGAACATGCTAAGGTCTAATTTCTGCCAGACTTTGTGATATAGTCACAATAGTCTACAATAAAGGACTTTGGTTTGAATATTTCTGTTATGCACAGCCAGGCATGTGGTCAGGTCAGAACTACTTCAGCACAGTCACAGAATTATCATAGGATCATTAAGGTTGGAAAAGACCTCCAAGATCACCAAGTCCAAGCTTTAACCAAACACCACCATGTCAATTAAACCACCACACTGAGTGCCATGTCCAGTTGTTTCTTGAACACTTCCAAGGATGGTGACTTCACCACTTCCCTGGGCAGTGTGTTCCCATGCTTGACAACCCTTTCAGTGAAGTATTTCTTCCTGATGTCCAACCTGAACCTCCCCTGTTGTAGCTTGAGGCCATTTCCTCTTGTCCTGTCACTGCTTACCTGGGAGAAGAGGCTGACCCCCACCTTGCCACAACTTCCTTTCAGGCAGTTCTTGAGAGCGATAAGGTTTCCCCTGGGCATCCTCTTCTCCAGGCTTAACAACCCCAGCTCCCTCAGCTGCTTCTCGTATGACTTACTCTCTAGACACTTCACCAGTTTCTCTGCCCTCCTCTGGACACGCTCCAGCACCTCATTGTCTCTTGTGAGGGGCCTAGAATTGGAGACAGATTCAATGTGCAGCCTCACCAGTGTCAAGTACAAAGGGACAACTACTTCCCTAGTCCTGCTAGTCACACCATTTTTGACAGGCCTGATAGGCCAGGATGTCAGTGGCCTTCTTGGCCACCTGGACACACTGGTGGCTTCTGTTAAGTGGCTGTCGACCAGCACTCCCAGGTCCTTTTCCACTGGTCATGTGGAGATTAATCAGATACAACTGTTATTTGTAAAGGATATACAGTGTTTGCCAGATTGCAGGAAACAAACACTGATGGCAATTGCTAAAGTCATAAATTGGATGTTATCAATGCTCTGCATTTTCTCTGGGATTGTGGAAAAGTTCAGGAATATTTGTTGAGATCCTAGTGCAGTTATAATCACTGACGTCACCTCTAGACATTGATTAGTTACAGAATTTTTTTGGGTGCTTTTGTTGTATGATGAAACTGTACAAAATTCAGCCAAACTTGTGCTAGTACTTCCCACACATGTTGGTACATATGTTTGTTGACCAAGTTGCTTAAAATGCACACGGGGACACTAAATCTTTGTTTGGCAGCAAGGAGTAGATTAAAAAGTCAGATTTTATAGGGTTAGTTCTCTGGATAGAAGGATGTTTATTGGGTGATTTTATTTATGTCTATAATTCATACAAGGGATGCCTTAGACACTGGATATTCTTTATATGCAGGAATACAACCTATGTCAATTAGAATAGATGTAAAATATGATACCCACTATTTGTGGTCACTAAAGGACCACTTTTTATAAATCTGCTGATGTAAGCTTCTCTTCAGCTTTACAAGTGGCCTGCCTTAACACTGCCTGTCAGGATCACAGTTTTCTAAATCAGTTCCCAACATCCTCCTTAAAAAGACTCTGTGGCAATATTTTGCAAATATAGTAATATACTAATCACTTCTTTATTTTAATAATGGTGAAAAGATTCCTGTACATGTCCCATGTCTGGGACCTGTCAGATGGGAGGGACTTCAATAGCAAAAGACGGTATTTTTATTATTGGCAATGTTTTTTAGGGGATGCAGTATTGTATTACCATTTCAGAAAGTCATGACTTTTGAGATGCAATATGATCACCTTCTGTTGGTATGTTATATTAAATATAAACTCTTTCAAGTCTATAACACATTCTCTTTTTAATGGGATCCACATCCAAATAGAAAATGAACACTTTAAGAATTGAGAGGAGGTAGTAGTGCAAATGAAATTGTTCTCATAATTCTTATGGCATTTTTTCCTGTGTCTTAGTGAGGTGAATGCAAAGATGAAATTATCTTTTACAATCAGCATTACTTAGAATCTTGAGGTCTATGCTGTATTTATTCCACTGTACCGCCAATATACAATGATTTAGACATTTGTTTTGGCTTTTAATCTTTGCTCATATATATACACCTCCAAAATAAAAACCAGTGGAGTATGCACATCCATAAATCTGTCCAGCCTTCCACTCTTCTGAGATATTTCAGTAAAGGCTAGATGCTTGTAATCAGAACTAGGTTTGGATGCTGCCTTCAATTCATTTAACAAACACCCTTCCCCCAACTCTCCGCATTCCACTCTTCCTCTTTCATTCATTTTTAAGCCTGAAGGTTTCAAGCAGAGGAGAACTCCTTTGAAGGTGCCTGAGGAAGAAGCCTGGTAGCAGTAGGAGATGCATTCTTAGAGTAAACATCGGTTATTTTCTTTTGCACAAAAATCAGGTTGATTTATTATATTTATTGTACTCAGGCAGTAGTGAACATGCAAAATATGCAAAATTTGAACATACAAAATATGCAAATATTTTTTACTTCTCAGAGCTTCCCATGTGTGACACTTACTCCATCTTTTCAGTTACTGCTATCTCACAGTGTCTTCTTAGCTCTTCCCCAGGGTGACTTTGCTGGGCTAGTCAAGTCTGGTGAGAAGAGGCATTGGGACAACCCAACAGCTGCCTCCAGCTACTTAAAGCCAGTTTCAAAGATGCTGGATGAAAGCTTTTGTCATGAAATACCTAATGATATAATACAGGGCAGTGACAAATCATAGATCATGAGGTTCATTCTGGACATTAGGAAAAACATCAGGACAACATCACAGCACTGAACACATTACCCAGAGGGACTGTGAAATTTCCACAACTTGTCTCTTAATACTGTGAGAGCAGCAAGAAGTGTGAACCAGCACCTTTGCATAGCACTCAGCACTGCAGGCAGGGGAAGACCGTAAATGCCTCCCAGTCCAGCTGGAGACACATTGCCATGACAGGACAGTGTTGTTAGTAGTAGAAATGGTAGTCGTGGGCTTATGGTGATTATTCAGATCAGGTGGGGTTTTGAAAGCTATTGGATGATTCAGAGATGTGTCTGTCTGGGAAGGATGGGATCATTTGCACAGCGTTTATTTTTTCACAGGACTCTTTCAGTTCTCAATTCCTTGTATTTAAATGGTACTGAAACCAAAACAGGAAAAAAAGTTATTTGTATGCCACATAAAGAAAGACAGCATTTGAAATGGTATAGCAATTGGTCTGGTTAGGCAAAAGCTTAGTTAAGTCAGTGTTACATGGTGTGTTCAGTAACGAGAGTTCATGGTTTGAAACATGACAACACTGACCTCTGTGTAATCTATTTGTGCAGCTCCATTGGTCAATAATTTCTATTCAACCCAGAGAAAATGTCCCAATTGAAAGGAATGATTTCAGTTTAGTTACTCTGGATTTGAACAGTGTATCTGAGATCAGAACCTGGCCCAGAGGCTACAGGAATAAATGGGATTGGGAAGATATATTGTTTTGAAAAGGAAAAGGTAATTTGATATACTGGGCAGCAGGAGAACTATTACTGTGATTAAAGACATTTTTCCTTTTAAGTCTGTGTTTGCTGGATATATTATTTATTGCTAGGATATGGTAGATTATTAGATTTTTCGAATCATTTTGGTATTTGATTATGAAGCCAGGTTTCCCTTTTGAGACTTTCCTGGATATAGTGTTTTTGTTCAGCACAGAAATTTCTTTGGTTTGTGTTCTTTAAAAAAAACCAACCCACTTTGTTGTTATTAGTACCAATATTGAAAAATGAAAGTTATATTGCATTGGGAAATGTTTCTTTCTTCTAAAATGATGTGTTCTTACTCTTTGAAAAGTAAAGAGAAAAAGTAAGTCCAGATGTTATTTTTTCTAGTTCAGGAAATTTTAAAGCTCTGATTAAATAAATTACAAAGTATTAAGAGTTTTCTTCCCTTTGTTTTTCGAAGTTGTAATTTTCTTGCCTCCTGGTTATTTTTTCAGGTTGCTTATTCCATATCTGGTATTTTTCTTTGTATTTTGTCCTATGGCAGTAGGTTCTGCTGTAATGGACTAATTTTAAATGACAGCTTAAGAATATCTCTAGATATTATTTGCCATCACACAATAAGCCTTGCCAGATGGAGCAAACAAATCATTAGAAGTTATCCAACAAACACACTGTCAGAGCGCCATACATTTGTCTCTTTCATTTGCCTTTGGGTAAAAAAAACACAGAACATTTTCTGTTAAAGTCTGCTTTGACAGAACTGGACAAAATAAGGTTGATGAACAGTCTTTTCTCAGAGACCAGCTCCATTTCTACTGAAACAGTCTGTGACAACCCATCCATTTCTAGCATTTCTTTTTTGTGGGAAAAATTTGTAATGATGAGATTTGACTTTACCATTTCCTTTTGTGGCAATTTTAAGTTCATGCTTTTTACTTTGCAGCTGAAGCAGCCTAAGAGTGTTACTCAGTCATGTATTATTGCTCATTAGACACGTAGCACCTACTTAAACCGTAATGTAGTGACCTCAGAGCCTTTGTCTGTGGTTTTGGTGGACAGGGGCTCAAACTGGTCTCTTCACAGCTCCCAGCACTGACTGTCCAAGAGCATTCAGGGCCTGAAATGCTGTCTTTTCAAAGAGGGAAGAAGGGCAAGTCCTGCGTGCTTTGGGAAGGGACCTGGCTGTTTGCATTGTTTTCTGCCACACAGCTGCTTGGTGTTGGACCCAACCTCTTCCCCCATTCAAGAGAAGCTTTACCAATGTGGGTTCCTCAGTTTTAGGTGAAATCACCAAGAGGCGGTTGGGAACTTGCTGCTCGATCCTTATGTGGGAGGCTACACAGTAGCTAATACAATGTCTTCAGCGGAAGCCCAAGTTTTCTACAATCAATAAACGTGAGTGTTCCCTAACATGAGACTGCATTCTGAGAAGGATCTGGAAACATTACATTTACTTCCACATAAGACAAAAACTGCTAAACCCCACCATCTGAAGGAGAGTGGTTAAAGCTGATACTGAATTAGCTGTACGAGCCCTGAGCCGCCTGCCTGTACCAAGAGAGAGAGGAGAATGGTGCTGGCAAGCTGTCCTAAGCAGCGAGCCGGCGGCAGACTGAGACTGTGGGGACAGCTGTGAACAAGCAGGCCTGAAGAAATGCCATGTTATACTCTGGAGAGCCTCTGTGATGCTCCTGTCACTAGATGCAATGGACTGAGCTGCTTATGTGGGTAGGCACCTCCCTGAGCCTAAGTCCCTAAATCCCTCGCAAGGCCAGGGGACCACTATCTAGACTGTTTTCTCCCTAAAGTCAGACTTTGCAATCTGTTCCATGTTCTGTGTGTATGTTTGGAGAGCAATTGGAGTGAACATGATAAAGGAAAGCAATTAGGTTGGGCTAAGGTGCTACTTTCATGCAATGTTAAAGAGTCCTGGTATCTCTTTATCTATTTCTAACCCCATACAAGTTCATGCAATATTTAAAGGACTCCTAACCTTTGACACAACAATAATTTAATTTTTTCAAGTACAGTTATAATGAAAGTTTCAACTGCCAATAAATGTATTCCAAGAGGCAGAAGGTACAGGAGAGAAAAGGAGAGATAAAGGTATTGGAGAAAGATCACAAGGTTGATAACGTGGCGTTTTGGACCTGACTCCCTGCCAAGTCCCTGAATCCACCATAAAAGTCTCTCTCCCCCCACCATAAGCACAAGGAAAAGAGGGAAAGGAAAAGCTATCGGAAAACCGAAATGGCAAAATCAAAGCGGTATGTATGTATACATGTATATATATTTATACTTATATACAGTTGCAAACAAGAACTATTTACATCTAAGAAAGAGAAAACCTCAATACCCCCCAAAACTAAAACAGAAAACAAAAACTGATATACACAGCTAATAAAGAGCTAGCAAACAAAAGGATTTTTACACTTCCCTTAAGAAAACCAAAGCCACTCCACTAAAATCTCTCCTCTTGGATCATCAAAACAACAGGTCTCACTCCCTCACGAGCAAGACTGGCCGCAGGGAACCTGTTGCCTTCAACTTTGCTGGAAGAGGTCTGCACCTCTAACTTCCTTCCACCTTCTATTAATATGTCTGCTTACGTAAAGAATAGCATGGAATATCTGGGATATGGGTACTTCCTTAGTTACTGCCTGGTATCCTGGAAAAGGCCTAACCAAAACACCACATAACAGAAAGAGCTGCAGTCAAACCCACGTATTTACTCACTAAAAAAAAGCAGGAGCGGCATTTGTTCCCAGTGTTTCACAGAATCTTCATCTGGTCTTTGTCATCTCAAAAAGGAAGTCTTTGCTTCTCAAGGCAATCTGCAATCTGCCATTTCACTGCAGAATGTGAAATCACACCAACACATAGCAAAAGAGAAAACAGAAAAGGTGAAAACTTGGGAAGAAAACATGGTAGGGGTGAATTGAGAGAACGGCAACTTCGGTCTTTTCCTGGCTCTCTGATCAAGTGTTGTCTGCTCATCCTATTCTTAGGCAGATACAGAAACGTTCTGCACTGGTACCAGATGCACATGGGGAGGCAGTGGCTTCTTCCTGATGGGCAGGGAGGAGTTCTGGTGTTTGAGCTTTTTTTAACCACCTCAGCTAGGTCTGGGGAAGGATGTACTAGTCTGTGGCGTTAGTCTAAATTTCATAATCATAAAAAACTTGTGGCAGAGTAAGACTGCCAGTGTGTTCAGACAAGTGATGGGACAATTTGTTCTACTGGCACAACATCACGTTAGTGCCTTATTTTAGCCTATATGGAAAACACATATTCTTCATAGGCAAGACTTTGGTTACTGACCCGCCACAGCACATTTTTATAGAATATTCCATTACTCTTGTCCATAGAAACAACAGTTTCCCTTTCCTGTGGTTAGCTTTTTCTTCTTACTGAAAGAAGATTCACAGGGAAAAATTATCCTTTACTATTTCTATTTCCCATGCAAGTAGTGCACAGAAACTCTGCTAGCAGTATTGGTGCAGTATCAGTGATTTTCTATTGAATAGTATAGACTAACCTGTGATCTGTTTTGCACCTGGTGTTCTGCAGCAACATAGGATTTTCAAATTATGTTTACCACAAAGCACATTTCATACCCATGATAATCTACAGTGTTTCAAAACGTATCATCAATGCAGTGACTACATAGGCAATCCAACAGTATATGCTTTTCAGT
The DNA here is from genome assembly GCA_013399855.1 of Oxyruncus cristatus. Taxonomy (NCBI): domain Eukaryota; kingdom Metazoa; phylum Chordata; class Aves; order Passeriformes; family Cotingidae; genus Oxyruncus; species Oxyruncus cristatus. Next base: position 811,070 of record VXAY01004337.1, on the reverse strand, counting down.
AATCTAAAGGTCCAAAGAAATTAAAAAATTTATTGAGACAAAAGTTAGCAGATTAGTTCCTGAGAGTACACTCACTCTTTTCCAAAAAATGTCCAGTAATTTTTAATTAAAATGTGTACATTTTAAAGATTCATATATGACTTTTTCATTCAAGTAGGAAGTATGGGCTTTACTGTAGCAGAGCAGTGCCAGTGTCAAAGGAGCCTCTGCTTTCTTTTGAGCTGCAGACACTGGGTTTAACCTTTCCTACATAAGTAAGAACTGCGCAGGAGATATGTACAGGAACTGCTTCCAATGAAAGGCCAGGGAATGGTTGAATAATTCAGGTTTATCTGATGCACAGGTCTGACTGCTTCTGACTAGGCTGTGAAAACTACATTGCACATATGTCTTATACCATTTATATGACATTGGTAATTTAATATCTAGTTTTTAGAGGGAAAACCACTTACACAAAAAGAAACTTAATTGTGCTTTTTTTCCCCTGTGGAAATAATTCATTCCTCCATATACTTCAGTTATGCAGGTAAGCACTGCAGAAAAAAAACATAGCTGTTCAGGAAAATACTGCAGACTCTTTTGAAAATACCTTTTCTGACCTGAGTTGTATCTCCGTGGTCCCATAGCTGTGTCCCATTGTCCATACTATTCTACATGAAAGGATCTCTTCAGAAAAAAAAAAATTTTGTAAAAATATACTGCATCAGTCAGTCCTGAGTTTTAAAGTTTCTAGAGCTTGACACCAATCCATGCAAGGAGGGAGGCAGGCATGGAAGAAGAGAGAAGTAAGAGAAGGGAAGGTTCAGTAGAAGGAATCTTATGGTAAGCCAGAGCTCCTTTGAAATTTCATTTTGTGCTTCAGACAAATGGTTCCTTCACTCTTCTGCCTGCAGCTGTTTTGGGGGAAAAAGCATGACATTTTTGTGTTTCCCCAGTCCCTAGAGGCTGATAATTCTTTTATATATAAAGTCATTTGAATAGGAGAGGAAAAACACTCTCTTCTTTTTGCCTATCCCTGGATCTATTAACAGCAAAGCATTTTAGTACAATATTACATCCTGACCCACGCTGGTCTGAGAAGTGACATGTTCCTTCATGAATCATCTGACTTAGGTACATATTAACCAACTTTATTCTATATATAAAAGAAGATTGATAACAAAGACTGTCTTATGCAATAATTGCACTACACTCGATCACTTTTAAACCCCACTGAAACAAGCTGTGTTTTTCCTGTATGTAGAATAACTCTCTCAGAAGACTCTATTTTATTCATTGTATTTGGCAGTCACAGCCGCTTGGTAAATGATTGCATTATATGCAGAATCCTAATGTGCAGAATGTAAATGCTGAGGAGGATAATGAATAGGGCAATTGGAGAACAAAATTACATTTCCTACTCACGCCTCTGATCAGCCCTAGTTAGCATGCTCGTAAGTAAAGAGTTAGTTATGGGAAGGTGGTTGGTGATTAAATGAGTAAAAAAACACATTTGCTTTAACCAGCAGAAGACTGGAAAATAGATGTGTGCATCAGAGCTCCCAGTGGATAGGATGCACAGGTGAACACTATCTAGAACAGAATAGCTGTAGTTCATTGAAAGGTCTTTTCTGTTCTCAGAGCAGTTTCTGCATACCACTCAATATATTTCTTCCCATGCACCTCCAACAGAATTCAAACCACATGCTTGACCTCCACAGAGATTTGTTCTAAGAGCCTTTATTTAATCACACTTCATTGAGATACTTCTGAGCTAACACAGAGAATCAAGAAGTGTCAATGCTGTTTAGGGAGAAAAATCCTAAACTGACTTGATGTTATTTTGGTATTGATACCTTAAAAATGACTCTCCCACTTGTGAATAAGAAATTTCTACTGATTTCTATCTGCAGTGTGTTTTTATGCGTGTGTGTCTTTGGTTTTTTTTGTTTTGTTTTGTTTTTTAATGTTAATGCTCATTACATGATCCTTCCAAGTTCTCCCACACTTCTGAATTCTACCTCTTCATATTTTTGGCTGGAACCAGGCATCCTTTTCTGCCTCTCCTGGAATATCTTGTGTCAGCTCGTAGACAGAACTGTTTCTTAGTTCAGCACCACTTGCCTGACTTAATGAAGGTTACTCTCCCCGATCAGGGAACTTGGAAACATGATAAGAACAACTTGCTCCACTGAGCCAAGTTACTGCACTGGGAAGATTTAAATGTTTTTTTGTGGCAGACTCCTAAAGATGAGCCAGAGAGAAGCTGTAATGTTGGAGTTGACTAAGCTGGTACCCAGGAATGAAGTAAGGTTGAATAAAAATTGTCAATAACGATTCCTTCTCACTACACACTAGTTGAATTAAATTACTTTGTCAATTTAGTTGTCTGCTGGTCGCTCTTTGATCCAATTAAAGCTCTTGTCATGAATTAAAAAGAAAGGATCACCTTACTAAATTGTGGGAGACATGTTTTTTTACTGAGTTATTAATAACACCTTTTATTATCAAATCTGGAAGAAATTTTATAAACTAATTTACTATCACCATGGATGCTGCAGTTCATCAGTTTTAACAGTAAGCGAAAATAGCTCATTTTTTCTTGAGCTTGATTCTTTCTTGAACTGCCCTTTTGGGCCCAACCCATCTGATTTAGAAACCAGGGTTAAATTTCTAGTGTTCTGAATGGATCCAGATCAGACCAATGGGACTACTTAAGACAGTATGTAGTTGCAGGATTAGGCCCTTTCTGTTTTGCATCCATTAGTGCAACACTGCTGTTTCTTCACCAAATGCTGTAGTACATTCATGACACCCCTATTTTCTGTGTAATTTATTTTCATTTCCAAGAAACTGAGGCAAAAAATCACACAAATTTATTTTTCCCCAAACTACATTTCCAACTCTGTCCAAATCCTTCTAGCTGTGGTTTTAACAATATCTTCCACGTCATCCAAACTATTTTTGATCTTTTTCTCAACTTGGCTCTAAAGTACAACACAATTTTTTTTTAAAAGATATGTGAAATGTATATGAGCTTGAGGTTATTTGGGGAAAATTTGAAATTTAAAAAGGAACTTTAAAGCATATCCCAAATAAACCAAACATTAATCTACGGGGTAAAACATTAATAAGCCTTTATGAAGAATGTAGTCCTTTTGTTTCCAAGCTAAATCACAGGGCTACCTAGTTGAAAGGTGAAGATGGCTCATCTGTTAAATAGCTATTGGAGCTAGATGATTTATGATGATTAATTGTATTATGCAAAGTCTGTCCCAGGCGTACAGACCTCATAAAGCCAAAGATGACACAAGTGCATTATTAGCTTCCATCGTGGTGGTAAAATAAGCCAACTTGTGATCTAATTACCAATTTTTATATATATGTGATTATAATGAGTGTTGTGACAGTACGTAAAGACAGAATATAAGTACCCATGTTTTTACCTATATTCTTTCATTTGGTTTAATTTAAAATGTAATGCTTGATTTGCCAGCAAATCTAGAAAATATGGTTCCAGACTCAGACAGTTTTTACCGCATTATGTGCTGAGGCTGCCCCTGGGAAGGTATTTATTTCTCTCCTCCTTGTCAATAATGAATGACCCTACATAGCAGAAACCTTATTCGAGTCTATGTTTAATGATTGCCCTAGTGATATGAGTGGCTTGATAACAAATTGAAATGTCAGACACTCCATGACCCTCTAATAATATTGAAATCTGCCAGCCCCTAGTAAAATGCCTTCGAACTGAATTATCCCATGGTAATAGATCAGTTACTTAACTCTAACTAATGCAGTTATCATGTGGGACACTGCAGCATGATCTCTCTAATCAAAAGAGTCAAAAAAGGAGTGGAACAGTGGGTAGAAATGAGGTATTGTCATAATAAGTTATGATGAATCCACTTTATTCGGGTGGAAATCTGCCCGGGAAGTAAGAAGGCTGTGATTGATATTCATTCTGGAGTGTCATACAGTAAAAAGAAAGAAATAGCTTTCAAATTTGAATGAAGAGGGTTTTCTCTCCCTCTCTCACCCTCTCCCACCTGCTGGCTCTGTTATAATGGATTAACTTATTGCATAAGGTACTTTCATAGTTCCAAGTGCAATCCAATGTGTTCTATTGTTACCATAGGAAAAGAGAAACACCCAAGAAACAGAAATACTTTTTCATCATTATTTCCAACAACTCCACTGCACTTTTACATGGAGAACATGACATTAATTTTTTCCTGTTTCTAAATACATACAATTAGGAGTATCAATAAAAAAAGTAATATTTATCTTCATAATAGTAACAAGGAAAGCAAAAGTAACAGCAACTGAAAAAACAGTATCACATCCTTCTTCCTTAGGACTTGCCCCTCACTGAATTATGCTGATGTGTAGGGGTCATACTTCACAGAATCACAGAATGGGTAAGGTTGGAAGGGACCACAGTGGATCATCTCGTCCAACCTCCCTGCTCTTGCCATCTTTCAAACTACTTACTCTTTTGCTCTGCTGCCTTGGAAAAAGCAAAAGTTTTCGACCACTTCCATTACCAAGAAGAAACTAGAAAGCTCTAAACAATTCCCTCATATAGGGAGGTGATGGAAATTGTGGTGTTGTGAGCCCGAGTGTAGCTCTGAACTTGCACTTGGTATTTTTCCATATATACACTGAGAATCCCAAGATAATCTTTCAAACCTTAGGACTCCCCAGCTAGAACTGACTCTGTAGCTACTCTTCCGAAATGCCTAGAAACATCTAAAGGTTGTACTTCATAGGATACCCAAGGGCACACTCACTTGCCAAGTGGACTTCTCCTGAGACCTAGTGTCTTTTTCCTCCCCACTTCCAAATACCATTTCAGCTGATGTGAGGCAAAACAAATACTTCAGTGTTCTTCCTAGGAGAGTCCTGAGCAGAGCAAGGGAGATATACAGGAGGTCTATGCTTAGCCTCAGGTTTGCATGCAGCTGAGTATGGGAACACTCTGGGCTTCAACACTGTAGGATTTGAGCTCTATACCATAACCCCCTAGATGAATAATCAGGATGGTAGTAATTACATACTAATGACATGTGTATGAGCATGTACCACTTGTGTGGAGAGGAACGTCAGTCTGCTTCTATGCCTTCTTCCCTGCCCTGCTGCAACCTCCTCTAGCAGTGCCTTCTCCTACGTGCTTCCTACCCTGCCGCAGTGCCTCATCATGTACCTCTATGCTACAGTTTTGGGTGACCCTCTAATTGAACTACTGAATCATAAATTCCAGTTATCTTTTCTCTATAAACCACTTATGATTACATTGTGGTGCAGAAGCAGTGGGATCTCTAAAGCTCTTAGTTATAACTGACCCTAATTCATGGCTATAACAAGAGGGATGAAAGTTAAAACCTGGCTTCAGAAGGATACTCTGCAGGAGCACGAAACTGTGAGAAGATTTTGGCAGGAGTTTTGTATGAGGTATAGTTAAATTCAGCTCGACCATGAAAAAAAGAGTGACTTTGTAAAAAACCTCCAATTTTCTTGTTTGTTTGTTTGTTTTGGTTTTTGTTGTGGTTTTTTGTTTGGTTGGTTTTGGGGTTTTTTTTTGTTTGTTTTGTTTTGGGTTGGGTTTTTTTGTGTGTTTGTTTGTTTGTTTGTTTGTGGTTTTTTTGTTGGTTTGGTTTGGTTTTTTTATCAAAAAAGCCTAGCTTGCAAATAAAAAGATAAATATTGTGTCTGCCATTCCTACAAACTCACTGTGGGCTTTTACTGTCAGCCTTAACTTCCCTCCATTTCGCCTATCATCAGCAGTAATAAAGACTTGCAGCCTAAATTAGTCCCCCTGAGATGACTGTGTAACACACTGGCTTATAATTGTGCTCTGATTGACACCCCTGCAGCCCCCTTCATGTCAGTGGTTTTCCACAGGTAAAGCTGACTGAGCTTAGTGAATATTTCACTGAGGATATACAAAAGGTATCAGGCTCTGTAGCCTTCAGCTCTTTGCTGCCTTACTCTGTAGAGAGCGCAGTAGGGAAAAAGAAGCAAGCTCTAGAAATAGGTTATATTTTCATTGTCATGTGTTGTATTCATATTTGATGAATTTCACAGAAATTCTTTCGGGTGTTTAACAAGCCTGAACTAATTCTGACTATCTGAAAAATACATAAATGTTGATTTGCTTTCCCTCAGGGCCAGCTTTTGATCATGAACTGCATTTGGAAAGGCCCTACCCTACAGTGAAATGTTCCCGAGAACAGCGAGAGCCAGTGTAGTCTCATTGCTGGGACCTACACTGATCTCCCAGAGATGTGTTCCTTAGCTGTTTCATCCACTGCCAGGAGCTCCAGTAAGTTGCCTTGGAGCTGAAGGCAATGGGACCACTTGCCAGGCATAAAGTTGATCACGTACACTGCAGAATCAACCTCAAGATTCACATATTTATTCCACTGAGTGCAGAAATGCTAATGGCTTGTATTTTTCAAATTAAAATTTCAAATTTACCATCCAAAAATATTTGAGGGAAAATGCTTCTGATAAACTTTTACAGCTGAGATTTGCTTGAAGACATTTTTCCATGACATGGGATATGTTTCCATACACTTCTGAATGAAGAAATAGGCAAGGCATAAACAGTGTCAGACAAAGCAAGAACATACTCATAGATACAATTTTTTTTCACATTATTTGTTCAGCTTCACTGAAACTCTTAACCTGAGTAAACTTGAAAGCCCAGGAAAAAGTATCTTGTTATCTTGTTGCTTTTTACCTGATTAGCCTGGTTAGAAACCAGAGTATGTTCATAAACATTCTTGTCTATTTTTGTATTTGGCATTCTCCATTAACCTGTGTTGTTGAACTGAACATATATTAAGATCTTCTAGATTTTGTCATACAGTCCTTCATATAGCGTAAATTATAATTCTGAATATCCTCCTGTTTTGGCAATTTCCTTTCATCCTGGTGGCCATCTTCACTCTTGCTGTATCTATTGTGAGATGGCATATAGAATATTTGGGCATGGAGAATATTAGTACATCTTTGATCACATTCTCCTGTGTATCCTTCCCCACAGCTTCCTGATTTTCCTCCAGAATGAAGTAATTCAATATCTTTATTTTTATTATTCTGATCAGTTCACTTTTGTTTTAATTAGCAACATGGGCTCTATTAGGGTTTTTTTTTGAGTTTTGTTTTGTGTTTGGGTTTCTGTTGTTGTTGTTTTGGGGGATTTTTTTAAGCATTGCTCTAGCTGCTTGGACAGTGATTCTTTAGAAGTTTCTTCTTTTACTGCTTTTGTTTTTATTTTCTTAGATCCCTGTTTGCTTCACAGAAGTAAATTTCAGAATACACAGCTGTAACATAGATCTTCTAAACTTAGTATAGATGTCAAAGAAAGAAAAGGCTTTTTCTGTCATCACCCTCCTCTCAGTTCAGGACTGCTTCTCCTGAGTAATTTTGCTATCCCTACTCAAAAAACACCCCACAAGTGAGATCTTCCACTTTTTTAGATAATAGACTACTTTAGTAAATAACTTTTTTGCTCTTGCATCTTAATCAAGATGACAACAGGACTACTTGTGATTTCTTTGCAGGATGTAATTGCTCTTTTTTCAGGTATTTGTAGAACTTTCCTTCACTGTGTCATACACAGCTAGCTCATGGAAGTGTCCCTGAATCTGTTTTTCTCTGAGCTCACTCCACTTTGCCTGTCTTCAGATTCTGTATACCAAACACCAGAAACAATTTATAAACCAGAAGCTATCTGTAGCAATTTTCCCTCACAAACATGTCTGAGTTAGGGAGCTGTCACATATATTTGTCTTGGAGCTAAACTGGTATCCTGAATAAAATCTCATGGTTTGAATCTCTCTGACTGTGAGCCAGTGCCTCTGTGTTTGCAACCCACAATTGTGTTACCCTTTGCACCCATCCTTTTAGGAATGATCCTCTGTAATTTGTTGCCCACCGTCACCTTGATGTTTTTGCCTTCTATCATATTTGTGGCTTCCCTCAGCCCAAGTTATTTTTCCCTTGTAGCATGAATTAACTTGCATTTTTACAAGATGAATCTCATTTTGCTATTCTCATCCTGTGTTTTTTTTTGAGCTGCTTTATATTACATTTCTTGATCCTTACTTGTATAATATCTCCTAATTAAGCATCATCTGCAAATTTAATGAATGTGGTTTTATTCTGCTGTCTTCATGACTATTAATAAAGATGGTAAGTAAATATTGGTTCTACTATAGGTCTCTGAGGCTCTGCCCTTCTCCCTTCATGTCCATGCCCTCAAGCTCTCTGCATTGCACTGCCCGGCAGTACTCTCTTCTGTCAGCAGCTCCAGTTCCAACCTTTGTGTACTTCTACATAAATCCAGTCTGCATGTTAACTTGTTATATAACTGGTTCACCAAAATCCACATCTGGGATACAGACTGTACCTCAAACACCCAAAAGTTTAGGAAATATCACAAAATGTAGTGATGTGTTAAACCTCATAGGTCTGTTACCCAGTTCTGATGTAATGCTTGCATTAGATCAGAGAAGTGCACCTCTTGTCTTGAAACCAGTGGCAGTTTAACAGGTTTGTCTTCTCACTGGTTTTGTTAAGCATGTGGTTTTTTTCTCCTTATGTGCCGAGGCAAGTTTTTAGTGTGGATTCAGTTAGACCATGTTGAGGGTACTGCACATCATTTGTACACTCATTTTTCTGGAATCAAGGAATCTTGATTCTGCTCCACAACAGGAGGTGAACAGGTGGTAGAAATTTCTCGTTTGTGTGTGACTTTGCTTACATTTACAACTTTTGTTAGCATGACTGAAAAGTCACCTCACTAAGTGGCACAGAATCCAAGCATACATGCAATTTCACTGGCAGAATAAACTTCTTACAGATATTGCCTTCAGAGACTTCACAGAGGTTATGGCAAAAGAATGGGGGAGGGAATGTTGGTTGCATTTGTTTTTTGGTTTGGGTTTGTTTGTTTTTTTTTATTTTTGCATAAGATGTGTCTTTCCAAGAAGTCCTTATGCAAGGTTAATAGGTACTTAGCAACTTTTTATCTCAAAAAATGCATACCCACATGTTTAGGACAATAATAGATAGAAGGAAAAGAGAGAATGAGTAATAAATATGAAGTAATATAAGTACCGATCAGCAATGAGAGCTGCTTCTGCTCCAGTTACCAGTAGTAGGATCAGACAATTTTAAACAACTAAAGAAAGTGGGATGGAAGCCAGAAAAAAAGGGCCAGTAATCTAGTAGATGGATCACTAGTTTACATCTTCAGCAAAATGCATCTAGTTTTCTGCAAAGTCCCAGATTACTTGCATACCTTCAGCAAATTACATAATCTCTTTACAAAATGGGTCTGTGCCAAAAAATCATAGAATTATGGAATGATTTGTGTTGGAAGGCACCTTAAAGATCATCTAGTTGCAACCTCCCCACCATGGGTGTTGCCACCCACTCAGTCAGGCTGTTCATAATCGCAGAATACTTTGAGGCCTGCAGGTAGTAGTGTGTGCAGGGAGTAATTTTAACTTGAAGTTATCTGCTAGCTCTTGTAAAATAAACATAGTATTTAGTAACTAATGTCTTCCCTTTTCTACTAAGAGAAGTTTTAACAAAGGCAGTTTACTTAGAAATTACATTCAAATCATGCATAGATTTCTAAGTACTATTTCAAAGTACCTAGATAGATATCAAGGTATTATCTCCAAAATATTCAGTCCCACAGTCACCTTCAAACTGTGGTGCAGATTGCTACATCAACCAAGTGCTCATGAGTGGTAGAAAGTAGAACAAGCCTGCAGATTCTTATGCCTGTGCAGCTCTTCAGCTTTCCTACTATTCTGTTGTGAAAATAAACTCCAGCAGTATATTTCAGTCTCTAGGAACTTCTGTTCCTGGTTATTTTTAAAACATCTTTTTCTTTCTTGCATTCTTCCCTTAATTTTTTTTTTCATTGGCATATTTATAAGCATTCTTTTCTTTTCCTCTGTACCTGCAGCTGGCATTTACCCTCACTTTTTCCTTTCTCTGCTCTTGGTTGAATATTTTTGCTTCATTGCCTCCTTCCTTCTTCATTTCCAGTTGACAGCATCATTGTAAAGGTGAACTAAAAAGAAAATTGGAAATTCTGTTTACTTCACCACTATGCACTGAATGCCCTACCCGTGCAGTCTCACAGAGAAACTCATAATGAGAACGTGCTGCACGGACAGACGTGTCTTTTCTCTGCAGATCACAACGTATCTTGCAGGGCCAGTTAGTGTTTAGCATTGCTGTTGCTGTGCAAAGTTGGGCCTGAGAAGATTGACACAGGACAAGATTCACTGTATCACATATGCATTTCACATCTTATTTCTTATTTATCCCTACTTATCACCCCTTTTATTCCTGAGGTAAATCCTAATCCTTTCCCAACAAATGTGCAATGCCTTTTCTGACTAAACTTAATGTACCTGTTAAAGTGAAAACAACTTCTGGAGGCTAGAGTTCAGAGTGGGTTGCAAATATCTGTCATAGAGTTATGTCCTGTTTCCAGGGGTCTGTGCATGGGAGGTAGCATATCTAAGTGTCTGTCTGATGGAGCTCAAGTGAAAATCATCATGGAATTATCTGCTGCTTTAATGTCCCGCTTCTGTTTTGGGAGTATTTCTGGAGGATGAGGCCAGAAAGGGGGTAACTAACAGAAGGAATGACTTAATTTTTGCCTGATCTGTAAGATCTGTATCTTTTTGAGAAGTGAGAGTTATTTTTAGTGAGTTGCATCATTTGTTCTTGGCAACCATAGCAACCAAGAACCTTTCCTACACAGCAAAAATAGGGAAGGCAGAGAAGCCAAACTTTAATGTTAACCTGGCCTCTCTTTGCTGGTTTCTGTCCCCCCACTGCAACAGGTTTAGGTTTAGTACAACGGCTTTTGGAGCCTAACACATTTTCCCCTACATGTTCCCAGCTCCACAGTAACCTGGAGGAATGAACTTCAGCAGTGAGGCTTCCCCATCCCGTATTTTGTTGTGTTTGCTGTGTTACCATCTGTATTTACTCTTTATGATGATGGCTTTCTCAGTCTTGGATTAGCATTTCAATGAGACACTCACAGGACCATGGGGTGAGACCATGGCCTGTCCTATGAGAAGTGTCAAGAACAGATTTCTACTTACTCATCCAGAAAACATGTCTCCTTCTCAGTGATTATGGTTCTCTGTCTAAAAACAAAGGCTTTTTGGCCAAAAATATTTCCTTTTATTAAGTGGAAAACCAGATGCACAGGAATGAGATGAGCTTTGATATTTCCTAGAAGAAGAGGAAAGAATGAATTAATTATTCTGTGTTTTTTTCCAACTTCTAAGTGCGTAATTCTGCCACTGACTTTGTCTGTTAACACTTCCTCACAAGTCACCAAACATCTTGTCCAAACAAGACAAGGTAATATCCTTCAGTTACTATTTACTTGGCAGAATTGTAACTAACAGACTACAAGTGAGATTCCTTGTCATATTATCAGTCTCTTAAATCACCCTTTCCCCACATTGTAATATTAGCTATACTCACTGCAATACTGACTGCTACCTGCTAATTTATAAACCTCTCATCATCTCATCATCTGTTATCTATGAAGATGTTTATATGAATTATTTGTTGCCGTATGGAAACAAAAATATTATCTTTGCCAAAAGGTTTCTTAAAAAGGCAAGCTAGAGAAGGAATCAGAGGAGGCATACTATGGTCATTGGGAATAAAGAGGAAATTGGGAAAGGTTGGGAACAGAGTGCACCTGTAAACTCTGGGTTACTGCTATATCTTTAGGAAGAAGTGAAGCACCAAAGCTGGACATAATAAAGTTGTGCATTTCCCGGCTGACACTGCAATTACCTGGGCTTCTGAGGAATCATGAAAAGGAGTAGTGGAGACATTTGCATTGTTTGTTTTCAATGTCAATTCTATTTCAAAAGATCAAATATACTGGTTCATTCATGCTTTTGTTATTTTCTTATACTTTCTTTGAGGGGCAAAATGTGCCAATTGATTCTATATTCATTATTTGTGTAAGAGACCTCATGCATTCTCACACTTTTGTGTGACATTATCCACTATGAGACACTGAAGTGACTGAGATTACTCAAATGACTCCTTGGCAGAGTCCCCCTCACAGTGCTGTTGGGTTTGGCTGCATTTCCACTTTCACAAACTGTCAGGCCCAACACAGGAGACATCTAGTGTTAAAACACTGTGTGATGGAGCCTCAGTAGAAAACCTGCTCACCAGAAGATTTATTGTTCTTGACAATGCAAAATAATGATCAAATCTGAAAGGAGTCTTGTTATATGTTCCTAGAAACAGATAACTGTTACAAAGACTTAAGTCCTGTAAATATATTGGGTAAAATGGCCATTTATAAACCCAGACTATAATTTAATGAGGGTGACGAAATGAAAATACAAAAATATGAGATCTGATATATTTTACCTTGATGCTATCTGTCTGCTCCTGGTTCTGCTTTCTGGACAGCATCAGATCCTGTTCCTCTAGCCAACAATACAAGTAGAGAGGCCAAGATTTTGTCTGTAGCCCTTTCGATACCTTTGTTGAGTCAAGGAAAGTATTGACTACTTTAGAAAGTTTTATTTCCTGCAGAGGTTTACAGATGGGAATTCTAGAGTGTCATAAAACAGATACCATTTCCTTTCTGGCTAGCCTGATAGGATCAAAGTTAGGAAATACTGTGTCTCCTGAGGGAAAGTGATCTTTGCTTTCCAGAGGGGTAAGAGGCTCTTTATGTCTTATCTTTCTTATCTGTTTTTCCTATCCCTAGCTATATTCATATGAACATGATATAGACCTGGGACTATTCTCATGAAATATACATTTTTGTGTCAACTTATTTCTCCAGAGTTACATGATTTAAACTTGTTGGGGAGATATCTGTAAAATAAATTTCAGTGTTTTAATAGATACAGAGGAACAGAGTCTAAATATTAGGATTACTCTGTGTACAGGCACAAAAATAATGTTGCCTGGAGTAAACTATATCTCTTTGCCCCTCAGAAGCTCATCTGAGAGTAATTGTACATACCCGGCTATATCAAAAGAGAACCACAGCTTGATGCAAGAGATGGGATTAGAGGCTATGACTGAAGTATCTCAGGTCTCCCTGATCAAGGCAAGCTATAGAGCAGTCATCAGAAAAGGCAGATGACAGAAGCCATGACTACCAACATCACAGATATAATAATACAAGCAGGGGAGACCTTTTGCCGTATGCCTTGTGAACAAATTCCATGCAAGATTGTGTTAGGTACTTGTAGCAATGCTTCTATTTCAGTGTGAATAGCTTTTCATACAGAGGCATTACAAAGGATCAAAATTTAAAGTTAAAACAGACCAAACTTTTCAGAATGTTGAATATCATTAAAAATAGTTTATTCAAGCAATAATCCCCTTAGAATTGGTTATTGCCGCTATTAATGACTTGCTAGTTAAAATATTAATGGCTCATAACCGAAAACTGCTGGTAATGTCTGATTTCAAGGGGTATTATTGCTTAATTAATGACACTTCACCCATTTGCAGTCAGTTTTGTAGGTATTCATTTTACTGTCTCTTTCAGGATACTAAAACCAGTTATTACATGTGAAGGAAACATTACAAAGACAGACAAAATAGATGTTTATGTTCTGGTTGTTTTGCATTTTGTGGCCTGTCAGCAAATTTGCATCTGAATTTACTTGTCTCCTCTTAGTATCTGGCTTCTTATTAGGAATTTTATGTAAATTGAAATTGCATGTTGGAACTCTGTATTGAAAAGCAATGTATGATTTTGGGAGAGATTGGTAAATGGAAATTTAAAATAATTATTTTAAATCACTGTTTTATAAATCACCCCTTTTGATCTCTTTGATCTGAATGACCATTTTTTCCACAAGATTCCATTTTCACCCATTGTTTAGGAACCTTGTTTGACATGTTGACACCATGATTGCTCTAGCTTGTAATTTGCACACCATGTTGATCACACAAGGTATGTTGTAGGAATATACGTGGTGAACAGGAAGTAAGCCGAAATGCCAGGTGGCAGGATGACTACTAAGGGTGGAGCGTGAAATAAAAATGTGATATGCTTACTAAAAAGTTTCAGACTTTAATTTCCTACGAGTACTGCTCTCTGTGCTTGCAGCTCTTTTGCTTACGAGTAGAACATAATACAAATCCTCCTTACAGGCACCTTTAATATCAGTAGCCAAATTCCTGCTTGTCCCTGTATTGCCTCAGATACTGAATTACAGAAGTAAAAAAACAGTTTAGTACAGGGGTTTTCCACGACTACAAAATTAACTGTGTTTGCATTGTGGGGTCTGGATACCTTCAGTTCTTTCTTCTATGACTGTGGTTTCTCATGAGCCAGTCCTATAAACCCTTACAAGAGTAATCTTGTTCTCCTGAATGCGCCCTGGTCACAGTAGCAGAACAGTTTTGGGGACTGTAAAGATGATCATTCCCTTGACCATAAATCTGACTGTAAGCTCAAGCTTTTAGGTAGTGCTTTCAGTGAGTCATATTTATCTCTTAAAAACTCATGGAATTATTGACAATTTTACTAGTTTACTTCTGGAATTCATTCTTCTTAAGTGGGATATTTCATAAAATATATAATTGGAGTGTATACACTTCACATTGAATAGCTATTTAGCTTCCCAGATATTAAAATTTTCTTTTAAAGTCAGTTTTGCTGAACATCTCTCCAGCCTTCGTTATTTCTAGATCCCAAGCTGAGAGACTAGGAACCTTACTCAGACACACAGATGGTAAAACCTCAGATGAAATTAAAATTTTAAAAACATTTAAATAACAGATAATCTTTCATTGTCTAAGAAAACAGGGTAGCCATACAACAATAAAGTTGTTCCTTGCACTCCTGTGGGCTTTACTGCTTTCATTTAAGCAAATTTTGGGCTACCAAAAGATGATAATTTTAATTTGAGATGAAGGACTACCATCTGTGTACATAGTGGACTCCTCTCCCTTATGTATTATCTACGCAAATAACACCCACTTTATTGTTTGGGGAATGTGATGAAGATAATAAAAGTGAATAGAGACAGGTGCTGATCAAACAGATGTTATTTTAGTCTGACTTCCCCTATCTGGCTCATCAGTGTTCGTCAGTGTAGACATGCATCACTGCCAATATTTTAAGCCTGAGCTAGTCCTACTGGCTTGCATTGTGATTTACTGGGTGAATACAAAGGAACAGAGAGACATTATAAAACTCCAGTGTTTTTTGTTACAGATACCTAGAGGTGACAAGCTACTGCAAACTTCCAGTAGGTCTCCTCACCTTTGTTTCTTGCAAAAATCAGCCTTCCATGAATTTCATCCTTAAATTTTTTTGTCTGTACTGACATTTTCAAATGAGTGAAGTGAGAGGAACAGCGTACAGATATTGAGGGATGTTTACACAGGTAACTCTGCTCTATAAAGCCAGTGATACCGCATAATCTATATCTGAATTTCTTCAGATATAGAATAAATTATCTCAATGTAACCCATGTGGAATGTAGGCTAAAGCTGATTTTAAATCTCTTAAATCTCTTTTGAATCCATTTCAGTGAGATGGTTTAATTAACTAGACCACTTTTCCTAGCCCCATGTACTCAATGCAAATTAATGGCCCTCAGAATACACATTCTCTCAGTGTCTTGCTGATGTTTGCTGCCCATGAATCCTATCTCACATCCCACACCTTGCACTTGAACAAGTGATTAACTACCTCCAGAACTCCTTTCTTCCTGAGTGGTTTCACAGTATTTTTCTTCCATGGAAGGAAAATATGGTGGGTGAGCCAGGACAAAAGCATTTTCAAAGGTGTCAGTACTATTGTGCCAGAGTATCATTTCTAATATCAAATGCTATAGTATAGAATACAAATGAAATGGTACATTATTTAATTCATACCATATCACTTACCTAGGGCAAAGATGAGAGGTCTGTTTCATATTATAAATATGCTGCTTGTGCTAGAAAGTGGTAGTGGGAGCTTTAGGCAGACTCAGAACGCAGCTTTTTTTTAATGTATCATCTAGATAAAGACTGCTGGAGAAATGACACAGCATTCCTGCAGGGACAGAGAGCAGCCCCTCTTCCAAAGGCAAATCATGTTGAGGCCATGATATGGACTCAGTGACTCTAGTGCCATCTGTCACCAAGAGGGAATGCCATATATAAGCTGGATTTTCTGCTTCATGAGATTCCCACATGTAAAACTTTTCTTGCCAGAAGGGAATAAATAAGAAATGGAATTGTTGAAAATCCTTTCAAGTTAAGTTCTGACAAAGTTCAGCCTTCTCAGTTCTTACTTGAAGAGCACTGTCAAAACGTCAAATTGAGATGAGGCGCTGACAGGTCACTTTGGTGGAGGCTGTAGAGAGAGACCTTTGAAAAGCTGTCTTTGTTTCCATGTGCTCCTAAGCTCTTGGTATTCGTGGAGGTCCCCAGCAGACAGTACAGGTCTGTCAGCTGGGTGCTTTATTAAATCTCTTTAACACAGAGCTACTGCCCCAAATGACCCTTAAATTAAAAGGCCATCAGGACATAGGAGGTGATGTGAAAAAATGATGCTGTACTTACTAGGAATGAAATAAGAGCCATCCAGATCCTTTCTTCCACCACCAGGTGCAGGCAGAGTCTCTGATATAAACACATGAGGCCTCAGCAGATCAAAAAGTGACAACGTACAATGTAGATGGTCTGCAAGCAGACAGTGAAGACTCAGGAAAGCCACTGCATCACTACCCAGAGCAATAGGGCTCCAGGTTCCTGCTGCAAGGTACCTTGACCTGGCAGCCACATCAGTGCTAAAGGGAAACTGCTGTTTTCAGTATTCTTAAAACAGCAGTTTTAAGAGCTGCAGGTTGGTGTCCTATGCTTCACCTCTAATGTAGGATATGAGACCTCAGAGAAGCTGGTGGAGAAACTAATCCTGATTGTAATTCACTACTGGAAACACTGACTCATTGTGGTTTGCATTTCGTAACATCTGGGCTTCTCAAATGTTGATGATTTATTAAAAAGTTACTATGCAGCTGAAGAATTTATCAGAGAAGTTTCGTTGAAAAGATAAGAATGATTTTTTTTTGGTCCTACTTCACATTATTTTCGAGATGTGATCCTTGTGGAATTACACAATGTTTTGTCATTAAGTTTGGAAATTTCCTTTTCACATGTGTCACAAGCAGTCACTACTTATATGGCTGGTGTTTACATGCAGTGTTGTTTAAACTGCCTGTTACAAAGGAAAAGAGCATTTCAAACATTAAAGTGAACCTCACACTTCCTGAAACGGCCTCCTACATGTTTTGGCTCATTTTCCATCCAGGCCATGACCACTCGAGCACTTCCTCTGCCCACCTGACTGTTCTGGGGGTCACAGGGCTGGCTTCAGATCTTTTGAGAGGGGAATTCGACACCGTTGCCTGTAAGGTCATGGGTTTGCCCGCATAGCACCCTTCAGACTCTTGCCCTAACACCTTGTGGGGGCAAGGATGGGGAAACTTTTTAAGACCATTTTGCCTTTTCATGACTCCTCCACCCATGAAGCAGCTCCTGCAACAAGGAATAGCATTTTATATCATCAGAGTTGTTAAACAGGGTATAAATTGACCACTATGTGTTATACATCTTTACCCGTTGCACAGCAGATACACAGAACCATCCAAGGCTCATTTACATCTGACGTTTTCCAAATATCTACTGCTGTGAGGTTCACATAAGCCAATATGGCATACTTATTATTACTATTTACAGCAACAAATTAAAAGATGTTTATATACTGCCAACATAACTGACTGTCATGAAATAAAAAAAAACACAGCCTTCTTTTGTGAAGACAAATAAAGCTAATTGAACAAGGTAAACTTTATTAATTTTTTAATATTTTTTCTTGAGTAGGAGGGTGGTTTACCTGTCTGTTGGAAAGGCAGTGTAAATCAGTTCACATCACATCTTGTAGAAGAAGAGTAAAGATGTGTCTAGAAGGAAAAGCAATCAACAGAAGGGGTGGAGAAAAAGTATAAATCAGGATGGTTTATACTTCCTTACACCTTGTAGATTGCTTTTCCTTCTGTAACCTCCCTCTCTCTTTCTCCCCCCTCCTCTGTCCTTCACTAGCAATTCAGCTTCCCTCCACATGTCCCTTCTCACATTTGAATGTGTTATAAAAGCAAAAGTACAGTTTATAGAATGGGGTGAGTGTTGTGCTAAGTCTCTCTTCATTCTGGACAGGGAAATGTCAAATTCACAGGAAGTTTTGGATCGATAACGACTCACATTGAAATTATGCTTTGTTACCAATCTATGGACTAGAGACAGATGAACTTTATTTTTAAACTATCTGAATCCCATTGAGTCTGTACTGATACGTGAGTGCAAGGCCATCCTGATGGTATCTTCTGAAGAACCTATGTAGTCCTTGACGTGAGTGGGATTCTAGTCCCTGTCATACCTGGTGAGAGATTGTATTGCAGATGTAACTGTTAATTGGTCGTGAGACTGAGACAAAAAGTGCAGTCCCAGACAAGGACAGCTTCTCGTTTTCTGGGCTGTATTTTCATTTTTGTGTCCATTAGGTTTAGGTGCAAAATTCCTGTTCTTCATCTTTTTACATCTAAATAACACCTGTTATGAAGATACCTGTCACTGAGTTTGTACTCCTTTCGTTTTTACAATCTCCATTTAGAAGGATAATCTTAGTAGGATTCCAAGTCTTAGTTCTGTCTCTGAATGATCTTATAACAATGTGTGACAGCTGCAACCCTTCTGTTATAGTAACTGATTCCATTTAAATTTTAAGGAGAGAAATGCAACATTCACATACGTTCCTTGTGATCAAACGATAATAAAAAACTTTTGCTTTGTCTTCATAATTCTCTTATAAAAAGTAGTGTATGATAATGCTCACCCAACTATACATTATCAGGCAGAAATGCATCTTGATGTTTCTGGGAGAAAGGATCAAGAGTTGCATTACAATGCAAAGGCAAGGCACATAGTGATGCATGTACTCATACTAATAGACCTGATAGAAAGAGGAGACTTGTTTCAGAGGAGTGAATGCAGTCAATGAAAATAGAAACTGCAGTCTGTGGAAAATTAGAAAGAAGACCTCAGTTAGACTTTTCCTTTCCTGAAAATCTTGATTAGATGCCTTGCTTAAACAGTGCAAGCAAAAATTTTTCAATAAAATATTATAAATTTGCAGATATTAGCCTAACAGAATATATTGGACAATAAAGTCTGAAAAGGGAACCAACACTTCCTGAAGAATGTTTTTGTTGTCCCTTAATTCATATAGCAACTTTACTTTTCAGTCCTGTTTATTGAGAACATATTTCATAAAGCTGCTTAGGTGATATCAGAGTTTTATGTTGAACTGTGAACATAGCTGCTGTAGTGTGATCTGATTTACTGAATGTCTGTGAGGACAAGCAAAAACAACATCACATTTCATGGATTCTTTTTTTCCTGTGAGGTAATAAAATGATATACAGTGAAGCACACACGGGACTGCAGAGTTTAGTCCTTTGTTATGAAGCCTACAGTGGTTCCTTTACTCCAGAGGGAAGATTTCTAGGTGGCTGATGATATTGCTCCAGAATGATGTATTAATCTTTGCTTTTAGCATAGACTTCAAGAACTTCATCACAACAAAATCTGTTAACTGGCTGCCATCAGTGGCAGTTATTTGTGTTTCCTCTGGAGCTCAGCTTTTGACAGTGCCATACTAATTATATAGTTTAAATCTCTGAATTTATATAAAACAATATGGGCAACTATTTCATCTTCCCTGCAAGTTCTTAAAACGTTTCCAAATAAGACTGAATTTTACTAGGAAGGAGGCAAGTGTTTCTATTCTCATTTTCAGGTGGACAAATTATGGCATAAATAAGTTTCCTGATATACATAACAATGGCACAAGAAATTTTGACAGAAAGAGGGAAAGATTCCAGACAAACAAGAAAAGAACAGTTTTCCTTTTACAGAAACCTGGAATATTAATTTTTTTGCTTTCTCCTGCAGAAAAGAGCAAGATGATTAAGAGAAAAAAATGGAGGAATGCATCAAAAATGTCTTGTTTCCATTTGGCACCCGAAATACTGATATCATTCAAATTCTGTGCTACTTTTTAAAATTTACATTGAAAAATAAGATACACTGAAGGTTATAAATATTTCCCATTAATTATTTGCTAAATAGGATAATGATTAATTATATGTGGTTTCTTAAAGTATTTAACCCTTTCTATCACAAGAACTATGCATTTAAATACAGAGAAAGAGACAATAGAGAGGAATGGAATATTTTTTTCTCTCTCTTTATATGCTTTCAGAGATAAGACATAAATTACAGTGAAGTTAACAAACATCAAGACCCTTTGGCATTTGACACAAGAGCCTTTTCTCTTCAATTTGGCATCCTAATAATGCTTGGAGTCCCTCAGTTCAAGCAAGTCAGTGGCAGATGCTTTATTGTGCCTCTTGTTTCTCCTCTGGGGCTGTACATTAGGTTAAAATATCACAAATAGCCACTATTAAAGTGTGAGTCACAGTAGCTATAATTTTTCATGACAGCCAAAGAAAATGTGACATGTTTAGGAAACTCTGTCATTGATACTAACACTCAGATCTTCAGGCAAATGTTTAATGACATACTCAACATGCTGTGCAAACTCTGCTATCTACCAAACAAAAGGTTACTACTAGGGAACTATAAATATTCTGAAATGTCACTAAACAATAGGAGCTCTTTTCTCCCTGTTCACTGAAGGCAAGATAGAAATCGGACTGATACATGAACTGGAAAAAAAGATGGGCTTTGTTCGTATGCAGTTAGTTTTTGTTTGGCTGCTGTAAATACTCTGTTTTAGTTTATCTACTGTTTGTGCTTAGTGCAGAACCATGGCTTTCCTGATTTGATTTGATTTAAGCTTTTGTCTGGCAGTGAACATTCAGGTTCACTACGGTTCAACTTCTTTTATTCTACTGTACAGGGAGGTAACAAACACACATATACCTACACCCTCTGAGACTGCAGGAACAAAGTAAGAAATCCTTTCTGTGAGCAGGGCAGTGCTACCTGTAAAATTCCTAGTGAAATTTCATGGGCTCATGACTCACCGTCATTTACCTTCTTAAACTAGACACTATGTAGTTATTCAATCCTTATGACTACTGCTAGAAATGAGGCTGTCTTAGGAGTATCCAAATTACAAATTGTGTATTGGGAAGACCTATGACTTACAGATTTTAACAGGAGTAATGCAAATCATTACATTGTGGCCTAAATGTCATAGGATCTATGTAACACTACAACGTCAGTTTATGGTCATTTAAAGTCACATCGGAGTATCAGCAGTGTGAAGGAGATTATTATTCTGTTTCATCCACAAAGACCAGCAAGGCTGAGAACAGTAGAAGCATAGAATAAACTTGGTCATGGAGCTGGGCTATAATGCTGTAAAAAGCTATGGAAAATGCCCACTTGGCTTCCTTCTGTTTCATGTGGGGAGCAATTGATTTTGCCTTTCACTGAGAGAGAATGAATGGTGGGGAAGCAGACATGGGCTTTTAAATTGGTCAAATATATGATGGGTCTTAATCATGGCATTATGACAGGTTAAGAGTTTAAGCCTGCACAGATTGAAGATGATGAAGCTGCCTGGGGATGGGGACTCACTGCAGCACATTAGCACCTAAATCAGGGTTATGAGATCTTGGACCAGGAGCAAACTGAACAAAAAAAAACAAGAGCAGAATGCCCTGTAGATTAAAGCAAAGGAAAGGGTTTCATCCATTTCTGTTCTTAGAGGGTGAGGACTGGTGATTGATTTCTTCATCTCCAGAGAAAGCGACAGAGATTTTCGTGTTTTAATTTAGAGGGGAATAGTATCACCTGTGCAGAATTCTCTCTTCTAGGCTGTCTGCACAGTTTCTGTGACAGGAACATGGGAGCTGTAAGATCCATTGCAGTATTCTTATAAACCCAGGCTCAGAGACAATCAAGGGCCTTTACAGCAATAATCAGGACTGGTATGAAATACGTGGTATTTCCACCAGGTCAAAATAGGCTGCTGCAGCAGACACTGCTTAGATAGTTGTCTGCTCTTCTGTGTTTCTGAAGAGCACAGCTCAGCTACTAAGCCACCCTAAAAGTAGCGTAAGCTGAGACTTACGTGTGAGTTTGGGCTCTCAACTCAAAGCACAGGGTGGGTGCTCCTCCTGTTAGGAGAAGCTTCTCTGTTTGTTAAGCTTGTCTGCCCTGCATGGGAGCCCTCCTGGACTTTGTGCCCTTGGCGTCTGTGTTGTTTCAGTGAAAGGGTTAATGTTCACCAAAGGACAAATTTATAGCCTATAATGTCACAACTGTGACATTTTTCAGCACAGTTTTAATAGTAGGCTCTGTGGTGGCCTCTTGCACACAGGAGATACCTATTTCTAGATGACTGTTTTGGGAAATTAATCTCCTGTGAGCACTGTGTAGTTCACACAATGATATCAAATGCCAGTGGAGGACGGGATTTAGGATTCACCTCTTTCCTCAGAACATCCTAATTACATATTTTACAGCACGTTTTCCTGAACAGTGCAACACTGGACAACTAGATGTATACTTTTGCACTTTGGCCAAGGAGAGCACATTCAACATTCTTATCACAGACATTTGATTTCAATCTGGACGGGTACTGGCTATAAAAGAAGCTGAGGAGAGAACAATTTCAGACTGTGTACAACTGCATCAAGGAGCTAAGAAATGATTTTGCAGTGGTAGTTGTGCAGAAGACAGTGCAGAAGACAGTACTGCAGAAGATAGTGTAGAAAGGGCACAGGAGAAAAAGGAAGGCATTTCTTCTACTCTGTATTAGAAGCAGGAGAACTAGAAAGAAAGATGAAGGTGCAGACCATCTTCAAAGAAATGGAGAATGCAGGACTGGGCATTTTTCCATATTCATATGGCAGGAAAGGCACAAATGAGCAATGCTTAATCATGGGAATTTGCTTTTTGGCAAAAGGAGAAGCTTGAGCATGTAGATCTGGGATTGGGTGACCACATTTACATGACAAGTGGGGTTGGGTCTTGGGATACGTTTTCCTAAGTAAGTCTACATTATATGCATGTAAAAGTGGCATGAGCATGCAATCATGAGTGATGTGTCACAAACTGGATCAAGGAGGTTGAACTCACCCTTAATTAAAGTCTGAAAAGTTCATAAATCTGAATGAAAAACTGGATAGTAGAGGCTATTCAGAGCAAAAGGCATGTCTTGAAGGCTGTAGCAGTTATTCAAAGCAGCCATCAGTATGTAATTTTTGATGATTTTGAGAAAATGCAAATTATCCCAAAGCCATACCTAAAATATTTGGTGATCCCTTATGCCACCACACTTGTACAGAGGTGCACTGCTGGAATTATTAATGCCTTTGATGGCCAGAGAGAATCACTGGGACCCCAGGAGGTCCTGGAGGCCCAGTGTTGTGCTACAAACAAAATAGAACACAGGAAGATTGGCAGACATTAGAGAATTACTGCCTAAGCTAACATCAATGAAAGCTTTGATGCAAGCCTCTTTCAGGGAATTACAATAAAAGGTAGAATGGCTGAAGTTGAGGCAGGCTTAAACAGGTATTCAGACACAGTTAACGATAGAGATAAGAGACTTCAGGAGCTTGAAAGTAAGAACCTAAAAAACATAATTTAGAGAACTGAGAAAGAAGATTTAACACTGGATTGAAAGAAAGCCCAGACCAGGCAGACATAAAGAAGGAGGAACTCTTCAAAAAAGTGCTAAATTCATGCAAAAGGAACTCTGAAGCAAGGGAGAGAGAATTTCCTGGATATATATAGGTGGGACACCTCATACACGTTGCAACCAGCTGTGGTCTTTTGCTCTAGCACCCCTGGCTTTTGCACTGTGCTGTATATCAGACTGTACCAGTGAAAAGTAAATGAGCACTTAACAGGAATAATTAAACTGTGAACAAGGATATATCCCACTTAGATTTTATGATAAATGTGTGTAGTTCAGCACAGCAAGAGCGAAGGCACAGATCAGAGATAGGATGCCTAGGAGTGAAGATAGAACCCTAGATAAGCCTATCATTCAGCACATGGAGACGTATGTGACAAAAAATGTCAAGTGCAAAGAGCCAAAACACTGAGTTTGAGGATTCCTGATGAAGATAAAGGAGCTGAGTGTCATGCTGCTGTACTAGGGCATGAGTTCCCTACCTCTGTGTTACCTGGGAGCTGATAGCCAGCTCTTCATGACAGATACCCACACAGTTTTTTTAATAGCACGCAAGTATGGCTCATTTCTTCCTCCAAAAGTATGACAGCTGAGAGTAGCAGAAAAGGAAGTGATCTTGTCCAACCCTATTTCCCCACAAAATGAGGAGACCTGAAGTATTTCAACCCCAGTTTTCCTGACCCAGAAGCACTGTTCCTAGTACTGCTTCTTTTCAATTTTCTATTAAAAAGTCATGGTCTCAGGAACTGTGTTTAAAATGCTGGCCTCTTCACTCCTGAAGAAGTGCAGGTGATTTTAGGATACATGTGTGTTTCTTCTTTTTCCTTTTATCTAGTCCAACAAATCCTGAGATTTGAAGGAGATCTGGTCCCCTTGAACAGAAAGAAAAGGTGGGCAGGTTTCCCTGTTCCTGAGAGAATGTGCCAGCCACACAGGTCAATACACACTACGATCTCGTTTTGCATTTCTGAAAGAAAAGAAAGTTTGGAACATTTCTGTTTAGTGAAACATGTAAGTCTGTTGGTGTGTTTTAGGCATGGTCTGAGAATATCTAGCAAGCCATGCCTCTAAGGGTCTGGGCAGTGAGATACCTGGCTTACATGCCAGCTAGGCAGTCCTGTAAAGAAGGAAGAAGCTGAACACCAATGTAAGTAATTTAAAAATATATATTACTAACTCATGGTATACTTACACAGAGACTATTAGAATTGTAGCTTTGCATTGCATGGAGGAAGTTCTTCCAGATTTAGGAAGATTTTAGGATTTTAGGAGTTTCAATTCCTTCCTTGGTCCTAACGGTTCCATTATCACCCTTTATCTTCGACAAAACTAAGGAAATCCCCATTTCCCATACTTATAAGGGTATTTTGATGTGTGTTAAACAGGACATACTTCAGAGGCGTAATCACAAAGTGTGTTTAATTTGCAAGCGGTTATTCCCATCTAGGCAAGCTGATAGATGAAGAAGTTTTAAAACCTCAGACTGCACACTAAGGCTAACAACTGACATTGCAGTAATTCAGATCCTGGATGAAAAAAAGCTAGGAGAGTTTAACAAAAATAACTGTGAAGGAATATGTGAGGAAATGGTAGAAGACTAAAAAGAGCAGGAGGAAAAGCCTTACTGAGACATTAAACAGAGTACGGGTTTAACTTGCAACCTTGCTAAGTTTGTAATCCCAGCAAATTTCAAAATTTCAAAATCAATAGAAGCCCATCTTTAACTGACTTGAAACCTAGCAAAGACAAATTTGATTCTGCCAGTCATAGCCCTGTCTACTAGTTCTATATTGATGTTGAGGTATTCACCAATGTGCTGGCTAAAAGTTTGGACTCTCTGCTGCCCAATTAGTTAGTGGAAAGCAGAGAAACTCTTTCCAAGGGCATTAATTAGAAGATAATATATGAAGAAGTGTAATTGTATGAAAGGTACGCTGTTGTCCTGTGAGGTAAAGGAAGTCTTAAAAGAACCTGAATTAAGTGATTTAGATGGGAGTCTTGGACTGCATGGATAATGGGAAAGCATCACAAGTATTAGATCAGTAGATATGGTTCCATTATAAAATTGCTTTGGCTGTAGTCAAAGCTAACCAGAGTTCTTTGTATGTTCAGCATATAGTTCCTTTTTGCGATGGTCTTGTCACTTTTGCAGAAGTTAGCGCAAAAATTCCCCCTTGTAGGTATAATATGTAGCATGTTTGGAGAATGAAGTCACACAGAGTATAAATGAAATTTTAATGATGATTGCTGATCCACTTCTTTGCAGGTCATTGTAATGAAAGAAATTAGGAAAGAATTTGTGAAGTTTATAGAAGATCCAGGGCTTAGTCAATTAAGCCAAACTTCCAGCATTAGTATTTCAAAGAAGTCAGACTACTCACAAATCGTTACACGACAAATGTGAACTCGGTGAGAAAAATCTTAATCAGCTCCTGAGGAGTTTCTAGCATCTGCCTCCTGGGAAAAAGACATGATGCAAATTACATTTCTATGGCAGAAAAAAATGTAAAAGATTTAATACAAAGGAACAAGCCAATAATACTGTGAACTACTAGAATGAAAAAATGAATCTTCTCACCATGCATATTATTTCAGACATTTCTGTCTCTCCTATTCTCTTGAAGAGGAGTTGTAGTCCTCCATTTTAGCTATCATTTAAGCAGAGAAGTATGCCATCTTCAATTCAAATATTTAATGTAGAGTAGAACCGAGAAGAGGAACAAAAGGTATTTGGAGATTTAATCCTTGTCAACTGTGAGGGTAGCCAGATCATAATGAATCACTTTGGAAAAGACCCCAGTACCTGGGTATACAGCCCAGGCAATTTATACATCTGTTCATGTATCAGTCTGAAACACAACAATCTTTTTTTCTGTTTATGTCATAGGTGCCACTAAAGAGTAATTATGTATGTAGCTGGGCTCTCAACGTCTCCCCAGTGAGTCCTGTATGGCAGGCCAAAAACCAGAATGGAAATGTCTGGAGGATTTTGCATGTAATAAATAAAACCAAAACCAGAACAAAGCAACAAAAAGCTAAATACTTAAGATTCTTAGTGGAAGAAAAAATCTTTAGTGCTTTTAGTTTGGAAATAGGAATGTTTTCCAAGCAGGGACATTGCAGTACCTCCAAAATGCAACATGCTCTTCTGCAATCTACCAGGCAGATGAACACAGAGCCAAGCTGTCCATACAGCCAGCTTGCTGTCAGGAGGGGGGGCAATGAGTGTGAGAGACCGAAATGTTAAGGGTTAATGACTCAAACAATCGACCAATTGCAAAAACAGCAGGTGCTTTGCTGCCGATGTGCAAGGTAAGAGCCTGGGTGCAGAGGGTGTGCATACCCATCACCAGGGGCTACAGGATGGGGTTTGAGTCAGATAAGGGAGAAGCCTGATAAGAAGCAGACCTTATCTAGCAGCAAGGATGACTGACTGCCAGTTTCAGCTACAAAAATTATTTGATGTGGATTGAAAACAGAGAACCTCACAGTTTCGTGATGGGAGTCAGCCACCGAGTGCTGCTACACCAGTGGAAGAGCTGTTGAGGTGGGAACCACAACTGGCTGGCCCTGGGAGTCAGGAGACATCTTGACTCATCTTTGTCCTTGTCCTTGTGCCACTATAAGGAGAAAGGTCAGTTTTAAGACACACCCTCTCTTCAGTTTTTCCTCTTCACTACTTGAGACACACCCTTCCACCCCAAAATTTAGGCTGTGCAACATGCAAGGTCTTTGTGTGGATCTGTCCATAAAATTGTTGCTTTCCAAACAGTGATGTTCTGCCAAATCTTTAGTGCAGGTACAAACAGATCAGCACTGTGCAGACAGGCTGAAATTGCACTTCTCTTGTGCCGTTCAAGATGTTAACCAGATAGACTTTTTACAGGCTTGTCTTTTAAGCAGAAGCATTCACACTGATTTCTGAATCCTGAGTCTCAAATCACTTCCCAAGGCTTTCTTCATGACCCAAATTCCCAATTATCTTCTAGCCAGCATAACTGCTGTCATTGCCCTTGATCATTTTTTTTGCCCTGATTTCTTCATTTCCCTTACATTTCAGAAACAGTGCAGAAATGCAGGTGCAGGATAAAACAAGCTTAATTTACTGTGACAAATAATGCAATGAATTTCTTTCATGGATTATTCATTTTATACTGAATGCAATAATAATCTCGTTTTTAAAAATTTACCTGAAGCTGCAGTATTTGCAGTTTACTGTGTGAGAAGGTCAGAGACTCCTTCTGCATAATTTAGGCCCTGTTTGTCACAGATTGGACAGGTTCTTATCCATTGGAATTATGAGGAAACAGATAATTAGCAAGATCTATGGTAGCTTCAAGGTGGTTACTGAATGGGAGCTGGCTTGGAGCAGACGCTAAAGAGAGGGGCAGCGAAAGCTTAATTAGCATTCAAAAATACTTTAAACAAGGGATGTCACAGACAGTCTGGGCAAGAAGAGGGATACTTATTCTTCCATCTAACTGTATAGTTATATAAAATATGCATATAAATTATAATAGGCTATAGTCCACACAAAAGAAGACAGTCATTGAATAAAGAGGACACTTAATTGTACATGCATCTTTCAGCTTTGACAAATACCTCTTGAACTAATCTGCATCCCACAAGCCAGGTTTGGGGACTGAAATTATGATGAGTTAATGGATCAGTTTTATTCACTGCTGGCTATTTCCAGAAGCCAGCAGACAATTAAATTTTATCCATACGTGGATGTAGGAGAAGCCTCGTGGTTAGAGTGATAATTAATGCAACATGGCAATTAATGCAATACCTAAAGATGACAAAGGTGAATGGTACGAATAGAGATTAAGGGAATTCTGAGGTTACAATGTGAAAAGAGAGCAGAAGAAATCCTGCAAGAATAAGCATTAGAGACCTTGATCACTCCTTTCTTTGCTCATGGCTACCATGAAGTACCATCTTTTGTTTGCTTTGATGTAATATTATCTGAGATGGATTTAGCTGGGTTAACAACTACAAACTATTGCTTTGCCTCAGACAATAATTATCTGACATTTTGCTACAGGTAGAAAAGTGATGAAAGGTTTGACAAACAGTTTGACTGTATGATTGACCTAAAGAGATTTACAGAAATATTTTCATCAGTATGGTAGTTCAAGGTATACAGTGCTATTACAAGTTAGATGAAGCATGTGACTGGGAAAAGCCACCTAGGATTCACTAAGGGCGAATGGTACTTGACAAACCTGATTGCCAAAGTAACCTGCTTGGTGGACATTGTCTACCTGGATTTCTCCAAGGCTTTCTCCTCCTGGAGAAACTGATATGTGGGGCTCTAGACAAGTGGTCTGTGCAGTGGGTGGGCAACTGGCTGACAGGCTGTACCCAGAGGATGGTGGTAAGTAGCTTCTTTTCAAACTGACAACCTGCCACAAGTAGGTTCCCCAAGGGATCGATATTGGGCCCGATGCTGTCTTATACTTTCATAAGTGATCTGGATGATGGGATCAAGTGTACCCTGACAAAGTTTGCCAATTATACCAAACTGAGTGGCGAAGTGGACACTTAGGAAGGGAGAGCCACCTTGCAGGAAGACTTGGATGAGTTGGAAGACTGGGCTAACAAGAACCTTATGAAGTTCAATGAGGACAAGTGTAAGGTCTTGCATCTGGGAAAACATAGAAGGTCTTGCATCTGGGAAAACAGACTGCAGCTCAGTCTGGGCTGATGAGCAGCCCAGAGGAAAGGGACATGGGGATCCTGGTGGACAACAAGCTCAATATGAGTGAACAGTGTGCTGTAGCAGAGAAAACCAACAGGATGCTGGGTTGCATCAACAAGGGCATCACCAACCTTTATGACACCGTAAAGAAGTCATTATCCCACTCTGCTCAGCACTTGTCAGGCCACACCTGGAATACTGTGTTCAGTTTTGGCCTCTGCTATACAAGAAAGATGTGTACAGGTTGGAGACAGTCCAAAGAAGAGCCACTAAGATGATCCAAGCACTGGGAAGCTTCGTGTAAAGAAAGGCTGAAAGAACAGGGTTTGGTCAGCCTTGAGAAGAGAAAGTTTAGGGGAGATCTTAGCACCCTGTTCCAGTATTTAAATGATGGCTACAAAGAAGATGAAGACCAGCTTTTTACAAGGAATCACATTGAAAAGATAAGGGGTAAGTTACTTCTGGGGAGATTCCAATTGGGCACAAGAGAAAAATTTGTCACAATGAGAACAATCAGCCATGGAAAAATCTCCCCAGGGAAGTGGTAGATTCAGCTGGACAGGCTGCTTGGCCATCTTGTCTAGACTGTGCTTCTGCTGAGAAAGGTTGGACCATATGATCCTTGAGGTCCCTTCCAACCTGGTATTCTATGATTCTACGAAAAACTGTACCTGCTTTCTGCTTGCCATAATCAAGGTCCAGGATTCACAAAGAGCTGCTAAAACAACAAAGGCTGAATTTTCTTGCTTCTACAGGAACAGTTCCAAATAAAACTCTTTCTAGCAACAGGCAGCACTTAAAAACACAGGGTCATACTAAATCCAAAACTATAGCCAGCTGAATATCAGTGTGGCATATTTTGTTTCAGCAGTGAGGCTACAGGGAAGAAAGAATGGCTGTGTTCCCATACCACTGCCAATACTGTCACATGCTGATCTTAACTTACATGTTATAATTTGTTTACTCACCATTATCCAAATTCTGATTTAGATGACAGTAATGTAATTTTGGACTTCAAGCTCATCATGTTCCCCTGCTTCAGGCCAAATACAAGAAGAACATTTGGTTCCAAACCGCTAATAGCTTTTGCTATTTTTACTCAAAGGTCTGGTATAAAACAAATAAATATGCCAGAATGGCATTTATTTCCTGCTTATATGCCCTTGTTTAAAAGGAAACTTCATATTATCTTGACATTAGAAAATCTTCTAAAGCTCTCTTCTGAAGCTACACAAAGTGACTTCAGCTAAAGGTGGACCAGACATAGATAATTGAGTTCACAGGTCTTGCAATAGATAAGACTTCTTAATTTTTAAATGCTTTTAGGCTAATTGCATTATTTAATCATTAGGAATGCCTTGTATTTACCATTCTTTATGCACACAAGCTCATGGGGAGTAATGAAGCTCTCTCCCCCTCCCCATGAACCCATACCCCTGAGAGGCAGCTCTGCAGTCCACTGCCCTCTCAGAAGCAAGGTTGGATAGAGAAAAGAGGGCAGAGGAGAGGGTACCACATTACTGCTACAGCAGCATTGCCCTTTCCTCCATCTACACTACAGATTTGCCACCTCCGTCCAAGAACAGTGTAATAATCTGAATCTTACACCTGTGGGGGAATATTTCTTTTTGCATAAAGACTAGATGGCACAGCCAGGAGAGAATTAAATTGAAGCAGAATGATAAGGAAGGCTGGTACATGGCAGAGATTCCTACTGTGGGAATGTGCACTCTAAGGGCTTCCTTCCACCAGTAGTACAAGACCACTAAAGTCACTTATAAAACAAAATCTAAAATATTCTAATTCAGAAGCCACTGCAAAGTGAATTAATTTTCAGTTTTATCATGGAAGGTGATGGTGAATCAATCAATTGCTTGTATGGAGACCAAAATTGTGATGATTGCTTTTATTGTGACCAAATAGTAGAGCAGATCTAATCTGGAACATACACATCAGATAGTTCTGAAGGAGTTAAAAGGCAACCAACTAGGAAAAAAAAAATAATTTTAAAACTCAATTTAGATTTCTTCAAGAAAGTTATATGACAAGAAAGCTTCGAGTCCACAGTCAAAAGACAAGAAACTTTGTCCTGGGATGTTTTTATTGTAGATGTGAAGTGAAAGAAGCTATCATAAATGGGGGAAATCCAACAGAATGTAACAAAAGAGAAAAGAAAGAAACAGAAAATAATATAATTTGTGAAGTGAACATAATTGATAAGAGAGGATAATAACATGTCTCTGGGCAACATGAAATGAGAAGCTTCTTAAAAGTATGGTAGGAACAAATGAAATCCCAGCAATAATACAAGTCCATTACTAGAAATCAGAATGCCATCAATAATGAGACAGGAAATGCAGGAGTGTACAATAAATAAATCCCTGTTCTGTTTTCTAAATTAAACTAGAGGAAGTGCTGCTTTCATATGAAAATGATGAAGTACTCAGTTAAGAGCTGAGAAAGATATTAAAAAAACCCAACCCTTGTATGGGGGATAAATTGTTTCAAATCAGCAGGTCTGAGTAACTTATACGTAAAAATTCCAGCAAGCTGATCTTAAAATAGTTGTGAGATTATCCAGGTGTCTCTAGCAAAAGTATTCTCTAGGCAAACAGTTCTAGACAAAGTAGTACTAAACCAAGATGAGGTTCAGTTAATTATGACAACAAGTATGATTCTGTAATAATCTTAATTACATGTGTGGGAATAATCAATTTATCTGATACATGTATTTGGGTGAAGCACGCTTTTGTAAGTCATTTCTCTTACTACTGCCTGGCACAATTAATGTTGCCACACAACATCAGTGAGGTATGCATTAAATGGATTAGGGTTAACATAACAGAGAGATCTGTGAAAGTCGGCACCAATAATATTGAAAGTTGGCACAATCTGTGAATGTAGGTGTTTAGCAGGATCTCGTGTCATTCACTGGCATAGAAGAAAACAAAAATACCCCCACTGATAAAATGTTGACTAACATAAAGATTGGGATGACCCCCTCACCCAAAGAAATTGAGGTGTAACACAGCAAATATGAAGTTATGAACAAAATATGAAAAGCAGATTTAAAGTCAGTTAGACGTACCTCAATAACTGTGAGCAATTTTTTTTAATTTACAGTCTCCATGTTTTTCTCATGTGTCTATCCCAAAGCAGTAGTCAGAATATATCATTCTCCATACTCTTTCCTGAAAGCATTGAACAAATCATAAAAATGCTTACTGTGTGCCCTCTGCTCCCTTTCCCAGGTTTAACACAACAAAAAATGAGAAGGCAGCAACCTTTTCTTTTTGAAGGACTTCTGATGTGGGAGGGTACAGTGCTGCTCCTTAAACCATGACCAGGATTCATCCCAGCAATCAAGATGAGAGATGCATCTGTTCTGTCTTCCAGCTAGGAAGACTGACTGCAATAATTTCTCATTTAGTTTCTTACACACCACCTGAATGCTTACCAACAAGCCAGTGTGGGTTATGCAAAAAGTATATTCAAACTCTATTGATTAAACTGTCCCATCATTTGGTAAAGACTGCAAAAATCCCAGGGTCAGAAAGTCAGGATAGCTGCACTGTGGGGAGGTCCTTCACTTACTTGAGTGGTGGGAAGTATAAGCTATGACCAGCCACAAGTTAAAATGAATGGGCAGTACAGATCAAGTACTGCAGCCCAGGACTGACTGGCACATAACATCTGGAGACATCTTGGGGTTTTTATTTTTCTCCCTTGCTCTCACATACATTTTGAAGGAAGGAGTATAATCCTATCTCTCACAGCCCGTGTTGTGCTGACTGGCAGGTTCCCATGGGAAAAGAAAGATACCATCAGCTGCTGCCTTCTCATTCCAGTTGTTCTGGAAAAGAAAGACCGGGCTTCCGTTCATGACACCTACCCGCAGAAGACTACACTGGGTGATGGAATGAAATGTGATTTTCTTCAACCATATGTGGTGTTTGAAGGCCAAAGAGAGACAAAATATAAGAGGCAGACTATCGTGCATGAACTTATTTGAAAGTATGTTGCACTACCAAACTGCTCGCTGATTACCAGCCATGGGCTCTCTCTGCTGACCTGTGCCAGGCAAGACATAGTGAACAGCAATTGATGGTGGATCTGATTAGTAGGGTTTATCTAAGAATCGGTAAGATTCAGGCTTTTGCCCACCTGACTGCCTCACCTTGGCTCCTCCAGTGTTATGCTCACTTGGTTTTGACTTCCTTTTTGCACAGGGTGAACACTGCTGGCCCAGGAAGGCTGGCCAGAAAGTCGTGTCAGTTATACCACTGCTGTTAGGCATCACCCATCAAGCTCGCTGGGTGCCCCTCACATTCATCCATCTCCCTGATTTCCTGGATCTCCACCTTCCCATGTAATCTTTCCTACAACCAAGGTCTTCATCCCCATCCTGGAGTGGTTTCTTTTTTCCCAGAGCCAAGACAGTCTGTGTGCAAGAGCAGACATATAGTCAGCCCCATAACTGGTGGTCCTTTCTCATGTCCCCTTATCAATAGCAGTGTTCAAGACATGCTACTTTCTAGTGCTGGTGTTATAAAAACATACAACTAACCCTTATGACCTGGAGCTAGAAAGCAACAGGCTTTTGCTTTAGAGTTCAGAAGTTCAGCTTTGGGCATTCACTCACACACACGTACGCATGTGTTGCTTGTCCACATTCATTTAAGCTCTTTTTTTGCCTACAGTGCTACCTAGTACAAGTCAAATTTTGCCCTGCATTGCTTTCATCATTATCCTACTGGCTGACTTTAGGCCAAAAGACACTTTTCAGTGCTTGATCCTGACTCCACTCCATCCCCATCTGGCCTAAATCAGGAAATGATGCTATGGGACTGGAGGTAGAAAATACCTGGTTTTAGTCTTCTGCTAAAAACAAAGAAGCAGCTCTGCAATTAGCAAAATCTGTCATAATCTTCAGATTGTGCATTCTCATGGGAAGAGATGAAGAAGCAGGAATTAGCCTTCATGTTTTAGGTCTGTTATCAGCAGTTTCTTGGGGAGAAATGAATGATAATTTTTGCTTTCTCAGTGTGTTCTTGTAACCCCTTATTTTCTTTCGTTATTTGTCAGTCCATCATCCAGAAGATTTTTCATCATTGTATTTTTCCAGTAAGAACTTTGACTAAACTGTATGAAACATATGTCTCTATAAAATTCAGATGAGACATATAATGAATACAATGCTCTGGCACATCTCTAATATTAAAAGTATGTTGAACAAAAATATCAGAAACTCAGAAAAGTATAGGTGATAGCATAGTGTTTCAACAATCTTAACTTCTAATAACCAAATATAGTCTATATAATAACTTTAATAAACTTTCACAAATTCTCCCTTGCCACTAGAATGTAGAACTCATCAACTGAAATTTGGAAACTGGCCAGCACGAAGAAGCATTTTGCATGCAGTGACATGTAGTAGAAGTTTGTGCAACTTTAGTTGTCACAAACAAGACCTAATTAAAAAGAAAATCAAGAAATAAGTAACACATTGCCTCAATATCTTCAGATAAACACATGCTATTGAATCAACAGGTCTCACTAACAAATGTTAGTAAAAATAACTGTAGAATGACCCATGCCAGTGAGACAGATGAGTGAGTATCAATATCAAAATTTTGAAGAGGAAAAGAAAATCATAGGAAGCCTAAGGATCCAATCCAGAAAAGTCTAAGTTTTCTCTAAAGTTTCAGTCATTAAAGAGAACCGAAGATCCTAAATTCTTTGCTAAAATTAATTGTCACAAAATGTAGCAGATACCAAAGTATCTATGGGTTCTAAAAGCAATTGAAAACACTAATGTAAGAAAGACTATAACTTAACCACAGAGCTGACATCCAGGAAATTCAAGAACATGAGGAAGTATCACTGGACTTTTTCCTTAATATTATATTCTTGTTTATCCCAGATACTAGGGAATGTGAACACTTGGTCTGATCTAACAGAAGCACTCTTAAATTCTTGTTATGTTCCATGCCTCTGTAATATTTCAATGAATTTTAGTTCTGAAAAAAAAATAAAAAAAGCAGATCAAGTGTCACGTGAAATACCACAAGCTGTTTTGTGCTTTGCAAAGGGACAGGGCTTTCTCTATAACTAATTGCACACCAAGCATGCAGCAAAGTAAGCTTCTTGGGGAGTAAATGATCCAAGAACAGTTTAACTATGTCAGGATTACATACTCTAGGGATTTAGCTGAAGCAGAAGGATTTGCATGGTGTGAAACTCCTGAGAAATCTCTCCACAAAAACATGTTTTTCTTTCTTTCACATGCTGTGTGGTCCAGCAGCTGCTACTCAGTGTTTGTATCTTTTTCAACAATCCACATTATTGAAAGATACTTATTAGTCCAAAAGCCAGCTACATTCTTAATGAGCTCTGCATATTTTTTTAAAGCGTAGTCTCTGAGGAAATGGTTATTCAGAAGGGTTAGGCAGTGCTCCTATTCTGTTGCTGAAAAGCCGGGAACTTGTAGTGCAGAGATGACTCCTGTTTTCAAAAAGTGATGCAAGTACACATATTTGTTGATAATATTGATAGGATTGATAGGATAACATGATGGGAGCCTTGGCCACGCACCTTCCATTGCATTTTGTTACCTATTGTGGAATCTATAGGCATGGCAAAATTGGTCAACAGTGCTTGATGCATTGGCAGTTCTTTGGCGGGTCTGGATAACCGGTGTAATGTGGGCATCATTCACCCCCATTTGCTTTAGGTCATGCATTATTCTCCAGTTCATAGCTTCATAAAGCTGTGGAATAGCCTTTCTCTAGGAGAACTTTTAAAAAAAGGACATAGTAAAAAGGATTAGATGTAGTCATAAATATGATAAATGGCTTGCTAGAAACTACATTAAACAGCAGCGATATCAGCCCAGAGATGAGTTCTGCAACAATCCTATTGCAAGCCTGTGTGGATGAATGATTCACTATGTGCTTGCTTTTCATGGACATCATTTAATGGAACATCCTATGTCACTAGTCATTCACACTCCAAATGCAGAAGACTTGTATGTTGCTGTTTACCATTTCATCACACTTTCCTCTCATTCTCCTATTAAATGATGGGAAAAGAAATCAGATAAAGTACAAGTTGTGCCACCCACTCCTTTCTGTAGCACTTTATCCATACTCTTTTGACTGTCCCTATTGTGTGTTGTTTTTTCTTTTGTAGTTCTTGTTGGGTTTGTTTATTTGTTGTCTAGTCTTTGACCAGGTTTTTCTCACTGTGCTTCTCTGCACTGTAATCCCCCCGTGGGCAATTCTTGATACTCAGCTTAGTGCCGAGTCCTACATCAAGATTCCGAGTGCTCGAGCACAAATTACGCCTGCATTTCGTGCAGTGGCTCTGTTTTCACAGTACTCCAGGGACCCTCACTGTAAACCTGCCTAGAAGGTAGATTCATGGATGAAATGTTCCCTGTCTGTACAGTTACACTATATGGAGTCAGTCCTTGCCAGAACTCGGCCCACTACTGCATACAAACTACACACAAAACTTAAAAAATAAAGGTTCCATCAGGAATGACTCCTGCGTATATTTTCAAAGGATGTGTCTTCTAAATACAAAATTTGAATTTTGGTATACTGCAAATAAAGAAACTCACGTTTTTTAAAAGAACATTTGTTTGACAGTAAGTGTTGCAGAGATGAAAGAATGAAATACAGGACCAAGCTGCAATGATGAAACCAAAGAAAGACTACCAATTCTAGATGCCTGTGGAAAAAACAGTCATAACAGGAAAGAAATAGCACTTCCTTTGACAATGACAGCAAAGATTTGAAAATAGGAACAGAAAGTGTACTGTCAAGATAACTTTATTATAGCCTGTTTGGGGATCTTTATCTCTTAAGTTGCTTGCAGCAATGCATCTCATTTAGCTTCTCAGCCTCGCTGATGCACAGCACTTGACCCTGTGTCTTGGAAATGTACGTGCTATCAGTCAAGCTTGTTTGTATTAATGTAGACCACTTTTATTTGTCATAGTAATATACTTCATTTATATCCTTCAGTTGAGCTTTGCTCTCAGATTGACCCAGATGTTTCTATACTGTACATGGAGCTATTGTCGCTTTTGTGGCTTACATTCACTGAAGAGCAGACCTGAAAAGACACTTGGGGCCAGTCTGTGTGCAAAAAAACCCCAAACAGAACTGACATATCAAGTTGCAGTTAAATCCAGCCACATAATTTACAACATCTCAGACAATACTTTTACACCTCAAGGCATTTATAGCAATTACTCAACACAGAGTATGTATTATTTTAACCCCCGGTTATAACATATTTGACAGCTTGCACTGTGGCATGGTAATCATCACTAAAGCTATCCTGAGTCCTGCCTCAGTGTTTAGAGGCGAAATGAGAAAGCGTCAGCCAGTAATACCAATTTGTAAAACCAGTAGGTTTTATTTGTCTCTGATTATTCCCCTAGTATACCTTCACTGATTTATAAATAAACAAACCAGACATGCTTTAGTGTTCATGGCATAAAGCTATGTGAGAGCAAGCCACGCAGGTATTGGCTGACCCCTCTTGCTCAGTGTATGATTCAGTCCCTTATGTGAAAGCACTGGGCTGGAAAGATGTGCCAGATTAAAGAAGAGTAAGGAATGTTCCATGCTCTCTTTTTGTAAAGGTTTCATAGCATTCAGTCTATGGGAAACTTGCCCCCTGCTTCTTCCAGACTATGGATATAACAGGGCTATTGCTAGAAACCAAATTACTGAGGTGTAAGGAGTTACCAGCTGGCAGATAAGCTGTGCTACCTAATTGCATGAATGCTCCTTGTCTGTTACAAGTGAGGAGTAAAATGTGTGAGATGAAATTATTGAGGTGGTTTGTATAAGAAATAAATATTTTATTTTACTGAGCCTCATCTCAATGCTACATATAGAAATTGCAACTCTGACCTTTGCAATGATTTTAGCTAATGCTTTTTTGTTCTACCTATGGATTAGGTGACATACACACATACAGCCAGCCACTGCAGCTCAATGACAAACGTAAACCAATGGAAATTAATTATTTAGTTGCTTGTGATTACCTTCCTGTATCTGGTATTTTGTACAGCTT
Source organism: Oxyruncus cristatus (assembly GCA_013399855.1). Taxonomy (NCBI): domain Eukaryota; kingdom Metazoa; phylum Chordata; class Aves; order Passeriformes; family Cotingidae; genus Oxyruncus; species Oxyruncus cristatus. Next base: position 772,509 of record VXAY01004337.1, on the reverse strand, counting down.
GTGTCAAAAACTATAAGAAAGAGGTATTCTTTGAAATTAGGAGAACTGAAGTTGTTTGTAAGTTTGAATGTCCATAACCTGAACTGTTTATGTATTCAGTGACATGGGAAATATAATTGTGACTTGAGAACAAAAACAGAATATCATTTATTAAGCTCTTTCTACTCATTGGCTAAAATGCTGAACATCAGGGTTTTTTTTTTCCTTTTCCTATTTTTGAATCCTTTATCTTGGGCTTAGTAGGAGGTTTGCTGCTATAGACTGGAAGATGGCTATTAGCAGATCTAAAGTGATTTTTCTATTTGATTTTCCACTCTTGTATGTTTATCACTCTTATTTATTGGTTTGCAAAGTCCTTGATGAAACCAGTGCTGTGCTCTTGGAAATATCTTAGTTAAAACAGTCTTGAGACTTTTCTACCTCTGCGCAGTTGGTTGATGGGATATATGACCACAGCTCCTACAAGGGCTTTAGACTTCACAGATCGACAGCATCTATAAAAGAAGTCAAAAGAGAAAGCAAAAAGTGGAGACGTTCAATTGCTACAGCACTTTTCTTAAGTGAAATCCTAGGGGCCAGATTGTATGTCACTCCACATTGTGTTCACTTAAGTTACACCACTGGAAATTGTAAAGCAGATGTAATTTGCTTCCAGCTCTCAGTACAGCAGCACTTCACATTACCAGCCACTGCTGTTACGGGGCCATTGAAGAATCATGCAAGAGAGGGTTTTTTTGCCTTCCCTTAAAGGTATGAAATTGTCTCCTGAAAGAAATGGTACAAGAATCATTGCATGGACTTTCTCTCATTAACTGAGCACTGGGACAGGCTTGAAAATGTATAGCAGTCCGGTGACCTGGGAGTCTCCTCCAGCTCTAATTTCTGTGATCAAGGAGTAGTATAGAGACAATATTGAATTATGCTCAAGGCACAAGGATTCCTGGACCTGACTGCCTCTCCCAGGAAAGTGTCAGTCTAAAACGTTTTTCAGTACCTCTCACTAGCAGTTTTGACATGCGAAATTCAGGTGTTTCTCTGATCTCTAGCTGATGTTGTTGATAATATTTATTATCACAAATGTCAGGATACTGTCCCAGTTGCTTCATTATTGAACTGGTTTTTTACATGACCTTACACAAGATTTTTGGTCTGCAGTGGTTTGTAAAACTTTAAAAGGTCCAGCATGAGCTTCCTGTGGTGACAGGACAGCAAATGATTAGAAATACTCTATCTCCACAAGTCATATGGTCAGCAATACCATGACCCTTAATACAACTCTTCTGGAGTTGCTTTTGCCCTGTTTTCTCTCTTTCATCTTTGACCTAAGCAGTTCAGGCTGAATGCTTGGGATGCCTTTCTGAAAGCTTTTGGGGAGTTATATTTAAGTGCTTGCAATCTAGAGAACTCAGGTACAAAAGGTTATAAACCTACATTCAGACAGACCTTTCGAAACAAATGAGAAATAGGACCTCTTTCATTGCTCACTTGACTCCAGACAATGTTACTGATATACTGGTTGATTCTGCTTTGCAAAGATTCAGATACCACTTGAACGCTTCTTTGAAAATTCTGAGCTAACAACAGAGAAGGGGGAAGGAAAATACTTCTTTGATATCCATGTCTTAAAAAGCTATTTATCGGTGTGGTAAAGAACTTGAGAATCTGCTTCCTCTCATCTTTTCTTTGAGATAGCCATGTACACTTCAAAGCTGTTGTTGAAACCACCACTTTAGTAGCATTTTAACTTAGTTTTGCTTCACTAGGATGACAAATACACGTGTGTTTTAGAAAACATCCTTAGCAATTGGGAATTTTTTTCATCTAGATTTGCTTTCCTCATGTCCCAGCAATAGTACAGGCTGCTCTCCTGCTGCTAATACTGACTAGATGTAATAGATGTTTTCACCTGTCTTTTATGAGGTTTTCTCAGATCCAACAAATATCTTAGAATCAGGAAATGCACAAAGAGACATCTATTATTTTATGGTACTTCCTTAATTCTAACCATTATCAAAGCTTCAGTAACTTTGCCTATATCTTTTTTGGCAAGCTAATACAATCAACTCTGCTACTTCAGCTCATTGATTATCAGTATGGGAACATCATGTTCTGATGAAATTGTTGACCATTAATAGGGCACAGTGCTGAAATATTAACCCATTTTGTCTCTCCAGGGCATTATAATCAGCGGATTGAGTAGGATTTAAAATGTATGTGTGGAGAGTGCTACTGTAAATAGCACACCACACTATGACTTAAAACATACTCTGAAGAGATCCATTCTTTTCATATGCAATATGTAACCGGAATGAGAATTAGAGACAGAATGTTTACCGATTTTTCACAGGAAGATGTAAAAAAAGATGTCTAATACTGCACCATCAATTGTTTTATTCTGCTACTCCGGAAGAGATGTAAGTTATAAAGGAAATACCATAATTAACTTCCCATGTAGATGAGCTAAATTGAAAAAGAACTCCCACCAGAGTGTATTATGCAGATTGCCCTATTCATGTCTCTCATACGCTTCTGCACAAACACCAATCTTCTTGCTCTTAACTGTCTTGCCATTTGCTACCTTAATCAGTAAAATAAATTCTAGTGTAATGCACGAACCTTTAATGACCTTCCACATTTCACCAATCATTAGAGTAGCAGCTATAAGAAAGGCTCTCTTTTGTTAAGAAAACCAAAATACACCACAGCACCCTTCCAACAGCCAAAAGGTGCTAAGTATATCTCCAATATTGCGTGTCTGCCATTAACTTTCTCTCTGGAAGGCCCCTCCTAAGGTATAAGCCAGAATCAGAATACCTGATGTGTTAGCTGCATCGTTTTGCTGATAGCTTGTGTACTTCTAGGCTGATTTTTGTCTGATTCTTTACAAAAAGTGGATGAGGTGAACATCCTAGGGATGATAAACCAAAGATAAGAAAAGACTCTGTCTTTCTTGCCAGCTTCCATCTGTGCAAGTTACTGAGGTAGCCAGATAATCCTGCAAAAAATGAGGTAAATCGTAAGGAACATCACAGTTTGAATGGGTTTTGTCTTTCATTTACCTGACAATGCCTTAGATGTGTTCAAATGCCACTATTTCTGTAATGCCCATGACACACAGTTCTGATAATTAAAAGAGATTTCTTGCCCTTAACCCCTCGTTTTCACAGCGGGTGTGTTAACATGAAGCATTACCCAATTGTTAAGTCTAGGTATTGATTATTTCAAGCTGTACATGGACTAATATTGTTTTCCTTGTGGACAGACTAATGTATTTGTCCACAACAAAGGACAAACAGATGTACATCTTTTCTTCTGGGCTCAGAGATTAATTTTAGAAGGAAACTAGACAAAATGACTTGAACTGCTGTTAAGCAGTTTCTGTCTTTGTTTTCTTTCTTCTCCCACTGAGGGGACCAGTTATAACACAATACTTCTATTTTTGCCACAAGGAAGGTAGGGATCCTCTGCTTCAACAGAGGAGGAAACACAAGCTTTGTAGAACAAAGAAAGCTTGTGCACTTTTTATTAAAAACTGCATTTTACAACTGAAACATAACCTGCAGATAAAACAGCTGATATGGCTATTTTGCTGGTTGTTAAAGAGTTTATACTACATTAAATTGACTCCCATGGGTTTAATTTTTCAGTGCTATTACAACCACCAACCTTTCTTATTGAGAAGGTCAACAGGCACAATGTGAAGTCTTGTAAATCATTGCCTTGCTATTTTTGTAATATATAATGTGACCCTTTTCACACACCTTAAAAATTATAAACCAGAGCACATACTGTATATCAAACAAATAAATCAGCTGCTATAAATACAGTCTTTATTTTGGTTCTGGACAGATTAATTCTACTGCATTTCATATGTTTAAAATTGGTTTTGGCTTCACAGGCAAGATCTGCTTTTGTATTCAGAAAGCAGAGACCCTGGATTTAATCTATTTTAAAAGCTTAATAGAAACAAAGTGACCCTGAAAGCATATTCTAAAATTATTCCACTAAAAGCCTTAACAACTATAAACATTAAATAAATTAAGTTATTATATTGGAAAAAAAATCTGGTCAGCTGATAGAAACTTTTAAAGTGAAATTTTGAAAAGGAGAAAGAACAAGTGAGAATTAAGCTTAACAGTGACCTGATAACCTATTTAGTGCTGCAGGGATGCTTTTTTCCACAGGTGTATTCACTAGCCACATTTAACAGGCAAACTAAAGTTCTTGCTGTGACATCTGGGAAAACTGACTCAATGAAGGATATGTTTTATAATGGAAAACTGTGGTGTTATGAGGAAAAAGTTGTTTTAACCAGGAGACTGTTTACTCAGCTACACAGAAAAGCAGGATATTTTTACTTCATATTCTTGTGTGGTTTTACCTCATATTCTTCATGCCTATTACCACCTGCATATCAGGTCCATGGTTGCAATCTTCTGCATCACTCAATAGAGAGAAATTGATGTCCTTGGTCCTAGTCCTCACAGTTTCTGCCTCTGCTGTTGGAGGAAAAAGGACTGACCAGAGCCATTTGAAGGGGAACACATGTAAGAAAGGCAAATTATTAGAATTAAGGTAACATAGCCATTAAAAAAAAAAAAAAAAAGAGCTGCAAAAGCTCTGAGACCTGTGAGGCTTTGTGTTTCCACGGTGTCAACTCCACCCTGCAGAAGACTTTTCTCAAAATATCCCTCAGTCACAGTCCACAGTGAAGTGACTTTGGCGATGGACACTGTCAGTATGGGTGGAGGAAAGGAGGCAATGTATTTGTTGCACATGTGCCTTTCACAATGCTAGCAAATTCCATGTTGTGGAGCTGAACCAATCATGAGATGACCCTTGAATTTCAGCTGGGTGAGTGTTGTACAAAATCTTCATAACTGTTTTCCTGTGATGACCCGACTATGCTGCGACTGATTTTGCTGAGGAAGTTTAATATGAGAATTTTTCTGTTTCCTATTTACGTTTTTATCTATTTTATTATGTCTTCATCACCTTCTTGTTCTAATGATTCTTTTGTCCTTCCTTCCTCTATTTCATCTATCCCAGATTTTTACAGTATTCATTGTTAAACATTCATGGTTCATGCTTGCTGCAGTTTTCAAGGACTTTGAGAGACATTCTGACTGAAAGTCCAGCAAGAATGTAGTGCAGAACAAACGTGAGGTTGTTAGACAGCAATGAATGGTCTCACAGGGTCCAAGACAGCTGGGAAGTGCTGTTTATTGGTGAGCTAGTCTTTTACCTAGCTCCATGAAAGAAATTAAATTCGAAGTACAGTGTTTCTTGCATTGACTTGTATCCTTGTACAAGGCCAGACAAAATTTGACATGACATAAAATACTTTCCCATGAGAAGAATTTGATATATCTATAGATCATATCTAGGCTGACAGCCAAGTTTTGATCTGTACAATTCCCTGATACAGACCTGTGTTATTTTTTTAGAGAACACCTTTTTTTGTATGTGGTAAGTTATAGCTGACACTGTCCTACAAACAATTGTGTTCAAGTTATGCTGTAACTGTAATTTTAGGGAAAAGGTAGTGCTTCTTCTTTGTGGGTCACTTGATGTAAGGGCCAAAAAAGTTTGAATTTAGTGATCTCTTGATCAAATCAGGTCTGCTTGCAGTTGATATTCTAACCATTTTAATTAATGAAAATAATCTGTATGCTCACATTTACTTTATTTCAGGCAGAAAAATCCCTTTGATTTGAACATCTAAGAGTTTTCCTCTTCCTTTTCCTCCACCTCTCCAGGGAGCTTCCCTAAAAGAGTCGTCAGATCTGCCTTTCAATTCCTAGCCTTTTCTCTGCAGTTCTTCCAAATATGCAAAGTAGACCTGGATCTCAATCTGATTTATGTCCTGTATTTTATCTCAGAATATGTTTAGATGCGGAAGCTGAGATACAAAATGCTCAGAGTCCATGAGTTACACTGTGTAATATAAATATGGAAAATATTTCCTCCTATTTTGTTTTTCTCTTCTAAAATATGCATTTTGCACAAAAAAAAAAAAAGAGAAATAAAACTTATTTTATGGAATGCATACAGCTGAAAAATAAGGCATAACCCAAATTATTCTTGGTTCTCAATCTTATCTGAAAAATTCCTGAAATTTAAATGCAGATCTAATGATTTTAGGATAAAGCTCACCTTTTTTTTTTTTACCTGCGTCAGTCTTATTAGACTTATTAGGCAACAGGCAGAACCTGATGAATGGGAAATTCCACCTGAATACGGGGAAGAACTTCTTTGCAGTGACCAAGCACTAGAACAGGTTGCCCAGAGAGGCTGTGGACTCTCCCTCACTGGAGATGTTCAAGAACCATCTGGATGCAATTCTGTGTGAGGTGCTCAAGGATGACCTTGCTTGAGCAGGGAGGTTGGACCAGATGATCCACTGTGATCCCTCCCAACCTGACCCATTCTGTGATTCTGTGATAAAAACACTGTGACAGGAAAAGGCCTTCCTATGCCCACACCCACTCTATCTGCAAAAACTGGGCTCAGCATCATTGTCTTCTCTCTGTTCATTTTCTTTCTCTTAAGAACACTCCAAAACAAACAAAAACCAAACCCAAACCAAATTCCTGAGACCTTTTAAGCTTTTACTCCAAAAAAATTAGTTCCACATAGTTTGGTAAAAATGCAGTACCTCAATCAATGACATAATCCACTAATTTCAAATTTAAGATTAGTTGTGGGGGACTTGGACTAAAATGCATTTGTAAATGTTACTGTGATAGGCTACAATATAAGAGGAATTTTGCATATTAGAGTTTTACGTGAGACTTTTTGTGAAAATATTTGACAGTGTCTTACCGGTATATCTAACACATCCCTGTAAGCCACAACATTTTAATTGTCACACAAGGAAAATAAAATACAAATATTAAATATGTGAACAGTTAGTACAGTAACAAAACCCCAGGTAAGCTTTTTTCTAATCTAAAAAAGGAAAGTCAAGATTATAAAATTTATTAATGAATTTGCCTTTAGCAAATTTCCTTTAGAAATGTGTTTTGTATAATGAAATATACATGTTTCATGTGATATAAAAATATTTTACTGACAATGAAATATCCACAATCTGGCAATAAATACAGTCATGTAAGTAGTTACGCCATGACTGCCTTAACTTCAAGATTTTTAGATGTCAGTAATAATTGCATGGTGTATTCATTTATTTTTCTGTGTTAAAGAATATGCAATTGAATTTGACTGATGTTAGCAAGCCTGAAAGCTTAAGCTTTCAAAATACTTCAAAATACTACAATAATCGGTTTTTACAGCTTTTAAAATAGAATTTCAAGAACATTGGGGTTTTCTATTGAAAATAGGTGTTCTAATATATACAGTGATGTTACTAGATAATTATGTAATTTAAAATGTAGTTCAGTATCTGAACTAACCTGACCTCTCTAATCCATGATTCAAAGGATGTTGAATGTTAAAAGATTTTCATTAGTTGAAGCAATGTCATATTGATTGAGTGTAATTGTCTTTTGGGAAATTTCTCAGATGTTTAATCAAAACGGGAGCTCCCAAGGGTGCAGGAAGTTCCTGTTCTACCCTGTTGGTTGTGGAGGCCATGGCAAGATCTCTTCATTGATCCTGGCTATCATTCACAATGTGCATTTTATGTGGGTGTCTGAAATGGTATAGTGCTGAAAAAGTCCTTATGACTCATGCTTTGATTTCTGCTCCAGGGTTTTACAGGTATCAATGGTGTGGAGCACAAAGCAGCTGTGGCAAGGTAGGTCTCTTTCTCCTCCTCCTTGAACCCCTTTTGTCTCCCTCTCTTTCTATTGCTTGCACTCCTAAAGACATACATGGCACACTGAAAGAATGCTTGGAAGGTTTTGTAACGTTGTACTTGCTCATCTTATTAGGAAATTGGCTTTCCTGGGACTTCTGTCTTCCCTTTGCAGCTGTATAAACAGGAGCTTGTGGGCAGTGAAGCTGAGGGCTCCTCCCTCTCTCTGTCATTTACCATTTTTAGGGTGTCTGGTGGGCCCATCAGACCTTTTGCTTTATTGAATTCTGCACAGTGTAGTCAAAAGGACATGCTACAGTGAGGTGTGATACAGCAGTGTTCACAATGACCGTCTGTCAGGAGCACAAGGAGGAGAGACCAGTAGACCTGTACCAGAGGCAGCCCAGTTCTTCCTGGCTGCACAAGTGCCATGTGTTAAGGTGGTTTCCCCATCTCGTCTCTGAGAAGATTCAAATCAGTGCTGCATAACTTCATGCCACATAGTACTGAGGGACAGATCTATGCATGGCTGGAATTCTGACAGCCTTCTCAAAAGCATTTTTTATTTTATTTATTTTTATATTCACTGAAGGTGCCCTCTTGACTTACTTCGGTGCAATTCAGTAAAATGCACAAAGTTCTGTCTCCTTTCAAAGGCAAAAGACTGAAAGGTGATTGGAATAGAGATCCTTGCCAACTCCCCTTCCCTTCTCAGAGAGAGGAAGCATCCCACATCCCACTTGCTGGAAAGGCACCTGAATTTAGGTTGCTTTCAAGTATGTGGAGGCTTCTTTCTTCAGAGAACCCACTGAAATATGAAGATTAGCGCCAGCACTCAACGTGACCCCAGTTGCTATGGACGATCATGAGGTGTAAAGTGGAATCCCAGACAGCCAGGCCTCAGGCTATATTCCCCTTTATCATGAATAGAGAAAACACTTCCCCATGGCAGTCCAGTGTAAACAGGAAGCCAAAATGTTTCGTGAAAAATTGATTTCTTACGTTCAGCTGAATTGTGGCAGATACCAGTAGGGCGGTGCCATTATGATGTAGGTCACTGGAAGTCAGGGCAGACCCTGGAAAAACCAATAGCAAGGGACCCTTGGCACAGGGGCTGTTCTGCATGCCCTTGGTCAGCAGTTAAAGCAGTGGGCTTGCTGCTCCTGACTCATTCAGCTATCCCACCCCAGTAAATTTTAAGAGTCTTATTTAAAACAAGAGGCTTGAATTTGAGTGCCTAAAGTGTGAATCAGCAAATGCTGGTTTTCAGAGATGCTGCTGAGCTCAAAAGGCACAAAGGGCAGCAGCCAAATGCTGAGCTGCAGGAGAATATTATACTTGAAGCCCAGCTACCCACTTACTCCACTAGGCTTGGATTTGGATGCTTCATTTAGGGAACATGTATTAAGTCATTATGACCTTTGACCTTGAACTCTGAGTTTCAGTTTTATCTTCCATGGGGCAATAATAAAATTTATCTACACTATTTTGAATCAGGAAAAAGCTATCAAATGCACCATGAGCTGCATCATTGCGTAATTGTGCGTTTTTGTTGTGATTATATAATAAAAAATAATATACCATGCAATTAAAGAACACTTAATCTTTTAAATACCTATGATACCAATTTCTTTTTTTTTGTGGGTAAGCTGTGACAATATATGCATATGTTTAGCAAAATGCCCTTGAGAAATAAAATAGCATGTGAAACTAATTTTTTATTTTGTGGTAAACTTCATAACACTTTCTCAAATTCCATCTATCAGATGGATTTCCAGTTTATCTTATGTTTGAGAAATAACCTTATAACCTACATGTGACAGTTGTTTGGGTTTTATTAAGTGCCCTGTTCACTGGTAGCATTGTGGCATTTGTCACAGATATTTGTGTGCTACCACAGAAAGCCAAGGAAAATTATTATTATTCTACATTTAACTATGTTGTCTTCCTTTAGCCCCATGTCACTTAGAAGCATCTTACAGCAGGATGGTTCTCCTTTTAAATTGGAAAAAATTGTTTTTTTGAGTTTTTTTTCTGTAGTTGGCTCTGGTATTCAGTGCTTTGGAACAGGGAGCTTTTCTGAAAACAGTTTGCCAGCCCTTTAATTGGCTTCTGTTTAAAAGGATATTTCTATGTAGAAGCTGCCACCTGTATGAAGAATGAGGAGGTAAATTGATTTCCGTGTAGAGTTCAAGGGAAGCTGTCAGAAAAGGAGGAAACACATAGCTGGCGTTAGCCCTCTAAAGAATTCCTCTGTTGGGAATCAGGGAAATAACTAAACCTAAATGAGTTTACTAATAAGGTTAATTTAAAAATTATTCTAAAGGATTGTTATTACTATTATTATGAGAGAGGTTTATTACAACTTTTCCTATTTTCAATCTCAAATGCCAGCAGTAATGACATATTCCATGAGAATGATATTCATTATAGCGCCCTGGGGCTGTGCACTCTCCTCACCTTTTTTATCTCTGACTTTCTCTTGCTGGCTTTAATTCAGCGTAAGGTACAATACAAATGCCCTTTCATGGGACACAAGCCATTGCACACACGCCAGCTTTTATGAAAACAGTTGAGAGTCTGCACATGAAAATGCACCTTTGGCTATAATAGTGTCCATAGCAATGGAACTGCCAGATGTTTCATAGGCACCACTGATGTAAGAATACTGGAAAAGATAATGCTCCACATCACAAATGGGAGCTTCAGCTGAAGGCAAAATGAAGAGAACAATTAGTATTCCCAGCATAACGGGACGAAACAAATGCTGCAATAGGTGTTCTGTATTATTAAAAGGTATTGTGATAAGGGTTCTTCTGCATACACAAAGGCAGAATTATGCAGAGCAAGGTTTTAATCTCAATTATTTTTCATGCCTTTTATTGACAAATAGCTAATGAAAATTACTCACATTTTCACTGTATCTTATCAAGCATTGCTAATGAAAAGCCCCCCTGTTTTGCACCTATGTTGCATCATTTCATAAAATTTTCAGCAGCTTATGACTTACTAAATAAGTTGTCACTCAAGCCTTATTTCCTGCCTGTCTGCAACGAATCAAAATGGACACTGAATTAATGCTGAATATTGTCTGTGTTTGATGAGGTCTCTTCAAGATCTTTGTTCTGTCACCTTTAATGCACTCTGCTTGAGGGACTTCTCTGATTTCCTGTTGTTTCCAGGAAAAGATGAGATATTACAAATGTGTCCCTGGCCTCATCTAATTTATGCCTTTAAGGATTTTTTACAGGAGTGAAGAGAAATTAAAAAATTGGGGAGTTTCATCATTACTTCACGAGACTCCTAGTCAGAAGGGCTTGCAAAAGTAGAAAAATAAGAACCACATTTTGTTTGTTCTGTACCTTTCATAGTATAACTGAAGTGTTAGTATTCTAAGTAGGTGTCATAAGCTCAGGAAACAAAGAAAAATTTAACCTTAAAGCACTGAGATGAGTGCAGAAAAACACACTAATTGCAGTACCGTGTTTACAATTTTGCAGATTTGTATCTGCATTTCCATTCTACAACAGAGAAATTGCAATCTGATCTCACACTTTTCTTCTGGATGGATCCAAGAGCTGAGCTATTGCATAACCCTTCACCTGGGTTTTGTAGGACAAGGCTGGCAGAGGAGCATGTTCAAGGATAAGCCTCAGCAGAGCCCAGAGGCATTTCCCTGATGTCAACTCCAAAGCACCTGCACCTCAGAGAAGGTCAGGGTTAAGAGGCACCCTGTCTTTTGCACACCTATTGGTCAAGTTAGACAAGCCCCTACACGTTTTTTTATATTTCCTGAATGCTAGTAAGACTCAGTCACATGTTGGCTGCCTGTGGGGAAGTGAGACCTGTCAGCATCAGGTGGGAACATAGCCTGGGGGCCAGTACTTAGCCTGCTGCTAATCCTAAACCTTTTTTGGGCTCCACCCCTCTGTCTCTCTTTTTTATCCTCCTGTACCACCCAACACCAAATATCACAGGTTGTTTTTAGATGATTTAATCATGTGCTGCCTTTTTTTTTTTTTTTTAATATCTTTCTTCTCCTCCAACTCTGTGACTTTCCTGCATAACACTTGCACTGGGTAGGTGAATTTCTTCTCTTGTATCTCCTTCTCAGTTACCACACAAAAAGTATCAAAGTTGATTGTTACTGGGGTCTGAAAACCACCTGAAACAGAACAAGAAACCATTAACATTCTTCAAGGAAAAATTATATGCAGGGAGCCAGGATGCTCTGCTCCGTTCCAGTAAAACGAGGTGTCACCAATGAGGTGGCTATAAACCTGCTCATGGTGCCATGCCGTTATACCTGTTGCCCCTGCACACTCATGATGAAGTACAAGGTCTGTCCTAGGCCACACCATTTTCAAACATGTTAAAAGCATAGTGAAATAAGCACAGAATTCCTATTGCTCTGCATGGTTGAGATTAGATATAACTGCAGTTTTAGATTATTTTAGGATTTTGTTTTATTTGGAGAGAATGCAATAGGAATCATGACTTGAGCTCTCAATTACAGCTGCATTCTAGAGTGTAGGCAATCTCAACTAATAATAAAAATATTTGATAAACACAGGTCTTCTTGTTGGATAATACACACAAGGGGGTTTGTTAACCATCCTGAGTTTTGCCTCAAGCTATGTAAGTGCCTTGCAGAAGATATAAATTTTGTGTGTTAATGTTTGTGTCATCAGATGTTCTTATTTACACATTGTGTTAACACATAGTGTTAATTTGCAAACAATGTTAAGAAATATAGTTTCTATGTGTTTCTTGCATTAAACATAGAATCCTCTTACTTTTACTAGTGAAGCCATCCTTGTAAGTGTTGATTGGTCACTTTTATTCTAAGTTCATAACTAGTCACTGTTTTTTGGGGAGATCTGACTGTGTTCAACATACCATGATGTTGATGAGTCCTGTGGCACCAGTGGAGGTAAAGTGAGCCATCTTCTCACTTCAGGTGAATGTCCTCCCCAAAGACCTTCAAGAGGACAAGGCCAGGACTCCTCAGGACTCATTATGTGAGAGACGTTGGGTGGAAGGGCTGGCTGAAGCAAGAGAGAAGCACTGCTCTTCAGTCACTGGAAGAGGAGCTCAGTTAAGAGGCATGTTTTAGAAGCCTGGGCAAATTCTGTTGTAGATGTTGGCTGGTGCCCATGTTGCTTTTGTCATATCTTCCAGAAGTAAAAAACTGTAGTTCCAGAGCATGTCCATATGGCCAGCTTTGTTGACTCCATCAAAGAGACCAAAATCCCTTAGTTACTGCACTGTATGCCTGGAAATTAATCCACAGCCTCTGAATCAGAACAAGCAACATAGGTCTGTTGAGAGGCAGACTTGGACACAGATCAGAGGATAATGTGTGCCAGAGTTCTCACCCCAATAAGCACACACAGATGTGTACAAATGCAAACTGATAGACAACACTGAACTGGGGAATAACCCTGAAGTTTGTCAGTGAATGAGACAATGGACACTGGTCCCAAAGGGTGAAAGGTCTAGGAAAAGGCAACCAGGAAAAACAGTGCTACAGTCCATTAAAGCAGAGGACACAGGGAATGAGGAACTGAGTCCCCTGACTAGCACGGGAGTTCCGCCTACACTTCAGGTCTGCATATGTGTGCACAATGGGGAAGGATGCCAACAATGCAGCAACACAACTTTTAAAAGGAGCCTTCTTCAAGAAGCTAAAGAACCTGTGGACTACATGACTTTCATGGGCTGTCTCATACCAAAGCAATTTGTCCAGCTAAACTGGAAATAACTATTTGATGGACCATGTAGATGCCTAATAAAACATGCAATGACCAAGCATGCAGCACATCTGATCCATTCTTGGCTATTGCCTTAACCTTTTCAAGTGGTGCTTATTTATTGCTCTTAATACAACTACCTGTATTATGAAACAGTGACTGGTAACACAGTGTCTTAACTTAATTTATACCTATTCCATTGCATCCCCTAGAAGCTCTAAACATATTTTGGAGATGCCTGCTCTCAGCAAATAAAACAAGATCCATGCACGATTTGATTTTCATGCAGTCCCTGAGATAGAACTTGATTTATGTCTGATGTAGTTCTCACAGAAAAAAGAAAAAAGAAAAAAAAAAAAGAAAAAAAGAGAAAATTAGTATGCAGCAAAATGCAGGCACACAGAGAGCTGGACACTGTTCAGATTTAATGTTTGCCTGTTTCTGATTTATTAACCCAGTACAGATGCACCTGTTTCTTTTCAGCAGTGTCCTGTTCTCTCTCCAGTTTTCCACTTGAACTGCCAGAGGCACAAAGAGAATAACTGGCTTGCCAAAATGTGCACAGTACCTGCTGGCTGGGGAAGGATGAGGACCTAAAGCAGTCACAATCTCCTTTAAACACAGATATATTCCTGCATCCTATAGCAGCAACTAAAAGCATCACACTTTATTTCAACATACTGTTTGGTCAGAAGAGCAGACAAAAAATTGCTATTGATGGAGAAGACGAAGAATCATAAGACACTAATTCTTCATAGTTCTTCCATGGGTTCCGTGCGTAACCTCAGTGAAGTCACACGGACCATGGATTTCAACCCTGCGTTTGTGGAGTTTTGTAAAGCTCAGCTTTACACTTGACCTTACATTGGGTCTTAAGCATTCAACACATGCAGCTCAGCAGTCCACACCCTTATCAATGGATAAGGATAATGTATAGGATAAGGATAATGGATAGGCCAACACACTCACCTCATCCCATCATTCACACAAACACGTCCTGTTGCTGAGGGCTACTTGCAAAGAGAATTAAAAGACTGTTTCTTCTGGCAAGGAGCAATATGACAGCTGAGCTACAGAGGAAATTCTTTCTCTTTGTATAGTTACTAATCACCAGGTCAGGAATCTCTCCTTTATATCTAACAACTGTGTGCTCACTGAAAACCAACAAGCTAAACCCAAGCTCTTTTAAGATTTTATTTTAATGAATCCCCTCCCTCCAGGGCATCTGAAATTCATCTGAAATTGCTAGCTTCCCTAGTTTCAAATCTGAACAAGGTTTGACATGGCTTACTGCCCATAAACAATCAAAATAAAAAATGCTTTTCTGTTTTAAAGTGTTGCACAGCTTGTGAGGAGACTTTCTGGAGATGGACTGTATCCCCAGATACCATATCTGAGGATGAAGGAACTTGTGAGGAAAGCAAATCAGAGGCACTAAACCTTTTAAGGGATTTTATTCAGCTAACATCCTTCCAATGTTTCAAACAGCAGCAAGAACTTCTATGTGTTGGCCGGGGTCTTGTGGGGCAGAGGCAATCCCTGACCACCTTACCTTTGGAGGGGGGCTAGGCCTACTGGAGCTCCAGCTGGCATCCTCCTTGTAACTCCTTCCATTTCCTAAAGGTTGGTGAGCAGCATCTGCCTCCTGCACCAAATAAACCCCCTTGAAGGGTCCCAGGCAGCGTTGGCTGCGAGCAATGCAAGGCAACAGTGCTTTGTGCAAGAACACATGCTTTGTGCTTCACAGGTATTGCTCATGCTAATGAAATTGTAATTCTTTCTGAGTGGGGATATGATCAGTAAGCAAACTTACCACAAGAATCAGTTTAATATTTAGTTACTTTGGTTATTGAAATAAGAACTCTGAACAATTTCTGAACCTACATAATATTCTTGTGGGAGAAAATACTCAGTTTCTGGAATATATGGATGTTCTGTTCTGTTGTGTAATAAATATAACTTTCCTCTAACATTTTAACTAAAGATTTTCTGAAAAATAACAGAATAAAGCATATTAAAAAACCTTTACCCCAGGCTACTATAATGAAGAAAAAGTGTTCCAAATGTGAACTAATGAAGTACAAAGTAATGAATTTTTAATTTGTATAATTTACCAAAGTGCAGTTAGGAATCCAAGTGACATACTTTACAAACAAAATGTTCATTAGGCCTTTACTGTAGCTTGCATGCAGTCATTAATTTTTTTCCCCATATAACTATTACTATGGTATTACACAAAGGTGAATGAACATCTCATGAGAGTGTCTAGAACGTTCAAAGGAAAATAAAAGGAAACGAGGAAGGCAGTGGTGTCTATTAAATTTAAATAAGCTACCTGTTTACAGTAAAAAGATAAAAGGCTATGCACAGCAGAAGAGCAACTGAGAAAAGGAATAGAAAAGGTAATTGAGTTTTACATTATGGGCTTCTTCACTTGGCAGTGTGAATATTATTGAATTAGCTCTATTACTATAAAGATTACACAAAAGCAGAACAGTGTGAAGGCTTGGCATGAAACTTTAACAATATCAACGGAGGTGAGATAAGTGCCACCAAAACTGTGCACAGGAATGTATCAGAGAAAGAATATAGTGGGATTTTTTTTAATAGAACTGAACTATGGTGTGATGTGAATTTTAATAGGAGCACACAGAAAAATGAAAATGGGAACAGCTAAAAAAGTCCATGCTCAAAGGGAAGGATTTTACAGCCACAACCTGCACAGTAAATATCAAGAGGTGAAATAGTTGTATTGAAGGGAATGTCCTTCATACCATAGCTTTATTTAACAGACTATCCCTTGACACATCCTCTCTGTCTCTAGCTTACCAAATTGACTCTGGTACAAGGTCACATATTTAACTGAAATATGGATTTCACATTGTTTCATAGATTCTAAGTGAGAATTAAAGGTCAGCAGATTTAAAATTACTGAATGTGGATCTAAAACCTGTGCTTTTTTTCTGACTGCAGAAGACTGAATCAAAGTGGTGCTGCATTGTTTCACTCTCTTTTTCAGCTTTTCCTTCTTCACTGCAACCCAAATTTATATCTGCTCCTTATACATTATGTACTTAGGTAGTGACACAGATTTTTCTGTAAAGTACCTCCATAGGGTGTTTAAATAATCTCTAAAATCATAGCATAACACACTTACTATTTCACACTTTTCTTTCAGAAGGTACCATGGATATCCTGTAAAAATAACTGACTTAGAATCAGATTGCTTTTTCCATACCTCACTGAAGTGAAAGAGTGGGGCTGCTGTACAGGAGTACTTACTCTGGCACCAGGGATCCTGATTAACCATAAGAAGTACTAGTGCCTCAGGCTGGCAAGAAAGTCTAATCAGGTATTAAAAGAACATTATTTTGACAAATTATACATTCTAGGAGTGTATATATGCAGCTGTGTTCTGCATTTTGTCTTCCCCATCTCTGAATGAAAGAGTGAACTGCCCTTGCCACGGGTCACCCCAATCAATTCCCGCACCTTACTCAGCGCTGTAAGTTAGCAAGGCAGCCCAACTGGAAGGAGTTTTGGACAGCTGGCAAGCAGAGTCCAGGGGGATTTCCTGCCTGTTTGATGCAACTCCTGCCCACTTGCACACAGAGCAGGCAGGTAGTAGCAGGCTCCTGGTAGCCTCCCAGGAGCTCAGCCCTGGCAACTCCAGGTGTCAGCAATGGAAGTGCCCAGCAGGGTGCTAGACACATACCCTCCATTTAGCAAGCTGTTTGCAGAACATGGGAATGCAGCATGGAAATGTGCAAAAGATGATCCATGAGAGGCTGATGACAGAGGGTGAAGCAATTAAAAAAGTGAAATTAGAAGAGAGATGCAAACTACCATCTAAACATAACCAGTGATAGGTCCTGAACATAACTGAATATGAATGGACAATTTTCAGGTTTCATCATAGATATCACAGAATCAGAATCACAGAATCAACTAGGTTGGAAAACACCTCTGAGACCATTGAGTCCAACTATGACCCAACACCATTCTGTCAACTAGACCATGGCACAAACTGCCGCATCCAGTTGCTTCTTAAATCCCTTCAAGGATGGTGACTCAACTACTTCCCTGGGCAGCCCATTCCAATGTCTAATCACTCTCTTTGTAAAGAATTTCTTTCTAATGTCTAATCTAAACCTCCCCTGGCACAGCTTAAGACTGTGCTCTCCTGTCCTACTGCTGGTTGCCTGGGAGAAGAGACTGACCCCCATCTCGTTCCAACCTCCTTTCAGGTAGTTGCAGAGAGTGAATATTTCTCTTGCTGTCTAAATTTAACAGAAAAGTGAGTAATTCCCATCTTTTGTTCCTCAGAGACCAGCAGTGATGTGACACTAAGGAAGCTGAAGTGAGGCACTAGGATCTGGGAAGAAGAGGTGAGCTGAGTCCATAGTAGCTGCTACAGTACAGCGAAATGTCATCGACCTCATTGCTCAGGAGTATTAGCCCAATGCCAAAAGACCAGTTTTATTTACTACCTCAATTTGCAGTGGACTCCATTTCCTTGTGCCATAGTTGGGCATATCAATATCTCTCCTGTAAGGACAGCGCAGGTTTGTTTTTTTTTTTCATCCCTGTGGTAATGCCTACTCCCCTATGCAGGTTTGTCTCTATCCCACCCAAGCTTTCTGTGCGCATTGGTGAGGAAATAGCTCTGATCTTCAAGTTAACAGTACCTGGGCTTAACTGAGACCTGTCATGATGATAATTGCTTAATGTTCTTGGCCATGTCAACATACAAACACTATAAAAAGTGTTATAACAGGGATTAGGCAGTCTCTGAATATGCCAGACGAGATCCGGCAAGACCAGGTTTTGCATGTGTCAGGTTGTTACCATGGAAAAGACAAGACAAAGGGAAGTTGGTAGCATAGAGAAGGACATGGATATGCACCGGGAACAGCGCTGAACAGGCATGAGCTGGGCATGGTGAAGAGGGGAACGGTGTGGCCAGGGCAGCTGGCCCCAGGTCAGAAAGCAGCTACCCCATACTGAGCATTCACCTTCCAGTCAGCACTGTGTTTTAGCCAAAGCCAAATGACAAAACTGGAACTGAAATGTGGCCAGTGCCTATAAGTAGCCCTTCTCCTGATGAAATGACAGTGTGTTGATGAGTAGAACAGCAGATGGACATTTTGGAGGAAAACTTAGTATAAAATGACAAATTTCTGTGTTGGCTACAAGAGGGGCTTAGGTATTATCCAAATATCATCACCTGAAATTGTAGCAAAAGAAAGGTGAATGGCTACAATGTGAGGTATAGATCCAGAATATCCAACCATATCTTAGAGGTTTGTTCTATCACTGAACCAGTTTTAGCAAGAGCTGTGGACTGAACCATTTTGTAGGGAACTGTGTTCTTCTGGTTTCCCAAAAACAACCCAACAGCAATGTTGGTATTTAAACAAAATGGTTCTGCTTGGCAGGGAGTGGGATATTATTCTTTACTGTTAAACTGTGGATAAAATGTAAATATTTTCACTGTGTCTAGTGCTTCTTCAATGCAGCCGTGCAGTGCTCCTCAGCTGAGCCATCTAGTGAGAGTGGTGTTTGCTCTTTGGCCCTTGGGACTTTTCAGGGTCATGGTGGCAGCATGTGGCATCCCCTTATAGCGGGATTTTGATAAGAAATGCTTCCCTACTATAGCTCCAGAATTATAATGAATTAGACTGGGGAGGAAGTAATTTGTATTGGTGCATTTCCAGGCCCAAGGTTGGGAGACCCCTTAATTCCCTGCCTTCTCCCTCCTGCAGAAAATGGGAGGAGTTCCCACAAAAGAAATGGGGAGGCAGTGCAGACTTGAAGGTAAGCCTGGCTCAGATGAGAAGATTAAAGGCAATTTGCTATTCACATTGAAATGACTTCAGAGCAATGTTCTATAAATATTAGATATTTCATCAGTTTATTTTTATCATATGTAAGCATATTCCCTCTCCTTCCTGAACATAAATGAACTGACTTAATCCTACTCTTTTTCATTTAATAGAATTATTATTCCTTTTGCATCTCCCCTGCTGCTTCATATCACTGCTGAGTATTTATTAAGAACTAGTAAAATTCATGGATTTTGCTAGCTTGCCAGGTAAAGAAAAATACAGAAAGTAGGCAAAGGGCAATCTTTTGTGCTTACTCAACAGGCTATAACATACTATTAGATTATTTAAAGAAAAATAGCAAAATTGTTAAAATGAAGCAACAATTTTCATATCTCATGACCCATGATCTTGCAAAGGGCTGATGCTGCAGTTTGCAAAAAGCCCTGGGATGATAAGCAGGAAGACTGTGGCAGTTTCAGTGGCACAATACAACATTATGGGAAACATTCGGTACCAGGAAACACAATTTTTCAATATGTTTCAGTCTGGGGATAAGTCTAATAATTTTTGTCTGGAATACAGACTTTGCATTGCAAATTGAATATCCTAGTCAAAATGCTCTCCTTAGTCTTCCCCATTCCCAACACCAATTTCCTTTAGTGCTCCCCTCCCATTTTTCTTTTAGCACCATTTTTCTTTTTTCCCTACTTTCTTATGATTCCTCCAAAATCATTCACTTCCTCCAGAGACCTACTTTTTAAAACTCTATTCTCCAAAAGAGAAGACAAAGACCCCACTTCTCAAAGAAATCTATACATTTAATTAACATGTAAAAGATGTGGGCTCATGTTAGCATGTTTGATATTTGCAAATTCAAAATGTATCTGGCAAAACTTCTCCAAAAAGGAATTATATTCATTATGCATGGAAAATTCTCAGTTCATATTACTAGTAAACATTTCTTGCAAACCAGTAAGTTATTTTGATAATTGTTTTAATTTTATGACCACATCTTAATTATAATAAGTAACTACATATATAAAACCTTTAGCATGTTAAAAAAATAAATATTTTTTCCAAACACTTGATTATATGTAGAAGTCAACCAAATTGTGGAAAATGTCCAGGGAGACCTTCAGAAATGAATGTTTTATTCAGGTGTTAGTAACATAAGTAAGCCAAAGGTGGAAATCACTTGTTCACCTGCCTTGAGAGATTACTCTCTCAGGCCTAGTCTCTGTCTCCATAAAAAGGCTATCTTTGTTTCTCAAAAAATATTAAATAGCTGCATCAGAAAAGATGACACCCACATAGATCACTTGAAAGATCTCTCATTGCTTCCAAAAATGCCAAGCTTCACTGTGTGCACTGGGAGTGTCTTCTAAAGAGAAAGGCACCAGGTTCCTTCTTCTGCCTCATTCCTGCAGAACTAAAGTTGCAAAAATGAACATGGAATACTTCATGCTTGAGGAATGATATTATTGTATCATTAAGAAATTATATCCTGCTGGCTCAGGAAAAAGCCTCCAAAATTGCAGAAATGGCAAACACAGAGTGAAACTCTCTAACAATAGGATTTATGGCTCTATGTTTTATTTCATGTGGGTGCCTTATACTTATAAACAAGTAAACTGTCATTTTGTGCCTCAAAGTGTCACTTTGCAGCCATAATACAGGAATTATTTAAAGATTCCTGAATATATTCTTGGCCTTGTGTTTGTGTTTCTGTGTATGTACACATATATAAATAAAAATGTACATATATACTATACATATACATACTCCAAATATATGCTTTATGCATACACACACACACACATATATCTCCATCCATCCATAGATAGATATTTAAGTTCTTCCCACACCTAGTTTTGTGGAATGCCCTGGGTATTTATTCTTCTTAAACAGCCATTGGGATGTAGAAAGCCATGCAGAAGTCCAGCTGTCATATAGAATTTTATGTTTAAAATGGTGATCAGTCCCAAAAAGTAGGGGGATTGTATGCATGCAAAAAGCATGTCTGAAAAATTAAAACTGATTCAGGGTCCTCGTTACCTCCACCAATGATATATAGAAGGCAGCAGGATTTGTGGTCTGGTGCCACTAAATACTGATTCAAGATAATTAACAACATGGGACCATGGTGTAAAATGTCTTGATGGGCCACTCAGAGAAATTATAAGAATCACCATGCTGATGGCCTGGGAAGACCTTGTAGATTTGCAGGACTCACAGAACATGGAACGACAGATTGGTTTAGTTAAGGCAACTGGTAGTACAAAAGTTTACATGCATCTTCAGTTAATGCAGAATACATACTTTCAGCTCTGGATGAAAACCTGTGCAGGATGAATGTGTAGGTCTGAAAAACCAGTCTTGTAAAGATCCTAAAAAAAAATAAAAGGAAAAAAAATTGTGGAGGAAACTAAGGTGAGGGAGTTGTGATGTGACCCTCATTTGCTCATCACCTGCTCAGGATATATAATAATCTATAATGGGACATACAGATCCCAGCCTATGACTTTCTGGAAGGGCAGAGCCTGAGCACCTGTGAACTTCTCAATCAGACTGGATCTGTCTCATTAACCAACTCACACTATGGATGATTCGAACTGGAGCAGCAGCTGAAAAACTCTTTCACAAGGTAAAGAAAAAGGGTGCAGGCCATGGTTGTTGCTGTGCTTATGTCCACCTTGCTCCTCACCCTACTGAATAGGTTAGCTTAAGGAAAGCAAATAATTTGTCATTGAGCAGATTCTACTTAAATGAATAATCACATGGAGAAATATCACTGGAAGGAGAAAAAGGGATGTGAAAAATTTTTATGGCCAATTAAATAGTGGAAACTTCATACAGAAAAGCAAGGATTCTGAATTTGATATACTCGTGGGACCCAAGGAAGAGACCCAGAGGGGAGGTAACAGGAAGTTGTGACAGTGACATTTTGGCAGATCTGGAAGACTAGGTGTCTGAGAGGCGAATAAGTCATCTCCAAGAGAGGAGAGAGGAAGTCTTGTCACTGACAATGCTGGAGGTTAGGGGAGCAGACATTATTTCAGTGGCAGCCTTGAAATTTCAGTTCTGGAGGTACTGAGTTTGATAGGGGATGGCAGCCAATCCAAGGTGGAACATCCAAGAGAAGGAGCACGAGCCTGAGAGCAGGCATGTGCAGTGGAAGGAGAAGTTAATTTGAGAATTGTTAATATGACCAAATGGATGAATCTACTCAGCGATAAGGAAAAGACTAGAGGAAGATGACAGCCACAGGCAAAGAGCTTGCACTATTATTCGTAATTGGATATGTCTTTACTTCCCATTTATCAACACCTCATTTACCCAATGTGCAGGTTCATAGGCAGTTAACAAAATGACTAGCATCCTGGAAATTACAAAACAGAGTAGTGAATGTATGGTTTTACAAGGGAGACAGAGGCAGATAGTTTAAATGACCTTCACTGTCCCAAACAGTAGAAAAACTAGGCACTTCTCACTGTATGAGTTTAGAAGATGACCGCAAACTTTCATGCAGACAGAAATATGACATCTGTCCAGAGCATCTATGTAGGAGTGCATTTGGCCCCTCCAGAACCTTAATGCTGAAGGTACTCCTTTCCTGATTTTCTCAGGACTGATTTGTTAAAGCACTGTCATTTTATTATACTTCCTATTTCAACCAGGTATTTAATAGTAAACAATTAACCACATGATCTCCGATGAATATCAAACACTCATTTGTAATGAAAAAGACTAAACCTGTCAAAAGTTAAGAAAGCAAATGTGTAAAACAAACCTTGGCCTTTGAAATCAAATAGTTTTGAAACATCTCTTACACCAGAGCAAAGGAAAGCAGGAAAGCAAAGCAAACAAAGATCCTGGAGAGACAGAGAGGATGGAAGCAGACCAAACAACAGATCACAAACCTGGGGAATCAAGTAATATGCAAATAGCAGTAATCAACAAGGATAACAGAAAAAGCATGATCAAAGCTAAACTCTTCTGATATGAATGACTCCTGTGATATGCTGGAAGTGCATTAGCACCCTGTAACCACAATAAAAGAGCCAAACAAAGTAATTCAAATCAAAGAGTAGCACGCAGAAAGAAAGAATACATAATAAAGTAACACATGGTAAGCAGGTTCCACCTCTTGCCTACAATTAACTCAAGAAAGTGAAAAATGGTCTCACTGAGGTGCATGATATTAAACCAAAAATTAAGAAGGAAAAAAACCCCAAACCCAATAACAACAGAAAAAAAAAAAAAAATCAAACCAGCAGCCAAGACTCTGCATAAAAGAGCTGAAAACATTTGAAGAACTGAAAACATGATGAAACATAGCAAGCCTCTCAGGACCCATGGAACTAATTAAGCTATGTTTCTAGGGATCCTCTATATTGCTTATCTTCTCAGGTAACAAACCCATCTCCCCTGGTTCTTGTGAATCCCATCTCCAACATCTGTTATGTATCCTTTTCAGTATACGCTGCTATGTCCATGGTCTGACGGGAACTCTTAGTGTCCTTCTATGTCACTTACAGCCCCACAATACCACAACAATCCCCTGACAACAGCCTTCCCCACTTGCCCACCCACGTTCCATGTCCCTTATGCCCTTCAATGACACCCTCTAGCATGTCCCACATTCCTGGCATCCCCACTTAGGGTTGTCCTCACTCCCATGTGCCCTATGCTTCCCCAAGTCACAGAACTGCAGATATTGGAAAGACTTCTGGAGGTCTACAGGCTGCCCTGCCTTGCCCAAGCAAAGTCAAATAGAAGAGGTTACTTGAGGCCGTGGCCAGTTGGGGTTTGAATGTCTCCAGGAACTGCAGTCTCCCCAGGCAACTTTTGTCAGTGTTGGACAACCCTCATAGTAAAGCAGCTTTTCTTATTTTTAAGTGGAATTAACCATGCAATAGCTTTGCTCTGTGACACCCAATATATCCCCCAGTGTGATCAGCTCTGAGCCATACCACATTCACCTGCTCAGAGTACCCTTAACATCAAATCTACATGTCTTGCACCTGCATGCAGAGGTGGACATCTCCCATGTTTTCTACCTGAGCACTTTGATTACTGGCCAGGCAGAGGCTGTGCCCCTGGTCAGGATGTGATTGGCCATGCACATGAACAGCTGGCAGCCTTTTGGTTGTTAGGCAAACCAAATATAACCATCAGGGCTGACCCCTCTCTGTTTACCCTGGTGATTGTCTTAATAAGGTCCTTCCCCCTGTGCAATCATCACATCTCTCTGACAAGTAATCACGCCTTCACTGGGCTCAAAACAGGCAGTGGCTTCAAAAACTTTTGACAGGTGCTAACAAAGAAAGCCCAAACTTAAATGAGGGTGTTTATCCCTTCCCATTGACAGTGCTTTTGAGACAGACTCTGAAACTACTTTTATATTTCCACAGGTAGGAGGATTAAGGCCTACAAATAACGTAAGCACCTAGCCACAGACTACATTGAGAATAAAGAGACGAGACTGGAGACAGTCTTGTGACCCAAAGAGAAATTTCAGATGGATGTTATTACTATCTCTCTTCAGTCAGGAAAACTATGTGAGAGTCACTAATAAGATCATTTCTGAAGAAAAGATAGCATACTTCAAAAATCTTAAACCATGCAATGTATTCCATACAAATCACAGCTACTATGATCCCGGGGCATTGGTCTTTTAAACAAAGCTTTCAGAGAGCAATATGATATTTGGGCAAGAGAAAAAAAGGCATGATGCCAAATTCACTTGATAAATCAGTGAATGGCACTGAACACACCTTAAGCTCAGAGACCATTTTTCTTTCTTCCAAGAAATCTGCAGAACAAGATTCATATAAAAATAGGTTGTAATAAAAAACAGGTTGCCTGGGGGAAAAAAGTAAAACTGTTCTAAAATAGCATCTGAATCTATGAATGGAATGAACTAATTTAATAACACTGAAAAATATTGCAGAGACCAGCTTCCAGCTGAGGCAAGTTTAGTAAAGCACCTCCTGGCTTAGTATTTTGGCTCACCTGGTGGAAATGCATTGAGGGTCTCAGCTGGAGCCTCAGCTGTGCTAATGTGCAGGACATACATTGGAAGTCCAGATACCAGATGGGGGATTTTGCTTACTGCTTAAATTGGCTCTCATGGCTGTCCACCAGTTGGCAAGCACAGGAGCATTTTAGGTTTGTATTATCTTAAAAAGCACAATAGTAAAGGGGCGAAATGAAGAACATGACTAAAAAGGTAACCTTATTCGCAAGCAAACATAGATGTGATTGCTTTCTGTGTGATTATAGGAGTCTTATATTTGCCATTGAAATCTGGTTTGTAATGATTCTCATTTTAAGGACAACATAAATAAAAAAATACTGGTGTACATGCTACATGTACATACATATATACATGGACTTTTAGCTAAAATACTGAAATCCAGGAAACACTGTTGATATTTATGTGTTTTGGAATCTCAACTGTGAGAAAGCTACCTACTGAAGTATGTAGCAAAGTATGCCCTTTGTTGCTTTAGCGTATTGAAGCTGTTTCCAAAGCTACCTTTCATTGATTTAGAAGCCAGACATTTAACTGTCTTTGAGAAGCTTCAGTTTATTTTTATCTTGAATTTTCTGCATGGCTGAACACATATTTTGCAAGGCTAATGCTGTATGGCCAGAAGAAAACCATTACATCCTAAGATTATCTCCAGTCCAAGTTTCATTATTTCAAATACAGTCCTATGCTCACATATCAAAACAGCTCCCAGACTTGAGCTAGGGACCTGAGCAACTCAGAGTGCAAACAGAATCAGTCCATTATACTACATATCCAAATGTCAGTTCAGTTGGCTGGTAAACTGATACTTTGGGCTACTAAGGCCACTAAGTCCAACCTCAGTAGTAGTACAGTATTTTCTATTGCGTTTGTCGCAATGTGGCAGAAAGTCCTCCGGCTCTACAATCTTTAGAGGAAGACAGAATTTTACTACTGTGTGGGCTTCTGAATCTACCTTGGAGGACCTCATGGACACTTTTGGTTATGTCTCACACAGAAACTAAAATAAATCTGGTAATTCCAATCAGATTATGCACTCCTACAACCAAATGATGCATATTAAGTTGTTGTCAAAGTAGAAAACATAGTAATATAATAGAAAAATATGCTATAATGGGAAGATATAAAAAAATACAGCTATTTTTTGCACCCTCCTATTTTACTGTATCATTCCATGTCACTATACTTTGCTATCTTTACTATCTTTTGTTTACTCCTACCTACTTACTATTTCACTATCACTTTAGTGTATAACTATTCTTTTCAACTCAAGCACCCCAGAAATGCATAACACATGTCAGGAGAATTTGGATCAGGATCCAATACAGCTGATGTCTTGATCCCTTTGTGACCACTGAAATAAGAATGATGAACATCAGTGCCTGAGGCTACAGAGGCATGTGGATTGCAGGTGATTCCAAATCGGAACATCGTGTTCAAGATTTATAGAGCTATCTAGGGACATCTATCTCATTTCCAACTTTCAGCTTTTGGCTAAACAAAGATCTCTTGTGTTCTCAGAACCAAGTTACCTTTCCAGAGAAAGGAAGGAATTTTTAAATTTTAAATTGAAGAGCTTTAATTCTCCTCTGAAATGGATTAAACCCTTAGCCTGTGGTAAGGAATACATAAAGTGGGTAAATTTTGAGACAGAAACTAGCCATTTTCTTTAAATTATAGAAGAAAGGTATTCAAGACTAGTGTTTCAGCACAAGAACCCAAAACTCTCACTTTAAGAGAAATTAGTAGCTTTTACTGATAACTAGTTTGGATTTGTGAGCCAAAAGCATAAAATGTGTCTAAGAGGCAAATAATCCTCAAGTGGAATAATTAAATTCCTATCAAGTGTGACATAAGGACAGAACAGTCCTCTAAAGCTCTGGAGGTACCTTTATAAAGTAAAGATCATCTACAATTACAGTGTTTAGTTATTTGCAAAACTTCTCTATATTTTCTGTCTCTATAAAAATTGCTATTCTAACCTGATTTGCTTTTAACATGGTTATTTTTCAAGCCTCAAAAGTAAATATTTTCATGTTTCATCATTCTTATGTGGTATTGAGCATTTGGGTATTTTTCCCCATATCTCATACAGTTTTGGATCCTGGGTTGGATTACCATCACGGCCATATCTGGTGTCTGTACGCCTGGGGTGATGTTCAAGTTTGTCTTTCTACTCAGTAAGACGCTGTCCAAAGGACGCCACCACGACTGCATTTTGACTAAACAGCCATGAGACCCATCTCCTGCACAGCTGCCAGTGCAAGCAGCTCACAGTTCTGTGTCCTGAGGATTTCATGGTGATGATCAAGGACATGCTTTGAAAATGGAGCTGCTGGTGAG
This sequence comes from Oxyruncus cristatus, assembly GCA_013399855.1. Lineage (NCBI taxonomy): Eukaryota > Metazoa > Chordata > Aves > Passeriformes > Cotingidae > Oxyruncus > Oxyruncus cristatus. Next base: position 744,789 of record VXAY01004337.1, on the reverse strand, counting down.
GGCATGTAGATAGGTCAAGCATGGATCTGGAGCTAAAACTGGTCCTCTGTACCCTTGCTCTGATTTAGACAAACTGCACCCTGCAACCTCATCTCCAGTCTGGATCCACATGGCAATACAGATTAGGTTTGTGGTACACCCTGCAATTCACAATTCACACAAACTCTCTGTGAGTGTGGTGTAGGTTTCTTCCTTATCACACATCCAAGACTTTCTCCAGAGAAAGCCAGGACTTCAGGGGAGACCATACTCCTCCATCCAGGTTTCTCCTCAGATGCCTATGGAGATCTAGCCCAGCTGTGCCCTGAGGACCCAGGATACCAGCATAGACCGCACAGTCAATGTGTAGGACCTGATTCACCCTTGGGAGAGGCTTCTCTCTCTCCATGGAGAATACAGGAACCTTGGGGTAAGTAGGCTTCCGTCCTAAAACCTTACAGCTAGGTGACATGAATCCGGGCAATCTTTAACCGAAGCAAGCTCAACATCCATTAGTGGGGCTGATACCGAATACAGTCAGGTTTAAGTCAGCTTGTAAGAGTAACAAAGCCTGTTTAAAAGAAATCAGAAAATCATTAAGAAACATATTGAGATTTTATTAAAATCCTGATGTTTTGCAACCTTTTTACAGTTTAGGTACTTGGATCTCGCACTTAGCAAAACTGCAGTGAACATTGCCTTCCAGTTTAATAGGCATTAAACTGTTAGGATTTACTTATTTGTTTGTTTATTTGTATAGATTTGGAGGTCTCCCTTTGCTAATGCACAAATTTTCCCTTATTTTAGTACAGATATTTTTATTTTCAGCTACAAGATAAAAGTCAGTCATATCATAAAAAAATCCTCTGTATGATACATATGTTTCCAAGAAGGCCCAGAAATGAATTTTAATGTCTAGAGTATTTGCATTTTTTCTTCCACTAAAGAGGGGAAGGAGCATAATCTCTGCATTATATTGATTTATACTTTATGGGAATGTATGTAAAAGAACATAAATACTATTACTGCAATTTTGTATCATATTTCATGTGGGTTTTTTTCTTTTTTTTACTAGTGCTTCCCAGTTTCATCTGCTTACTGCTTTCCTCATGAAAGAAATAAGCATGTTGATATAAAATGTTACATCAAATACACCTGTGAACATTCACTCCTGTTTACTGGATTTTAGAAAATAGAGAAGCGTGTTTCCAAGCTCCTGCTTTGCTACAGAGAGAGGGGATAAACAGCTTTGCTTTACATCTTTAAAAGTGCTGATAGACATAAAATATTGAGCTGCATTCCTGCTTCACTCATACATTAAAAAGGGGTTGGAGGGTACTTAGGAACAGAAGGAAATGGAATTAGGAAAATAGGATTGCTTAGCAGAGTAACTAGAAAAGTCCCGGGCTCTGGGGTTGGTAATAATATTACAATTAATGTAGCTAGCCATATTGCTGTAGCCTGCAACTGTGGAAAGCATTCTGGAAAAAAGGAAAAGGTTGTGTATGGATTTTACATGTAATGGAAGTTTATTTCCTAAGATTGCTCTTGGAGCAGAAACCATATTTCACATTAATATCACTTAATATGTTATTCATTGCCCTGGGCTCCAGAAAAGAGCAGTGAATTAGGTCATGGTGAATAAATACCTATCAGTGTCCATCAAATGACATTCCTCATCTCCTTTCCTTCTTTTTTTTGTTTCATGTGGTATCAAAATCTCATTCTGTTGTTTATCAGGCAGTACATGACAGAGCAACCCTTTCTGGGGGCAGCTATAAATATATAGTTCCCATTACAGCTAGCATCAACCTCAATACAAAGGGTAAGGCTGATGTAAATCCCCCTCATTTTGATGAGGTATGTGCTGCATTTGGTCAAATGAGCACAATTTAAATGACCCTCAACTAATTACTTCTCAATGTCATGGCATGAGGCCAAACTAAGGGCCAGCTCAAGCTGCTGGAGCTGTGGGGTCTCTATGCTGTACCCAGGTCCATCACTTCTCCCTCCCCTTGCCTACAGGTTGACAAGAACTTATTGTAGCAAATGCTGGCTTATGAATAATGACTTTTGAAGCTGCTCATCAGCAAATGACAGTTGCCCTACCTTTTTTTTTTTTTTTTTAAATTATCCCAATTTCTTTTATCTCGTGTCCTGCGCCTCAGACAGTTGTTGATATATTGCTATTTTGATACACATTGACATGTAGCTCCTGAAGGACTCCATAAGTGATGCAGGCTGCTGCAACAGTTAATTTATAGCCTGCGGACACAACCTTGGCTCTCGGTGATGCCCAAGACTTTGTGCAGCTGACACTCTCGGTCGTGCAAGAGGCAGTTCCTCACACCTTGGCATTACTGGATAATGGAAGCTTAGCAATCTACCTCATAAAAATATGATCAGAGCATTAAAATTAATGGGACAGGAAAGATTAGTGACCTGCATTTAGCAATGCACAAGTGTTATACGACTTTATTTGCCACTAATACCTGTCCCAGGCTCACCACTGGCCCTGTGGCTGCTTTGTTGTGTTCAGTGAGAGCCCAGCACTGTCCATCAGAAGTAAAACTCACCAGGCACTGTCAAAGAAGGAGTGAACAGAGGTCCTCTATAGGAAGCTTTTGTGGAAAAATGAAGATTTATGCTTGCAACCTGAATTAAAAAAGAAAAATTGGCTTCTTTTTTGTGTGATAATTCCAGTCAGCTGATGAGAGCATACTGCTCTTTTGTCACCTGACTGGAATGACAACTAGTTTTGACTACACAGTTTCCCATTAGTGGAAGATTCACTTTAAATACCTCATTAGGGACCTTCTGCTATTTTAGGGGAATGCCCTGAAAGGCCTCCACCTTGTCTCTTCTATTTATGCATTTACACTGCTTTAGTTAAGATTGTGGCAGCAAAGCTGTCATAGATACTGTATTTTCAAGAGGCCATGGGATCTTTTTTAACACTGTAATGTGGTCATAAAAATGTGCTTTGGGCTGCAAGGTGTATTAAAAAACATGAGCCAAGAAGCAGACTCATTTGACCAAAGTAAGCCTTACCATCTCAAATAGTTGGGTTTTTTTATGTTCTACATATGAAAGCATGAACACATTTTAGTGACTAGGATAAAATTTTTCTGGACTACCTCTGAGCAAGAGTTCCTAGCAGTGCAGGGCAATACAGAGGAGCATTCATGCAGTTACCAAAGAAAGGTGTCTGCCTTTCTTTGGTGCCAGGAAAATAGAGACAAAAGTGAGTATCATCCTGACAATACAGCCTCACTGAACACTAGACTAAAAAGCTGAGCCACAATTAACCCAATCCAAGGCTGACAAGAAGATGTTCTTGGTGACATAGGCAGGTGGGACCATGGTCTTCCCTATACATAGGTTTTGTGAGAAATCATAGAATTAGTCTGTGCTCATGCCATCTGACTTGGCTTTACTTCATTCATTTGGTGCTGCTTCTAGCTGTGCTTCATGTTGTGTGCTTAGAAGAATTTTCCTGCCTCAAACATAGAACAAATGTCTGTATCATTCAGGCGGGAATTCCCCTTTTGCTATGGCAAGGCTTTTAATAAAGAAAGCCAAAACTGTCTTTCGACTCAGCCACAAGGGCCCAGATTTTTAAAGAACACATGGACAAACAGACAAGAGTGAAATGGTCAGGGAAGTTGAAGTGAATCAAGAACAGGTGGGAAGACAACATGAGTAAGCTACTGCATGTTAAACCACCATGTGGCTCTTTTCACTTGGAAATAAAATGTTCGTAACTGGCTGTGGATAGCTCCTAGAAGATACTCAGTGTAAGAATGCCAACTTTACAAATTTAGTTCATGCACCTCACCTCTTCTGGGTGCCCTTGTGCAGATGAGCCCCAGTGAACACAGCAAGTGACTCTCGTCAGTTGAGCTGGATCCCTGCATATAACTTCTGTCAAACTGACACTTCTTTTTATTTAAACTATACTCAGATAAAGACTCAAATTTTCTACCTAGGCAAAGTTTCCACTGAATTTTAAGGAAGGACTGATTCAAACTTCAGATTCTGGCCTCCAGAATGAGAGGGGGCTTTTGGGTGGATGGTGAGGAGTCCTAGTCAGTAGATGTAAGAATGACTGGAAGTAACAAGTGAGATTACAAACTTAAATACTGGGGTTAATAATGCTACCTCGTAAATAAAGTAAATAGAAAAAGATGGAACGTTGTACTGATGAAAAGCAAGATAAATGTTCAATGAAAAGGAAAAAATTATGTTCCTATTCAGTAAACAAACTAAGTTCATTAAGAATTTGAAGATACTGGACAAGACTCAGGGCTGTTTTGGAAGATGAAGTTTAAGTTTTGACTAAAGCAGGCTAAAATAGTTGTATGTTTTTAAACAATTCTCTCTGTCTTGAATATGGGCAGACACCATATTAGCCAGCAATTGCAGTTCTGAGGGGATGTGCAGGAGAGAGCCATGACACCTGTCACACCTGAAAATACAGTCATGCTTGAAGTCCATCTTCTGTCTGAATAGTGGTGGACTACACTAACACCACTCTGCAAGGCTGGAGCAGTCCAAGGTGAAAACAGGACAGGGAATAAATGGTAGGGTTAGCCATGAAGCAGAGTGGTAAATGAAGGGCTGGTTGGTTTAGGGCTTGTGTTTATTCAATTCTAATTACACTAGGTTGAACTATTTAATGTGGCACACTGCATAGTTACAGGGAACCTATCTTTCATGGTGAAAGGGATGCTGGAGATGGCTATATTTATATTTAAAATAATTTGTGCTAGTGTGTGGCATCTCAGCAGTCTTTTCTACACAACATCTGAAGATCTGAAGAATTTTGTATTGTCCTTGGAATTATCTAGGGTGCACAAAAAAATCCAAGGGGATGGGTATTAAAGCTGGGGTAGCTCTAGCTGACAAATTCATTACAGATAAATTGGCATTACTGACCATTGTTGAAAGCCACTGGACATTAGATTTGGCAGATTGATTTGACTGTGTTCTTTCGTCTTTTCCCATGGATAATTTTTGTCTTCTCTTGCTTCAAAAGCTAACTCACTTCCTCTGAAGGACAGTGAGCTTGACAGGGTTCAAGCTAAGCTTCTTAAACTTAAATCCAGCATGGATATCCCCTGACTGAATCAGCTTTAATGTGAATTCTGCGTATCTAATATTTCACACAATTATACTCCACAGCAGCTGAAGACCATGTGAATTCTAGTGCTAAATTTAATCAAGTACTCCTCCAATGTGGAAGAGAATGGATCTCCAGAATAAACAGAAAGAGACAAATAGAATGAATTCCTGGGCTCTTGGTTCTGTCCACTCTGAACCAGAGGATGTCCCAGAGAAAAGACCTTCAGTAACAACTGAAGCCTGAAGTCTGACAATGTGAGAACTTAAAACTGCAAGGTATGAAACCCATGAAGAATGGTATACTTCATCTGGACTGTAGAATCAACAAGAATTTAATAAGTTAATCAGATCATCACCATTTGAGTGCACATAAATTCGAATTGTTTCCCCATTATGAAGTGCTTGTCTGTAAATTATTGCAGAGAAAGCCATTTTCAAATTAATGTTTGAGCTATTAGAAAATACAAAGGGCATTTTCATTAATTGGAAGCAGCTTTTCTTCCTCTCTCTTTATCATTACCTTTGTTACTAAGAATCAGTTTAGTGCTGAAATTTATTGATGTGTATGATTCAGTGGCATTATTTGTTAGAATTTGTCCTATACCTGGTGGAATAAACTCATTAAGTGCAAATGAATAGTTATGTAGTCATCAACTAAAATGAGTCACTGCAGTTCTCATTACAGTGCCTTTGAACACAGCTGGAAAGAAAGTCTCTGTGAAGGTTACAGCTTCCCTCTCAGAGGTAACCGCCATTAATTTTCATCCCTTCTTTGGAATGGCTTCAGAGACTCATTCTTCAGCAGAAGACTGTGGGTCCTTCTTCTATCTGAGTATGTATCAAACCAGCCAGCAAACTATTTCATATTTCTGCTGCCACAATGCATTTGTTTTCACAGTGTATACAAACTTGCATTCAGAAAGGCGAACATTGTTTGGAAAAACAGCTGCTTTAAAATCACTATTTTTGGAGATAAACATCTCCTACAGCTGCCAAACTTTCTGCCACTGAAGGCTGAAAGAGGAGGAGGGCTTGCAGACTGCAGGACTCGCTAGGTTCTCTATTTCAGTAAAACTGCTCACAAGGACAGGAATTACTCATTTCATGTTGGAACTCCTGCAAGGGAATGTACTGTAAGCAATTAAGGCTAACTAGGGCATTGACTTCATTTTTTCAGAAATAAGAGTCTCCACAAGATTTGCTTACTTGTTTGGATGGTTCATAATATGGGTAGACTGAACTCCATTTTGTTGATACTCATATCATGCTAGCACCTGTTTTGATGTCCAGTATGACAGGGAATTGTAAGGTGCTAGCAGTAGGGCAATACACCTCAAGGGAACAAAGGATTCCTACTCACTTTTTACTAGCAACTGGAGTAACCTACTGCACCAGAGCCAAATATCTACAAACTGATACAACCATTTTCAAAGTCAAATGCATCACACTGTATTTAGCATAAGCCTTTTGAAAATCCTATTGCTTGAGAGCCGTTTCCCCGAGAATGCTGTATGCTAGAAAAACCACATGGAAAAAAATTGCACTAAAACTGATATTATCTAATCATCTTGCTCACAGCTACAAACAGCTCAGTTAACTCGAGTTTTTCATCTAAACAGTCTTAATCCATTTTGTAAGCATGCTGACTATGTTTCTTCTCCCTGCTTGCTCAAAGGCTGAGTTCATTTGTTATAAGGCCACAGACATCTATGAAGGGAATATCAGCTGCTCATGGCATTTGTGATACTGCCCTTAGGTCTGTGTATTCCAAAATACGTTGGAGTCCCTCCACTTGTTTTTACAATGCTTGTGGAGCACAAGTATGGTTGCAACAGTGTTTACACAAGATCAGAGCCAATGCCCCATGAAATCAGCAGGATTTTTTCTTTCAAGTTCTGGGGATTTCAGGCAGAGCATGCCTACAGTCGCAGTTACTTCACTTTAGACAACTTAACAGGAATTAGTTCTAGTTCCTTGTCTTCTTTTTCATTTTTTTTTTTTTCCTGGCACAGGAACATAATTAAAGACCTGGGAAGACACTGGAAATGCAACAAATGAGACATTTGATATAGTGCATGTAAAGTTGGCTTCAATTAGGAATGCAGAATTGTATTACACAGCACATTAAATGGCACATTACCAGATGTAAATGCTTCCATTGAATTAAAACTGGTTAATTTGCTTGTTATATTATTTTTTATTACAGTTATTGTGTAGTTTTCTGGTTTTCAACAGCAGACACAGAAGAACTGATCCAACTCTTCCCTATGTTTTTGTTCTAGACATTGACCAATAAAGTTTTTCTACCTGGACCACTGCATGCAACATGGCAAATGAAAGCAACAGAGCCAGGAAATGTTAAGTTGAATATTTAATTCCCTGAAGACAAAAACACTTAAAGATCTAAAATTCTAATTAATTTTAGATGTATTGTACAAACTGCTTCAAATATTACTTCTTTGCAGAGCATCCATATTCTAAGAATTCACCATTCCCTGGAAGTAAGAAATGAAAAGAAGAGCAGCCAAAAAGGTATCTACAGGAGAAAGACAGCAATGCAAAATGGGTAACCTCAACTTGGTTGACAAATGATGAGTTATTCCCGAAAATGTTTTCTTGGAGAAAGACATTTCTGTAGAAAGGCAGCTCTTCAGTGCAGGACAGCAAAGCAGGAGTCAGGAAAAATAATTGCAGAAGCTACTGGTGGAGCAGGAAGGGCTTGTTGCTGTGTCTCCATCTGCAGCAGATTATCTCACCATAAAGATCTGAGGTGTAGCAAAGCTGCACCTCTGGCAAACTGACCTCCCAGAGCCTTTTTGGCCTCCATCAGTGTCACTGGGAGAGTACAGCAAAACAAAGCACAAAATGCCTCTGAGTTATAGAGTCTATTTCTGCCCCATATGGTACCTGGGACACACAATTCCTAACCTTCCACCCCAAAACCCCTATTGACCCTAAATCCAAGTTGAACTTAACTTTTCATGGAGTGCCCTCACGGGGAGCCAAAGACAGGGCTGTCCTACCCATATGTGTGAAACACTCATGATTCCTCTTGGCATTTCCATTACTTTTGCCTTCACAGTACTCAGATTCTTCACACAGCCATTAAATGCTGTAATATTTGCCTTCTGAACTATTCAGTCAGTCAGCTTTGAATGACCTCACTGTGTGAAGCATCTCAGTAGTATTATCTCATTTTCTGACAACTTTTATATTCCTTTGCCTTGTAGCCAAGCCACACAGAAATGAGAAACAAAGAGTAAACCCTTCTTTTCAGAGGGATCATGAGAGAGTTTCCATTTCCTGATTGGAAGACTTCTGATCCTAAGCAGAGGAAAAGCCCCAGTAAAACCATATCTTTGCTCATACGTCGCATTCATCTCAGTGCGCAAAATTAGATCATTACAAGCTCTAGCGGCTTAATAAAGCAGCCTTTGAAACACAAAGGCCTCTGACTCAAATGGAGTTAGTGGGGTGTAGGTTGTTCTGATGTTTTTTTTTACTACTGCTCCCATAATCTTTAAAGCCATTCTGTTTCCACAGACTGCTTGCTGATGATCACGAGCGATGAAGCTTTGGATCCCGTTATACCTGTGCTTCCATCTGTTGTTGCAGGAACCGGTTCTATCACTGTTGCTTTCCTGTTAATGACAGATTTCTTGAACTCATTTAAGATACCTGTTACCCTGCACTCTTCTTCATCAACAGTGTCAGTGGAATAGCTGCTTTTATATTCAAATGTCCTGAGCACAAAAACTGCCACTTGAATTATGTCTGTCCTGGGTGTTGAGCCAAAGAGGAGAAAACATCATCTGACAGCAGCTCCAGGTTTGGGAGGATCTTTTTACATCCACAGGCATGTCATTAACGAGAAACTTTCTTATCTGTGGATATCTGTGAAAGGTTCCCATGCTCAGACAGTTTTTGATTCACTTACATATTCCCAGTGAAAATTTTATTTCTGCCAAAAATACAACACCCCCCAGGGAACTGTTCAATGGTTCCTTTCTCCTTTTTCATGGATTTTGCAAACTGCAGTTGAGGACTGTTCATTCTCTCCTACTGTCTGAAGGTTATTTTTGTTACTTTGTTCATTTTTGTGTGATCTGTAGTGGAGCTTCACATTACCCTATTACCCAGAGCATCATTCCATGACATTTGAAACTCAGAAACTTGTCTTTACCCATCATCAGTAAAACTCATGACCCTGTTCTACCTGAAGGTCCAATTCCTTCTCTTTTTTTCCCCCCAACATTCAAGCTAAATTACTGATGTCTCTGTATTTTTAACCTCTTTTACTCAATCTCAGGGTTTGTTCCCCCTACCATCTCTTTTCTCCTTTGTCCACAGCAGATATGCTTTACCTTCTCCTCTCAGTGCTGCATGGCCAGAAGACAGGTCCCCTGTTATGTGCCCTCACCCCTCTGCATAGATCTTGTTTCCAAAAGGGACAGAGCAGAGCCCAGAGTCAGTCAGAGGTGGGAATCACAGCAAGTCTAAGTCTGCAGTAGGCTCTGGTGAAGAAGGTGACCTGATGGCACTCCTATTTGGTCAAAAGGTCCCATATATGTGTTCAGCAACATTTCCCCTCCTCTGCCTTATGGTAGATGAATATGGCATGGGGAACTTGCTGCCTATCGTTGCTTCTGCAGCTCAGCATCACCACTCACCATCACATCATATCATATGAGGAAAGATATAGAAAGTAAACAGGCATAGGAAGGAAGATCATCAGCACTCACCAACCCCTTCAAACTGAAATGCAGTCTGTTTTTTACTTTCTCCCAACACCTTCATTAATCTCCTATTTCTGCTAAAGCAGATAGGTAATACAATAAGAGAAGAGAGCAGATGGCCTGCTTTACATGATGAGAGGATTACTGTTACATACTATTTTACTTTTTGGACATGTTCATTTGGAGTTCATGAGCAGACAGGAGCTGTCAATACTTTAACATCTGATGGGTAAACTGGAGTGAGTTAAGTTGACCGGAATACCATAACTGTGTAGCTGAAGGCATTTTTCGTCTCTAGGCTATAATGACAGGAGCATTTTATGTGATCTTTCCTCTCTTTGCTTCCTTCAAAGGAATATGTGTATGTGACAGATTATATTAATGTGGCTAAGGCTTGCAACCAGTTTATATGTGCAGTGATTTGGTGGTTGCAGTTGGTGGAAGTGGTGGTAATGGTGAAGTTTTATGGACATTCGGTAAAACATTTTGAAATAATAAAGTAAAAAAAGCTATTAATGGCTCATTCATTTAGTACTGTCATTGTAAACAAAGTAACAGCTATTATACCAGTGTTTTTATGTTTGCATTTGAAAGCAGATTTTCAATAACAAAGCTGGAATCGGTCCAAGCCAGATCATACGGACAGTAAAAAAGCTACATAGTAAAAAGCACAGATAAGACTTTTCATTACTGATGTGCAATAGAAAGTCTTAAGGAAAAATGAAAAAATAATTTGATGTCTCTTTCGACCTCCTTAATCCCCTTGTGGATATTGTGCTTGTTTGACCTGATCTAACTAGGTTTAGCTCACTTTGTTGTTGCTGGAATGTATTACTCCAAATGTTAATGTCAGTATATTCACTTTATTGATACAACCTCTACCATAGTGACAAGAATAGCCTGCTCTTGCATCCTGTGTGCAGCTCTTGCATTTTGCTGTTTCTTATCCTTCTAGGTAGGCATATGTTTTTCTGATTTATTATTGTACAATTGGACAACAAATAGTATGATAAAAGCAATAAAAAAGAGTGCACGTAAATTTCAGTATTAAGCCAAAAAACACTGAATATGTGATGACTTTTTCCTTGTGTACAGCAGTGGTAATATTTCAAAGAAGTAATAGGAAACACAAAACAAAACTATTTAATCTCATCTAGTCTTGGTCATGTCTGCCTGAAGTCAATACTTGCTGTCACAAAGGTACTGGCCAGTACATTCACCCTTGTTAATGCATAGGGTGCACCTGACTTTCCCCCGGGTTAGCTGTTGAATCAGCAAAAGGTGGTCCACAAGCTGCTTGAGAAATGAAGACTTGTGGATGAGAGATAAATTTGAACCTCTGGCATAGCCCTGATGCTCCTCTGGCACATCAGGTTGGATACAAGGAGCCAGTGGGTCTGTGCAGAGTGACCCAGCTGGGTACACGGTGCTCTAGCCCAGCTCTGAACTGCCTAGTTCAGTGCAGCAAGGGTGGGGGGGGTGGAGGAAAAAAAAAAACAATTGGGAACTGGGATGGGGTTTGGCCTAACAGTTTGCCAATATGATTCTCAAGGAACGAAATTGCTAAATTGCTTCAGATTTTGGACCAGTTAAACATGCTGAATTGAATTAACGGAGCAACAGTACGAAGAGGTCCACAAGCCTGCAGAAATATCCCATTCTAATCTTTGTTACTTTTGCAAGAAGAAAATTCATATCTGCAACAACTCTGCACTTTTGGACTTCAAAATTACGCAATAGAGAAAAATGAGTGCATGGAGAAAAAGCAAGGGTCCACTCTGGGGTTTGTATTACTTTTAATTATGAAATGATACAAAGGTCTACTGCATCTTGGAAGTTACCAAAACCAGAAAGGGTTTTTGAAGACTTTTTCTGCTCTGAAGATATTTTAAAATATACATGGTTTGAAAGACTTCGCTCAAGCTATCAACCATCTTCATAATGCTAATTGCTACTTAAAAGACCAAACAGTTGCATTTATTATATTGGGTCAGGTTGTAAATATGTAAAGAAGGATGACAGGCAATTTAGAAAATTAATGGTGATTGTGTTCCTTTTGCAGTGTTTACTTTCTTTGAGTTCATCATAATGCTGTACAGCATTATATGTAATTCCCTGTATAGCACTATGTGTAATTCCCTCTGGAAGGTACCAGCCCCTTAGTACTCAATTTCTTTACCCATTCTTATCTGTAGACATTTAGTGAAAATAATAATAATATAAAACCCAGCAATATCCTTCACTACGCAACTGAACAGAAAAATTAATAATCTCAGAAAGGTATTCAACCTGACACAGGGAGCAATGCAAATATGGTACAAAGTCTATCTTTACATTTATTTGCAAATGTGTATAGATATGCTTCATATAAATTAATCCTCTATTTCATTATAAGGAAGGAATTATGTCTGTGGTCAAAAGGGTGTGGTACAGTTAATCTGATTTAACACAGCATGGGAAAAATTAATTGAAAGTCAGAACTGCATAGTGTTTATTATAAAGTAATTTCACACCAGCTCAGGATTAGCATGGTAACAGGTGACAATAGGTCATTACTATGTTAATTGAAAGACAGCATGCTTTTGTAAAAAAAAAAAAAGAAAAAAAGAAGAAAAAAGAGATAGAAAAAGGGATAGAGACAAAATGAAAAGAAAAGGAAAAGATATTAAATGCAGTATTTTATCTGGGTCTGTAGTTCTATGGGACATGTTCTAGGGAGAAGATAACTTCTGAAAAGAACTTGTGGGCTTTTGGTGATAACCTTGCATTGTTCACCATGCATGAAGCATGGCAGATGCTTGCGCGTGTCTCCTGTATGAGTTAAGCTGGTCACCTCTCTTTCCACAAGAACAGGTTGCATCTCCAAAGCAGTGGCCGGACATTTTCAGCTTGCTGACACTGCTCGCTGGCCCAGTCACAGGGTGAAGGTGAGCACAAGGGAAGCGGAGCTCATATATTTACCTGGCTTGCCCAAAGACAGTGTGGGCCCAAACAAAGCCACTGGGAGCCAGGAGATTTTGCAGCAGTGTTTAACAGAAGAGAAAACTCTGTGTTTGTTCCTTGACAAGAGGATTAATAAAATAAAAAGACTTTCAAACCACCAATGGAAAATTGCCTGTCACTTTGATAGCACGCTGAAGCATGAAGCCAGGGCAAGCTCATCCTTCCACTTGAGCTGCAATGCCATTATCCCAGCTCTGAATAGGAATGGGTGCCGCAGTGCTCGACTGCTTTCCTATTGTGCAGCTTGACAGACACTGATGTGTAGGCATTTCCCATTACACACTGCGACCTGAGTAAGCAGTCCCGAGCCGCTACCTTCAGTCCCTCAAAAGAAATCAGGAAACTATTTTCCCCCTTTTATTTGCATAATAGCAAAAGATGTTAGATCAATTTTGGCAGCAGAAGATCATTTCGCAGGTCCTCCAGTTGACAGGTTACAAAGAGCACAATATGCACTTGTGTGTAGGTGAGAAAGACAGAAAAGAACTCTGTATTAAGTGCAATCACCACATAAGGACCTTTGCTAATGGAATGTTATAATTTAAATTAGGATACTTGCTGAAACCAAAAATATGCCTATGTAATAAAGCTAGCTCTTGCTCAAAGTAAATGGAAATTCAGAGGTGCAGCTGGACCTGAAAATGGGAAACGCTGATTTTATTTCCTGGAAGAAGTATTTAACTTCTTCTGATACCCTCATTCAGCCTGATAGATGAGCTGATGAGGAATATGACCTTTTTGCTCTCTCTGCTTCAGAAAAGTTTGCAATTCAGTGTGACACAGTCTGTTGTAATATGTTAATTTTGATACAGTTCTGCCAGAAATACTAAGGGTGATCCCTGAGACCTTTACATCCAACAATATAATCCTTTCAGACTTCACTCTCACCTAAAACATCCTCATTAAGGTGCCTACTTATCTTATAAAGGTCAAAAGAAAGGAAAGTGTCAAAGTTCTTTGATTACTTACTACAAAGAAAAGACCTCAGACGGAAGATGGTGCCCTTGCATTCAGTGCATGGTACAGTGGGATGTGGTCTGCTGGGATTGAGAGCAAAAGAGTAATGCTGCTCCTGGTCAGACCATATACTATCCTAAACTACTGCAGGGCTAAGGTAATAACTCGATACAAGTACCCCTGAGGACAGATGGGGTAGAAACATCCTCACCAGCCATGCAAAGAAGCAATATAATAGAAATATTTTTACAACCTTGGCAAGAAAATCTCTTGGGATAGTTAGGGTAAAACACAGCCTCAGGCCTCACTATGGCCAGGAGATACGATTTTCCTGATGATAAGACAGACTAGTGAAGTTGAAGAATAAACGATCAGGCTCACCTCTACACATACAATATTTCAAAAAGTGTATTAGGGCTGGTGCTTTCTTCTGGGACCATAGCCTAATTATTGCTCAATAGAATTATTTTAATGGTTTATCCTGTCTTTGCAGCTCAGTCTCTCAAAATCTCAACTCAGGCTTTTGCAACAAGCACCCCTGCTCTGATGTTATTCCTCCTCCACAGCCAAGCTGAATCATAAGCAACAGTGCTGCACCCTGCTCACCCCACTGCCCCAGCTCAGCACCCCGAGGCCAAGCTGCTGAGCCACCTACTGCATTGAGCTTCCCCTGCGGACTCCCAAAAAGGCACAACCGGCACATTCCCTCCCCTTGGGTTTGCTATGGTGACGGCTGCTTATTGGCAACATGCAGGCAACACGTAATTGCTCCGGGCAAAAATAGAGCTGAGGGACTTGGAGACGACATCGGCACCACTGCTGCTGCTTCAAAGTGCCACTGATTCCCTTTCTGAGATAGTCTCCTTTTATTCTCCATTTAGTTAAAAAAAACCCAAAAAACAAAACAAAACACAAAACTATAAAGAAATAAGAAAACACCCAGAATCTCAGGCACGGCAGACAGAGTGGCAATAAGAGTGTGTTATAAATGTGTTGGGAAAATAATGAGACAAAATAGGAAAAACCTGTGTCTGAAGCTGCAGCAAATGGAATCTCAAAATGTTTCCAAAAGTAATTTTTTTCCCTATTCATTTGTTCTTGGCTGTCTCTGTTGTTTACTCTGCTGTTCTGTGATCTTTTAGCAATAACAGTTCAATTTAAACTCTGAGCAGAAAGGACTCTGTCTTCTCACCTTTCTGTACGGCTCAAGGATAGCTTACATAGCTGTGTTATGGCTTTGCCCTTTCTAGATGAGGAATATGTTGATCTGGTTTCAGCTCATTAATTCTCTAAGGAATCTCTTCCAGCTTAGCTGCCTGCAAGGCTGGAATCACCCATACTTCAGGATGAGGGCTTTTTTCCTCTTTGAATTTCTGAACGGGTGTCCCAAAAGGCACAGACACTACAAGACAGCCCAGGAAGCTGCAGTATGTACTTCACTGGAAATGAGGATCCTCTCTCAGGGTAATGAAATTTTGTGTGTTGCGTTTGGCGCTCTGGGATTCATAAAGGTTATCAGTCAGGCATTTATAATAAAAGTTCTTCCTGCTTTTCCTGGCATGCATGGGGAAGATGGGAGTGTTATCATTCTGACATTTCTGTCAGAAGTGGTATTTGAACCACTGGATGATTCTGACAAATGCCACTGCTGTCATCTGCTGCTCAGTTTTAATTATATCTGACTGAGTCTTTCAATGGCAGCAAGCAGAAAACTTAATTAGTTGGTTTAAAGGCTGATCTTCAGAGTTTGAAGAATCCAAACAGCTTTGCAGCATTTCTGTATAGAGACTGCCATTTTCAGTCTGACAATGCAAGTCAGAAGAATTAATGGTGCCACTCAGAGGAAGGAAAAACAGAGAAAGACTTACAAAAATATACGACTACCACTATTTTTGTACCTGGCATGTCAGTGAGACAACCTCATGTCTAAGAAACTGCTGTGCTGGCTCGCAGGTGGGTCTCAGACAAATGGTAGCAGAATGCAGGCGAAAGACTGGGTGCTCATGGGAACACAGCAAATGAACATCTGTTACCTTAAACAGGATGTACACGTTTATTCTGCAGCGGACTGCAAGCACTGCACTATTTGGGAAGACTGAAAGGCTGGCACTTTCTCACACACCAATGCACTGTTTAAATAAGCTGCTCAAAAGAAGATTGCAGTAACAATTTATACTACCTCTGTGTTTGCTTTCACACTTAATATGATTATATTTCTCCACTATATCCTTGAAAAACAAGCATTAGTAAGATGCAATGTCAAACTGCTAATATGATGCAATTAGAAGTTAACATTACATTCACATACTGGTTGCAGGTTGCCTGTTGGGAAAAATGAACTGAAAATACATTAGTTTTTTTTCCAGAAATCCCATGGCTGTGAGTTTGGGCAGCATCATGGTGATGTGGACTGGTAGATGGGCTTTCCTTGTTGGTGGTGTCACATCCTGTGGAACGGTGCTGCTGGTGTCCTTTAGGATATTGCTGAATTTCATAATTTTCAAGGAATGGGCTGGTTTTCCTACCTAAAATGTGCCAGGAACTCCATGTGAGCTGCAGTCAGGAGGCAAACCACTTGATGACATATAGCCCACAGGACTGAGCAGCTCTCATTGTCTTTCCCTGCATTTGAAAGGTTTATGTTCGTAACTTATCATTGACCACAGAATCACAGAATCACAGAATCACTGAGGTTGGAAGGCACCTCTGGAGGTCTCCTCATCCAACATTCTGCTCAAAGTGGGTCCAGCTGAGTAGGTTGCTCAGGGATGCATGTGTTCAATCAGGTTTTAAATACCTCCAAGGCTGGAGATTTTCCAACCTCTCTGAACAACTATGGTCTGTTTGACTATGTACGTCAAAAACAGGCTTTTTCTGTTTAATCAGATCTTTCTATATTTCAGTTTTGGGTCACTGCCTGTTATTCTGTTGCTAAGCCGCACTGAGAGGGACTGACTCCATCATCTTTCTTCCCTCATCAGGTATTTATACACATTTATTAGTTCCCCCTAAGTCTTCTCTTCCCTGGCTGTCTCAGCCTCTCTTATGACAGGTGCTCTAGTCCCTTAATCATGTTTGTGGTCCTTCACTAGACCCAGTCTGGTATGTCCATGTCTTGTGGGAGGGAACCCAGGACTGGACACAGCACTCTCCACTGATGTGGTCAGGGCACATTTCTGGCTCATGTTCAACTTAGTGTCCACTGGGAAACCCAGGTGCTTTTCAGCAAAGCTCTTATCCAGACAGGTGGCCTCTAGTGTAGACTGATGCGTAGGTTTATTCCTTCCCAGGCACAAGGCTTGGCATTTCCCTTTGATGACCTTCAGGAGATACCTGTTGGCCATTTCCTCCAGCCTGTCCAGGTCCCTCTGGATGGCAGCACAACCATCTGGTGTATCAGCAACTCCTCCCAGTTTTGTATCATTCTAAATTTGCTGAGGGTGCACTCTGCCACACTGACCAGGTCATGAATGAAGAGGTTAAACAGAGGATGGGGGGAAAAAACTAAGGAAATTTTATGGCTTCTATCACTATATTCTCAGAGAGTCACAAATCTAGCTGAGCTCTCCCTGCCTGGATGCTGACTAAGCTGCTATGTTGAATCCCAATCCACTGAACCCAAAGAGGTCCATGAACCCCTGTAGGTGCATGATTGGATGACAAAAAATGTGCAGTCAGCTTCACAGGTCTTCCTCTGCAAGCAGAGGGGACCTGTCTCTCTTCTGCACTATCAATGGGCTAATGAAAATGTTCTCCCACTGCGAGGGCAGCCTCTTTTCTCTCCTTTCACGGATTATTGTGTCCCTGGCAGCTCACCCATGAAGGTGAGTATAAACAGAGTAACGCACCCTCCCTGTAACATTGTAGGGGAGTTCAGTTAGAGAAACTCATTTTGCCTTGGATAGTACTTTTGCTAGTGGCCATAAAGCAGTGTATTTATAGGATATGTGATATGTTTTGTTTATCTTGGACATTTTATATCTTAACATTTTCTAGGACATACGTAATAAGCAAGCTCACTTTTTACTTTATGTTAGTGGTTGAAAAGTAAGATTACACTACTGCTAGGTTTTTCCCTTGAGTATATTTCAGAAGGTAGCAAGTGTTTGCATCCACATAGCGGGCAGACGTTTTATCAGATGCAAGTGGTTCGCATGGCCTGACAGAGTAACACCCCAAACTTATCAGGTCCCAGAGTGTTAGGTTTGAACTGAAACAAAGTCATCAATACCTTGCAGTGCCTGACAAAGTCCACAACATTACGAGGCGCAGAATACCCTATGAGAATTAAGAACCTCCTCAGTGGAAACGTCCCAGGGACTCAATGTGCTCACCAGCAGAAAACGGTGCTGCAGTTACAGCAGGCCTCCTTGTGGCATGTGAGGAGCTGATGTGGGTATATGAGTGTATGCAGAGGGTTGTGAGCACTGTTGCTTCTGTTCAAATACAACCTCCTTCAAGCTGACATTTTGGAACTAAGCTGGGCAGGCCAACTTTGTGGCAGAGGATACAAGAAATCACCTTCTTTATACTTAAAGGCTGGAATTACTGCTTCCATCCTCCATTTGTGAAGCAGTGCACCATGTTTACTCTTCAGCATCACTGTGAGGGAAAGAGGCCGTCCCAGCAACCACTACTCCTCCTCATCCACATATCTCCTTCTTACTCCTTATGCCCTGACCTTAGCCATTCTTGGAGGGCTTTCCCTGTCTCTCTACATGGCTGCCACACATTAAAAGCTCTTAGGCCATGTTCATAAGGAGTTTTGTGTTTCGACAGTGTTTCACTACCATGTTCACAAATGAACATTTCTGTGCTGTGGCTTCCTGCTGAAGGAGAGGATGTGGCTGGCAAGCAGCTCTGCAGAAAGGGATCTGGGAGCGCTGTTTGGCAACCGGCTAAACCTAAGTCAGCAGTGTGCCCTGGCAGCCAAGAAGGCAAACCTCATCCTTTGGTGCATCAAGCACAGTATCACCATCTGGTCAAAAGAGGTGAATATCCTGCTGTATTCAGCATTGTTGTGGCCTCACCTAGAGTGCTGTGTGCAGTTCTGGGCTCCACAGTTCAAGAAAAATGTCAAGGTACTCAAATGTGTCCAAAGGAGAGCACCAAAGCTGGTGACAGGCTGGAAGCATTTAGATATCAGTGGAGAAGCACTAAATTTCAAAAATAATTTGAGTTTTTTTGATCACTTTTATACTAATAATCCTTAGAGTTCTTCCAAGGATATGAAGAAAACAACAGAACGTTCAAATAAACTGTATATTCAAGATAGGTTTTGCAGTTTTTAATGACAAATGTAGGAAATTCCTCACTGAATTCACAGACTGTGTCCTTAGACAAGATTTCCAACAACTCAGGGTCTCACAAGCTTTGGTGGTTTTTTTCATAAAACTCCCACTAGTCAAGCAGCAGCTTCCTCTCTCAAGGAAGCAGAACTGGAACTTATTGAGATTAACCATGATAAATCCACATCTTATAGTGGATCAAGGTTTCCAGAGAAGGTGGGGAGAGAAATAGCCACATGGTCCAAGTGCCTTTCTGTGGCTCCCAGGATACAGTGAGTCTCCTTTCCTTCCGAAAAAATTCAAGTAAGTAAATGTCAGTATTCTCTTTCTGCAAAAGCACCTTATAGACCTGTCCCTTTGCTTGATGATGGCTGCAGCGTTTGCCTGTGTAGACAGCCTTTTGGCAGAGCTGTCACTCTCCATCATCCAGCTAACACAGTTATTCCTGTATTATAGACCCATTATTTGACACTGAAGATATCTGGTTAATATATTAGCCAAAGGGATTCTGAGAATAATATGCCACCTTTAGCAGAGAATATTGGATGCTTTTGTCTTTGAAAAGTCCCACTGGTCTTTGCTTTGTGAATAGCTGTAAATTGGTTACTGGAACTAAAATGCCACTTTTTGTCCAATTCTTTCTTGATTTTACCCAGGAGGTACATAGAAACACTTGATTAAATTGCTTGGTGCTGCTCTCTGTCTAAAAAAGACACACGAGTCTTCCAGCATATGCATTTAGGATACTTTAAAAACAGGTGAAAGAAGATCTTTTCATACACAGTTACCTCTTGTTCTATCCTTTTTTTGAAAGGCATTAACACACTTAAAGATAGAGTTTTTTTACTCTGCTAAAACTATGTAAAAATCAGAGATCTAGCCTAAATTAGCTGGACAAATGTCCTCCACAGGATATCTTTCCTAAAGAGGGAAATACGCTGTCATTTGGAGGTTTCTCCTCTCCATTCCTGAAGCTAACTTAAACTCTTAACACAGATGGCTAATTTAACTACTATCCCAACTTCGAGGTCATTACAGTTAGGTGAGGTGATGCCCACCAAAGCTTGCAAAAGCTTTCAATAATTTTCTTCCTTTAGGAAAAACCTTCTTTTAATTTTGCAGGCCAGGCAAATTCTTAGGAGTCCCTTGCTTGGCTTTAGAGATTTCAGAGATGATGATAGTGCAAAAGTAAGACAAAAGAAAAGAGTAACTCTGACTTCTTTTAGAAATTTTATCTCATTCCAAAACCTCCCAGTAAGCATACCTTGTTTGGGAGAGGCAGCCACTTTGGATTCACTTCCATTCCTCAGATAATGGGAGTGCAAAAACGGCAGTGGACATTATTTCTTTTCACACCAGCAAAAAGGATGAGGCATTCAAATTTAAACTGAAAATTGAGATGAGGTAAAAGATGAAACATTCTGTAAATATAAACCCTTTAAAATAAAATTATAAAATTATACAGATGACATAGAAGTATAAAAATTGTTACTGACATGAATAATTCACTAACTATTGAATGGTATAAGTCACCAACTAATGTGTATTACGTGCCATTTAATAGTGGATGTATCTGAAGAAATATGGAAATTGGAATACTTTAATAACTTTCTATATGAAAGATGATGAGACTGCCTAAATGATTAAGAGGAAGATATGTTATAATGAACTAAAGCCACTCGAGTGTAAGGTAATTTTAATTCAAATCTCCATCTGCTTATGTATAATTAAGACTCATTTAACAAGTTAATGCCTAACAGTGAGAACTGATAAGTTTGGTATTAAAGAGCTTAAGAGAAGTAAATTAAACTGTCGGGTTTGAGGAGCTTTCATTTGAATTCCCTGTACCTAACCAAAACACAACCTTCCAGGTGCATTTCTTTATCCTGTCTATGCAGCTAGGTCCCAAATTTGGGGAGAAAAAGGAGGTGAAAAAACAGAATATCTATGTTACATTTTCGTTTTAGATATCACGTCAAGTCAGGAGTTTGACAGCATCTTTGCTGACATGAATATTTATACTGTTCAACCTGCTCTCTATATAGTGTCTATACACCATTAAGAAGACACTTTGCATTCCATCAAAAATATTTATACTTTGCAGAGATTGCCAGTGGGGTGAAATAACCTATGAAAATAAGAGGATTGCCTTTGATGTGAAAAAAAAGTAATATTTTCTTCAGTGGTAAATTTTATGTGTTATTCACCCGCTTAACTTTCTATTTCAGTCATTCTCCAAATATCTTTCCTGCAAGGTCCAGTAGTCAAAACACTGGCTTCAACCTTTTCATCTTTCATCATGCAATTTTAATTTTCTTCTTTTGGCTTCTTATCCACTGTCAAGATGAGAGTTTCCCATATTCACTTCATACTTAAAATTCTCTGTGCTCTCAATTTTTTGTCACTGGAGTCAGACATCCGCTTTGATTTGCTCCTAGTGCTTAGGAATAAGTTAAACACTTACGTTTGGGAATGTATTGGAAGAACAAATACCACAGACTGTCCAAAGCCTATTGCAGTGCACATGTTTCAAAGTGAACTAAGACAAACAAAATTATGAGGTTTTATGACCAAGACCCAATCTCGATAAATGACCAACATAGACATTGAACTAATTGAAGCTTACTGTTTTGTTCCTAGGCAAAACAGACTTTCCTAATCTGCTCTAGCATCAGTCCAAAAGCAGAAAAATAAAGGACTGAATTGTTTAAAATGCACAAAAAGAGTAGAACCGATGACTTACTTCTCAAATTGAGTGTTGGACAATGGAGGTCCTTAAAATTCAATTTGTATATACATACACGGAATAACACAATTTACTCATTGTAGAAAGTCTCTTCATTATGATAGCATTTTGGTTAATATGCATTTTGCCTGTCACTGTGGGTCTCATAAACATGGGAAGATACATTTTAAAAGGTCTTCCTTTCCTCCAAGGTTTAAAAATGCCCTCTGTGCAGAGACATCACCAGAGGCACTTCCAGCACTTCAGTAGAATGAGCTTCAAGTGGCATAGGAAATGTGCCAAATGAACCAAATCACCTAAAACTGAGCAGAAATGAAAACTTACAGTTGGAGTCATACTAAGGTTTCCATTTGTCTTGATAAGCTGATCTCTGAGAAAAAAAAGGAAGAAAGGAAGGAAGGAAGGAAGGAGGAAAGGAAGGAAGGAAGGAGGGAAACTTAAAAGTGCAACATAAGACGAACTAGTCTGGAGTGGGTGGGGGCCTGCATTTTCTCAGTGAAACATTGCTGAAGGCCCTTTCCTGGTACCTGAGTGTATCCTAGAATGCATCCTAACCTCCTAGATGACACTGTCAGTTCTGGATTTTTGTATGTCAGGACATCTTTGTTTTGGGACATATTTGTATATTTACTGAAGAAAGAAGCTTTCAGCAGGGAATATCAGCATGAGATGGACTAATTAGTAAGGACTCTGTCCCTCCCCACGGTCTAGTGACTGTGGAAGACAGCACAGACATCTAGATGTAACTCAACTCTCAGTTTTACTTTGCAGTTCACATCAGCTGTCAACAATATGCCTGTAGCTCAGCCCCACTACCCACAGCTGTCACACCCAGGATGTTATATCAGACAATCCCTTCTTCCTTTGAAGAAGGGTTTGAGCTACTTCATTTGTGGGGAAAAAAAAAGAAAGAAAGAAAAAAAAAAGGTATTTTGAAATATCTGCCTAACATGGCTCACTGGCCAAACACTTTTTGTTTGTCAAGTAGTCTCCTCCATCTAAGCAGTCTTTACGACAGAAGTATTTCACTTCTTAACCTCACAGGTATCAAGGTTTTGAACTGCTACACAAATACAATTTTTCCCTGCCTCAGAACTAGATGAGTTGGGCAAGGGAAGTCAAGATTCTTAATTGCCAGGAGCAGGAAAAGCTGCACATAGCTGAAGGCTCTCACAGTGAGAGGTGGACCCTTCTCGCAGAAGGACAGAAACCTGCTTGCTCCCAAGAAGGGCTCAGGGATTATACTTGAGCTGGCTGCCCTGCCAGGTACATCCCAAATCCCAGGTTGTACCTCAGAGGTGTCATCCAAAGCCAATTGTCCATTTAGTAGCTGACATTAGGGCAAGATTAATGACATCTGAAAACCTGGGCAAAATCTATACATAATGCAGTTATCTGTATCTAAAAATTGGAGCAAAGTGCTTAGCCTTACAAATGCAGCAACTGCCATACAAGCAAGTGGAATGTTCTTCTTTAAACAAAGAACTTCAGAGCGAAGGCATTTAAAGAAAAAAAACTTGCTTGTGATCCCTCTGCAACATCTTTTCTCCTCTAGGCAGCAGCCAACAAACGTCTCTGAGAGTAACACCACCAGGTTTCTGACAGCTGCTCTGTTTTGCTGTAGCCAAATGACAGTCCCCATCACATTAATTTTAACCACATTCCTGAAGAGTATTTAATACTTTGAAAAAGCAGGGGGTCCATAAAACAGATATTAAGAGAACACTTAGCACATACCTGTTCGTAATTACCAGCTTAAAGGTTAAAAACCCAAATAAAACAGAACTTGGAGCAATTCCAGCCATGAGTCAGGCAGTATTTTATCACCAAAGCCATGTCATGCACCAAGGATCCTGTTCTATAAGTTGTACCAAGAAACGTGGGTTAGAAATGAATGTCAGTAAAACAAAACAAAAAAGTCAAACATCATCATTTTATTAATGAATAATCAAATTCCCATGAGTTCAGAAAGTCTAATGTAATGTTGCTGTATCATTGCTTCTGAGGTCCTTGTGCCCTCTCACAAGGCAATGTATCAAGCATAAACTAGATTTCATCTCTGGTTGCTCTTGTTCAATTGAGATTGTGTTACCAGTTTCTTTTGAAAAAAATATGTTTTTATGATCATACCAAAAATACCATTTTCCCTTTAAGGATACTTATATTGGCTAGGAACATTTAGGGATCCCACTGATTTTAACCCTACTCGTGGTGAGCAATGCTTCTCAATCAGCTGGCAATACGGTTGTCAAGTACACAAGCCCTTTTACAAGGCTGTTTTGTTGGCTTCATAGGAAAAATTACCTCCCACGGGTCTCAGATGGGTACCAGTGTTGGGGAAGGATGAGTGGGACATTAACACCTTTCCCAGCAATGATGTGGCCATGGTAACACACCTATGCAGCTCCTCTTCCCTGACCTTTGCTCTTTATCCCAAAGCTGCAAGCAACCCTGCTAAGCAAGACCTGATCTTGTTCCAGTTGGAAAGAATTTTTATTTTTATGTTTATGTTACTTCATATGGGAAAAAAAACGTTCTCACAAGAAAAAAGTCTTTAAAGATTTATGACTACATGAAATATATTTTGTTCCTTCTCTTTTAATTTGCCTTGGTGCTAAAATGTTATTTTCCTCAGTAAAAATTATGACATTTGGAAAAAAAGTATATGCAAGAATCAACTACATGTGAGATGCCAGCATTGTATTTCACTGATAAAAAACTGCTGGGATGAGAGAGCACAATGCTGAGTCCTGCCTGGCATAGAAACTAGCTGAGAGCAGCAAGCAGTAAAACACTCACCTGCCATTCAGCCCTACTGCACCACCATCCTGGGTGGCCTCACAGCCCCAGCCTGAGGTTGCATGTTTATTTTCCCACTATCAGGAATGACTGAGGCATTTCATCAGGGCAAAACCCAACACTTCTCCCAAAAACTGCTCAGGAAAAAAAGGAAAATGACACTAAGTAAGTGTAGTTAAAAAGGGAGAGAAAACCATGGACTAAGGATTAGGCAGAGGTGTGCCTATTTCATTAGGTGAAGGAAGGTGGCTGGCCTCTGGCAGGCGTGTGCTGAGCTAGAAACCATGTCATGTGTGCCACCAACAGTATTACTGTATCACCTCTTGGTTTTGTCTTTGTCTCTCACTGGATTTTGACAGATCTCCTCAGATTCGGACACATTCCAATTTACATTCTATTAATATACTATAAATAATGTTTATTTGTTTCTCTAATTATTATCTATTACTTGCCTCCCCTTCTCCCCTCCAGTTAGGACTTTTCCCTATGTACACATGGATTTTCCTAGTTTTATTTCTCAGTGATGAAATACTGATATTACATTTTCTGAAGAAGATTCATATTGTTCTCTGAATTTGGGTGTCACATTAATTTGAAAGGAGCTCTGAGCCATGATTTAATAATGGGAAGAAAATAAGTAAGTACTGTGTCTAAGAGAAAGGTATGAACTGTTATATACATAAACTCCAGCCATTGTCTGGAGTTGATAGCAGCTGAACTCTGATTAGGAATGAGACCTGGTTTTGAGTGTGATCATTGGAATGTGAGGAGGAAAATGGCCAAACCTCTGTGCTTTGATGTCTCCAGAAAATGAATGTGTACCTTTCTAGATGACTTAGGTTGGGCAAAGGCAATTCCTTGACTCCGCTGGAGAGGTGATCTGGTAAGAGTCCCTTGAAGCAATACTGCATCACCCTGTGATCCTTTCTGTCTTGGATTCCACACTTTCTCTAATATAACAGGAAACAGATTAAGTATTTTTCATCGTGATCTGAACAGCTGTATGCTTAGTGAGGATTTAGCATGATGTTTCCCTGAGTCTGGTGGGGAGAATTTTCTGATTATCAAACTGTGAACTGTCAGTGGTATAATCTTTTTAAGCACTTGGAGAGCAGTGTTTTTATGGTATTTTCTAGCCTGGAGATGGAAAGAGCACTACCAATGCCAACTGGTGCCAGAAGTGGTTAGAAAACAAAAGAGTGATTTCTAGAATTATATTTTGGAAATACCCTAATGAGCCTTTCTGCATCTTTAAGCATGTATTTTAAAGCCTGATACCAAGTGAATTCTGCACCTAATCCCACTATAGAAAGCGCTACCAGAGCTGTGAGTCAAGCACAGGGAAATCAAAATGGGGCTATTAGGCAAGGTCTTTGACCCCGCTGACTACCCAAGACTAGTAATTTCAGCTTGCTGTAACTCACTGGGTTGCCAGCAGCAGCAGCTCAGAAGATGTCCCAGCAGCAGCTGAGGTGCCTCTGCTGCATGGAGAGACAGGGTCATCAAGCACCCAGACAGCAAGTTGTTGTTGCTCCTGAGCCCCAGCTCCTACTGGGACTCTTCTAGAAGACATCGGTGCTCCTCAACAATAAAGCTATACCCTCAATTCATTTAGTTGCTTTTCGTTCTTTACTTTTATTAACTCATCTTCTATGAAAATGTCACTCTTAATTTTTCTTGCACAAGATTTGGCTGAAAGTTAGGCATATGATGTATTTCTGTTTTGTATGTGTAGAACAAATAGCAAGCTCAGCCAGGGAAAAGACTCATGGTACTTACGTGACATCTTACAACACAGTAATATATCAATGAATCATTCAATCAACTAATAATAGCAGATAGGGAAAAACCAGAAAGACTTGCTCAGTCCTGTGGGTTCTGCAAAATGAAAAGCTAATTCATAAGAAATATCCTATGGAATTGTATCCCATGTTCTTGAAATCTCTATATGCTGTAAATAACATGCACAGTGAAATGACTCATATTTTAAAGGCAAACGCTCAATTTAAATCAAAGAACTCTTGACTTTTTTTTTTTCTTAAAGATAAGCAATAATTTATTTCTCTTTCATCTTCACAATTATCACATACTGCCCAGCTACATGACCAATGCCACTACATAACACAGGAGAATTGCCCACTTACACTTTACTTGGACAGATACAATTGCAATTTACAGATTAAATGTACTGTACAATGTATAGTTGGAAAAACATCAGTCTTATCTATATGATGGAATGTGGCATATGATTTATAAACAGATTCAATCTAAGATGTAAAACTTTAAAACTTGTTAAGCCAAGGATACAGTATAAAGCATTTTGTTTTGGTATTTCATTGTTACTAAAGTAGAAAAAGCAAAATTAGAGAAATAAATCCAGATCTTAAGTTACTGATATGTATTAGGTTAAGAAATTAATTGGCTTCTCCACTTTTTTTTTGCTTTGCTTTTTTTCCTTTTTTTTTTTTTCCTACAAATGAATATATGAATATATTGCAGGATAAAGAAAAACTGCCAGATAAAGAAGGTACCATTATATGAAAAACAAATGAAAAATTACCAGGTAATTTTGCTTACAAAAAGATCAAACTATAAACAGTCACAAAATATATAAAAATGCCACATTGAACGAGGCAATTGTAGTCTACCTAAACTGGTAGTATACTCTCTGAAAGAAGTTGCGTTCATACAGTAGTAACTGATAAAAAGGCATTGTGCACTCTTGTGCCATCTGGGGATTTAGCACCATGTGTCATCAGTTCTTGGATTGTCATCCAGTTGTCCAAGATTTTCTTGTTTCTCTTTTTCATCATCTTTTTGTGACTCAGTTCAATAATGTTGATTTCTTTTTTGCCCTCACTGCCACTCTGTGGACTTTCCTTAAGACACTCCAGCCTGCTCCTCATCATGAACTCCCGCCTCCTCCTCTGCTCCTTAGCTCGCACCAAATGTTGCTTCCGCTCTTCTTTGCTCCAGTAGCGACCCATCTTCATCTCACTCATTGTATCATCATCTGTTGTCATCCCACTGCGCTCCTCTTTAATTTTTAAGGCACGTTCCTTCAGGATTCTGTCTCGAACTGGTCTCTTTGTGATGTACCTTGTCCCATCACTCCTTATTTTCACTTTCCATTCCATCTTGGGCTCTGCACACTTCTGTGAGTCTTTGCACACGCTCACCAGGCTGAGCTGGCTTTGGGCGTACTCCACGGCAGACTTCTGCTGGATCAGTTGCATATAGCTTTGATAATGCTTTGCATGAGCAGGTATATTCCCGTACCTGTAAGATGAACTGTGATATGGAGACAAGTAGGGAATGTGCTCACTGCCCTGCCTTTCCTGGTCTGTGAATTTGCTACTTTCTGATGCCAGCACTGCATTCTCAACAGCACTGTTTTGTTCCATAAGTTTGGTTTTGGCTGAGGCTGTCTCCCTGTTGCTTTGTCCAGAGGATGACTGATTAGCCATGATTGTGCTCCTCAGGTTTTTCCTATTGGTTATACTAATCATCCTCTGGAGAGAGTTATCAGGGGATCGCTCCACTGTCAGTGGAGTGCTCCTGCAACTTTCAGCTGTGTTGTAGGCACTGGAGCTGTCCTTGTCAGACTTCTCAGGGTGCTCCATGATGTCATCCAGTTTGCCTCTTTGTACATCTATGCTGGTGTTGTAATTCCTGAAACTTTCATCATGTAGAGCCCAAATGTCTCCATACTGATCTCTCACCTTTTGGAGCTGGTGAGCTTGCATAATATTCTGGCATTCGAGTTCAATGTTCCTCAGTTCCTCATTGAGTAGCTGCAGCTCATGCTCCACTCCATCTTGCTCTCTTCTGTTGCACTCTATCATGCTGCTTGAGTAATACAGATCATACTCTCCATGGTTTCGAATCTTGCACTTCAGTTCCAACAGCTGCCGAAACCTTTCACATTCCTCCTCTGGGTTTCCTATGAAATCAGGTTCGATGTATTCCCCAGACACAAAGCTTTTATTGCACTGGAGCTCAACACTGCCTAACATATCCTGGCTGTGGCCCAGATCCCGTTTGCTCTGCAGGATAGTGCTGTTCTGCTCCTCAGGTGCATTTTCTTGCTCCGAGCTCTCATCATTACGGAGACTTTCATCTGTAGGTCCCACCCCGCTGTCCTTCTCGTGATTGTTGGATGATGAGGTTGCAGTGTCTGTAGTGCCATCCTCCTCTTCATGTTTCTTTGGCTAAAAAAATGAGCAAACCAAAATGATTATCAACTGCAGACCATATTACAGGAGAATATTTTCCAGATCTGTTTTGCTTAAACAGCTGGGATCTGATTTAAGCTGAATTAAAATAGATCACTAAGCAGCAGTCCTACTGCTCATAGCCTTTAAACATTTCTGAGAGTCATGCTGTGGTGACTCAGTGGCATTCTTCTACAAAGAAAAGTAGATGAATTACAGTACTAGTGACACAGTTTTTAAAGTCTGGAAAGAAATATTTCCCCTTCTATCTAAGCCATCTTTTTGCAGTGCTTAAAGATAATGATCACCAGATGGTGTGCTGTTTTTGATTCTGGATTATGGCCAGAGACTGGTGGAGCTGAAATCTTCTCAAACCTGGGAAAAAGCTTCAGTACTGGTATCAATTCAAACAAATAGAGCAAGCAGCCAAACCCATGGTACTAGTACAACCTAAGAGGGTGCAAGAAGACTACTGTTTCTTCTTTTAACCAGAGAACTTTTTTTTTAGCTCCAGGGAGATAGGCAGGGTTGACCTTGCAGAGCTCTAGCTATACCCTCCATAGCCCTCTCTCACACTTCTCGTATTCAGTAGCCTCTTCCTGAAAGAGTGTTGATTTTGAATTCTAGGATTTTGCTCAAATAATCCTCAATCCATTGCATCTCTGGAGACTACTTCTGTTCCGTCATTTAGTTCTGTCGCTTATGTTCCTTAGAAATAAAAACAGTCTTTCACTATTAAGTATAGAACAACACTGAATGCTTTGCCATGGGCATAATGTCAAGCTCTTTGGCTGTTGATTCACATTCCACTCATTGTACCCCACCTATTTATATTTTCAACCTATTTATATTCTCATAGAATGTGAGATAATACCTCTCTGAAGAGAGACACTTTATTTTTCAAACTAGATTATCAAAGAATCATGCAGAGTGCAATTTATATGACCAAGTACCTTATTGTACACAGTACCAACCAAACATCATGTCTCTTTTAGAAGGTATAATTGCATAATTACATATAATGATGGTAATAATCGAAGAAGAAAAAAGGTGCAATGCACCCAGTGAAAGGAAACAAACTCAAAGAGGCCACTGTCATAATTCCCTTTTTATCTACTTTGACAGACAGTAAAACAGGATGAAAATGTCTCTCCTATCTCATCCTTTCTCCTCTCTTCATGTGCACCTCATGATCACCCACCCTTCATTTGGGTGTTTCTTCAACAGCTAGGAAAAAATAATAGCCTAGTGTCAGAAAACCAAAAATAGCCTCCACTCCCAATTCAATGTAAGAGTGGAATAAAACAAATATTGAAAGAAACACACCACCAGGAGAATTCAGTGTCTGTGAGAAACCAGTTAAAAATCTCTAAAAAGATGCTTTAGGACATCTAGGTTTAATTTCATATTTTTCTAGTTTACCTCCTCCAGGTGAGTGCTGCTACATATGCTATTCTGGTCCCTTCTCTCACCTGCTTTGGAGCTGCTGCAGCTTGTATTGACCTCTTCTGCCCCCAAACCTTCCAGCAGAGAAGCAACTCCAGTCTGGTCACCTACACTGCAGCCCAGCAATCCATGTTTCTCTGTGCAATCCATGTTTCTCACTGCTCTGGAAAATATTTAACTCCTGGCAGGAAGAAGAACAGCTCCACCAGATAATGGTGGAGGGAGGGCAGTGCTGCAGAACAGTCAGGAATTCGGATGCCTGTCCCAAATGCAGGGATTCAAACGATCAAATGAGGAGGGTGAGGATCTGCTCTCTGACCCTGAGGGTGAGTGACATAGCACAATTTGCATCTACATGATTAAAACTCCAAAGAGGGTGGCTTATCCATAATGTGAATGTGTTAGCACAGCTGAGCTTCATGATGCTTCCTCTAACGTCTCCAGAATGGTGCTACACCACCAAAACATGTAATTGAGCACTTCTGAAAAAAACCCCACTTAACTATTTGTATAGGTGTTGCAAACAGACTTTACAGTTTGGGCCCCTGCAATCAACATTTTCAGAATTCATGGCTCTTGTTTTCCATACCACTTTCATCAAAAACTTTG
Source organism: Oxyruncus cristatus (assembly GCA_013399855.1). Lineage (NCBI taxonomy): Eukaryota > Metazoa > Chordata > Aves > Passeriformes > Cotingidae > Oxyruncus > Oxyruncus cristatus. The sequence goes on along the minus strand of VXAY01004337.1, from coordinate 713,888 downwards.
CTCCTTCAACTTCCACTAGATTTAGACTGACTGAAAGTAACACACTGCCATCTAGTCAAGTTATACTACCCAAAATTAATACACGCACAAAGAAGATGTAAACAAAGCAAAGCCATTTTTTCAGTCTAACAGAAACCAGATGGGTGGAACTGATCTGATGAAATATAACTGCCCATAGTATAGATACCTGAATGTCAGGTAGTCACTTTGGGTTCCCCTCCCCATCAGGAAGAAACAAGTCCCTATACAATCATATTCTTCTCAAACTTTAGCAGACATCCATATCACATTAAATCTTTCCTTAGTATGTGGATATTTGCATCTAATTCCATTAAAAAAATTGAAAGTAATACAGATATTTATTGTACTGCATGTCTGTGAGATACATTTTATTAAAAAATCCACTTTGACCCAAGTAAGGTAGTCCCTGGAATTTCTGCCCTGGACTTTTAATGCTTTCTTGAGCTCCTAAACATGAGTAGACTGATCAGTGTTTTACAACATGGGCTTATTTTAATTTTATTTTGAAAGGTAGCAAGCCTAATTCCAGGTTAGAAAACAAGAGAGAGTCCACAATTGTTAGTATGTTGCTTTTTCTGGTGTTATCTATTATCTATTTCACACAAAGTGTTGGTTTTCAAACATATATTGTCCACCTCTTCTACAATTACTTCTGTTTGAAATACCAAAAGGCTCCTCAGGCCTCATCTTTGCAGTGAGAAAGATAATGAGAAGGTAAACCCAGTGATGCGTACAATCAAGCAATAAATGAACCTCAAAAGATTCTGCATTTCAGCTCCAGCAAGCATTCATGCCTATAAAATGGCTAATCTTACAGGAATTCAGGCATTGTTCTATTCTCATTTTACAACTTATGATGTATATTGGGACTCAAAACCCAGATTGCTACTAAACTCTGAAGGCAGTAAGATTCAGTTGAAGGGTCTAACAAACATAGCTGCTAGTGGGATCTCTGGTCAGTCTCTGACAGCGAGAGGGAGACTGCCCACAGGGAGAGGAATCTCCAGTGTCAGGTTAACCACTCCTGCCATGAGGGAAGTTTGGAATTGATTTTACTGGTGCTCTAAAAGGCCACTCTAACAAAAAAAAGGATTTTTCCCCAGATATTTTCACTTCATTTTAGCTTTGAATGAACTAGAATGACTTTTTTTTTTTTAAATCCAATTCTTTCTCTTCTTAATAGATTTTGATACATTTCATGATACCAATAAGAGTTTCTGCATGGGAAATGTATGGTATTCTTCTGAAAATTATCTCTGCTGCACAATGAACCACAATGTTTTAAAGGGGAAGGAACACAATGAGTTATAAAAAATGGAGAATTACATCTTTCCTCGAAGTTTATTCGACTATTCCATACAGAGAAGATACAGTTCTTGGTTGAATTCTACAGAGTGGGTCAAAGACATGATTATACGCTTGATTCTTCTATTACGAACTGTACCAAACTTTTCTGTGACAGCTAACACTAAATGTTAAAATGGCATCTGTAAAACAGACTCATATTCAGAATAATATTCGGATATAGAGTATATTCATTCCTTTAGCTCTAAGATTCATGATGACAGATGATTATGACACCAGAGGACTAAGGTTTTGTTCACTAAAAACAAAGCTGGTCTCCACGGCCACCTGGGGAGCTTGAAGATTGGACACTGGCAGCTGCAACAAGAGCAGTTTCATAGCTTCAATGGATTGTGTGATTCCCCTCAGGAACTGCAAGATTTCCCAGCCTAACATGGAGTAAAGAACCAGTTTTCTGTCAAGTCACTACATAGAGTCTAGAAAGGCAGCAGCTGTCACAAATTACTGATGCCCCATTACACACCAAGCTGCATTTGGTTGATTCAATTACTCATCAGAAGGGCAAAGAAATGTCTGGCTGTCCTAGAATTACTTCAAGCAACCCAGTGTCAGATACTGACAGCACAAGTGACCATAATGTTTTTCAAGTGCAATGCTCTTTTACAGTAATATAAAATCTCAAAAGGGGAAAAAGAAATACCCTTTGTAAAAGAACCCAATGGGAAATAAACGGTATCAATGGATTCTGTGAAACCACTTTACAGAACACCACTATTTAATAGTTAACGCTATCCAAAAGCCAAATTCAGTGAAAAAGCCAAAGCCTGACAAGACCTTTGGAGTGGAACATCACAACTGTGAAGTGATTTCAGAGTTCCCAACATGTCACATGAGGGCCTAGTAGGAGTTTGTAGATAGATTTGTTCAAGAATTTCTACCAGAAATGGGGGTTTTGTGAAAATGTCACCATGCAATTGAATTTGCCTTGCAAAGAGCAAGTGTTCTTCCTGACAGGAAATCTTCTGCTATCCAAGATAAAATTTTGGTCAAAACAATAAAGAAGATGCCAAATATCTGTTCAAAGTAGGTATCAGTGCAGCACATCTGACATAGGAAACTGAGGCTTGCCTCACTGCCTGGAAAAGAGTCACAACTAAAAGGCTGCTATAAAACCTGTTGCAAGGCTCGCTTCACCTCTGACCCCAGAGTTATTCCACTTTATGTAAATAATTAAATGCTTATAAGATCAAAGATTTGTAATCTGATGTATCATATTCCATGTAATTGACTTATTATTCTGTCACTGCCTCTGTCCTAATGAATATTTCATTTATGTATAATGAATACCTTTAATAGGAGCTATCACCTACTCATTAGCCCAGTATCAAGGCTGGAGAGGAGGTCAGGAGGAAACTGAATAGATGCACGTTCAGGCCTCAAGTGTGGACCAGATGCTGAGGTATCCGAAGCCAAATAAGCTCCCTGGTTTCCAGAAGAACTCGTGCAGCTTCACCTTAAATATTGTGTGTGGTCTTGGTCACCACAATATAAGAAAGACATTAAGCTATTAGACTGTCCCAAGGAGGGCAATGAAGATAGTGAAGGGCCTTGAGGGGAAGCCGTATGAGGAGCAGCTGAGGTCACTTGGTCTGTTCAGCCTGGACGAGAGGAGACTGAGGGGAAACCTCACTGCAGTCACAACTTCCTCATGAGGAGAAGAAGAGGGGCAGGCACTGATCTCTTCTCTGTGGTGACCAGTGACAGGACCTGAGGGAATGGCCTGAAGTTGTGTGATGCAATAAGAAGTGTCAGGCGATGTTTATGTTAGACATTAGGAAAAGGTTCTTCTCCCAGAGGGTGGTTGGGTTCTGGAACAGGCTCCATAGAGAAGTGGTCCCAGAACCAAGCCTGACAGAGTTCAAGAAGAGTTTGGACGATACTCTCAGGCACACGGTGTGACTCTTGGGGATGGTCCTGTGTAGGGCCAGGAGTTGGACTCGATGATCCTTGTGGGTCTCTTCCAACTCGGCATATTCAGTGATTCTGTGATTCTGTGAAGAGGGAAGGCTCTCGCAGTCTTTCTCTCTCTCTTCACTTCAAAGAAAAATGCCTGAGGCTGTTTCTGAGCAATTCAGAATGGGGAAAAAAATTGTAAGTCACAAAGTTCTGTGGGTGGAAAACCAGTTTTTCCCCAGCGGCAGAATCCAGAAGCCAGGAGATGAAGTTGGATTTTATGTCTTTGGCTCCACACAGGTGTGCATGCTGACAGATCATCTGATCCAGGAGCGGACACTTACGCTTTCCACAACAAAGTACAACTGAGAAGACCCACTGATGAAACAAAGATGTATGACATCTTTGCCACAGTCATACCGCCTACATAACATATGGCCAGGTAAAAGTCAGGATAGCAGCAAGCTGAGACTGTGCTAACAATATGCTTATTTGTCTCCATTAAGGAAAAAAATGCCAAGCTGTGCACTGTTGGTGTAAGAAAAATACACTTTCATTACAAAAAACACCTGTTGTTTATTTTAAATACCTCTTCCATCTTGTTTTGCAAGCTCTCTGGTGCAAGGCTGGCTCCTACCTTGGATGCATACAACAAAAGGAGCACCTATTTCAGCTCAGAGCTCTAGCTGCTACACTGGTAATTAATTAAAAAAATTGAAACAAAGTATAAAATCATAATCCCCGAACAGTTCAGAATTAAAGAAAGAAAGCAATGTTATTCTGAGTGTTCAGAGAAAATAGGAAACCTGCACTTATCACACAGTCTTAAACTGTTTGCTAACTTGCCATACTAGGCCTAAGCATCTATTGTCCTCCTTTTCCTTACCTAGAGCGTGCCAGAGTTCACAGCATTGTAGAGACAGAAATCTATCAAAGCCTTTGACTCCATTTTACAGCATACATCTCTATTAATAAAAAAGTATACCTAGCAAAATTTCAAATGATATGTTTAGTAGCGGTCCTACCTGCTCCACCTCGTTGGCTGTGTACTGCATTGCTTCATTATGCTGCTCTTCCAACATCTCCAAGTTTAACTCCTCTAAGAACTCATTCCTTTCATCATCCAGCCACCCTTCCTCCAGCTGCAAAGAATACATTAGTATATTATTTTAGGTTAGGAAGGACACACGCTAAAATATAGTAAACCCAAATGGCAATGCTCGACTAGTTCTTTTTATCCTAATGATTCTCTTCAGAAAGCCAGGCAGAAGTTCACGTCTCAAAAAAAAGGAGAAAAAGAAGGATAAAAAAATTGGACTCTTATGCCTTTTATCCTTTCGTAAAACAGTATGACTGATTTTCTCTCATAATGAAGGAGACTGCACAGCACAGACATTATTTCCTTTCAAAAGGTATGAAAGGCACAGCACACAATCCTGAAGCTGTCATATTCATTACCACTAAGAGCCCCCGCACTGAAAGAGTGACAATGTTACTAATAGGGCCAGGAGGCAACCGGCCTCTTTTCTCTAACAACCTCCATCCCAGTGCTGTGCCCTGCTGCTGCCACCTCAATAGAAACCTTATGCTGTATTTCTGTCACCATTTTCCCATTGATCTTCCAGGTAAACAAATAAAGAGAGCAGGGTCACAGAAAAATGTAGTGACTTGAAGGGAGGCAATTTTTGTTCTCCCAGTGTGTCTGGAAGCAAGGCTTATCCATTTGTTTGGGTTTTTTTTCCCTGAGTGTAAAATAATACTTTGACATCTGGTGAAGACAGTTGCAAAAGGACAGGAGGGAATGCTATGTTTTCTGTCAAGTGTGTCTATCCTCTTCCCACACCCATTTTACGCCCTTCACATCTTTCTAAACTGATAAAACAGGCACCCTGGCCTGAAACGTTATTCTTCCAATTTTGTTGATTATGCACATGTGTGCACATGGCACACATCCATTTGTATCTGCAATCCCTTGACAGATGGCACACTGCATCGAAAAGAAGAACTTTGGTCAGTGGCACTCCTGGCTGTAAGGACGGGATTGTAGCAGAAGGAAACACTTATTGTTTTGTTGTTGATGAAGAAACCAGAGGATGATGGTGAAAACATCCTAGAAGGGAAAATCCTCAGCATTAGACAATTAAAAGACTACCAACTACTCATATCCCAAGACAGCAAGAGCAATGTAGCACAGGCCAACACCTACAGCAGAAGTACTACTGCCTCAGAGCCAGAATAGCTCTGGCCCCAGATGTCAGTCAGAAAAGTTACACCAAGCCAGCAAGTTCCAAACTACACAAGGAAGGACTGATGCTGTGCAGTACTTCTAACTGAATACAGGCAGGAAACCACTGTTTCCTTTACAAACTCTGTTGTTTTCCCCATGTCAATGAACTCTTTCCTCTCATAAAGAACATAAGCCTTTTACTATTTCCCTTGGCAAAGCCAGCCTCCTACAGTTTGGGATTAGGAGGAGACTACTTTTTTTTAAGGACATATAATTTCTGTGTTTGTCCTTAATGGGACTTTCAAACCATTCTAGGAAACATCTGGTAATGGCTACCAGTTTTCTTTACTTGTCTTGTTTACTTTTTTTTCCACAAGGAAAGAATGAACACAGCCTTCCTCTACCGCAAAGGACGCAGTTTAATTTCCCTCATTTGAGGAAATTGCAGAGATTAAGAAATCTGGAAGATGAAAGTTGAACCCCACTTAGGCCAATCTGCTGCGTTGATTGTGGCAGGCTCAATATCTAACTAATGAGGACGTTTATGTTATGTTAGAGTTTTTAGAATAAAACTAATATATGGCTTAGCATACATGTGCACTACATACACTGCGTACACATACGCACATCAGAATGCACATGCATGGATGTTGTGTTCTCCTCTGGTGCTCTGTCTCAAAACCTAATTACTCATCGGTATTCACTGCATGAATACATGGTCAGAGAGGCTTTCTTCCCTGTTACCAAAAGAATGCGCTCAGCAGTCACCCTTCAAGACTGCAATACTGCCATTACCATTTTCTATCTAGAAAAGAAAGCCTGCTTAATCCTGCTGTCTTTACCAGAGTCAAAGCAACACAACCAGCAGAAATGAGTTGACAGCCTGATCTCTGACATGCTCTGGCTTTTCCATAACTTTTGTATGAATATGTTCTTAAAACACATAAATCCAACACCGAAGCCCCAAACCTAAACCAAACCACATTTTATAATTTGTAAAGAGAATCTATATGGGAAGCTACATTGGTACAGATAAGTAATCCCCTCAGATAGATGTAATTTTTCCATGTTGATCAGTCTAAACAAATACAGAGAAGGAACTTTCCCTGGGCATGTATCGTATCAGTGAGTGGGTTTCTGTTCCCTACTGAAAAACAGAATCCTAGTGAAAAACAGTAAGAATAATGTTGAAACAATTCTTTCAAAATTCTGCAATTGAGGGCTACAATTTTGCAATATAAACCGAGGTATGGCTTTTTTCCCTGCACTTTGTCATCAGTTTAGATTCTTGAAAAATATAAAGGAAATGAATGCTGAAGTTGTGACTCCTTTATAACTACTGTATTCATGCAGAGATTCCAAGTCGCACTGAACTACATTTAATTTAATTTATACAGAGTATGCAGCTAGCGAGACTGAATCAGATCAATAGCATGAGAGACAAATGGCAACAGAACCAACTCTGAATTGCTGGCAGATGGAGAGAACAGTGACAATGTAATGTCTTTAAGCTTTGCAAAGACCTACAAACGGAATATAAAGAGAAGTACAAACAGTAGTCTTCTACCACTCTACCTCTCCTTTAGTCTGATGATGAACATCATTGCCCCCTGCAATGATATTAAAAATTCCTGGCATGGTAAGATTCTTGACATTGGCATAATCTTATTTTTAAAACCATAAAAATGTTTCTAAGAGCTTTTGAAAATGCACCTCCCAGGATGCAAGCACGTTTTTGTGACCAAAGTGCTTTAAAACCAATTTGATTCTTGTTTGCTGAATGGTATTATAATGCAAGTCCCATAACTGGCACATAAACAAATCATTGACATGCCTGCTTATAAGCATATAGCATAAAAAGACACCTCACCAACGACAAGCTACAGCTTTGTGTAAGTTCATATAAATTACAAAGTTCATAAAAAGATAAAATTGATAAAGGTAAGTATGGGAAATTTATCCCCTGAATAAATTAGAATCATGTAATGAGGAATGCATAGTTTTCAAGTTCTACTTCATATTTTACTAATACCATGTTAGTCCTGCCAGCTTTATTTATATACCTGCTTACTCTACTGGGAAAGAAATTGCTTAGTTTGGGGAAAACAAGCCCTAGTTATATCATATTATTTTCTTTGCTGGCTAAACAGGGAAAGCTCCACAATTATCTGTTTGCTCCTTTTGTCAGTAACTTTGGCATCCCTATTTCTCAGCAGTTCATTAGTTACAGTGACAGTGAATGCATGGTATAACCCAGGTTCTGGCTCAGTGCATCTATTTAGTCTAACCTGCATCTCCGGTCTTGCAACCAGCAACACGATTTTCTTGCATTCTTCACTGGAGAGCAATGCCACTGCCTCTTCACGATTCTGGACATCTTGGCCATTTATCTAGAAAACAAATGAAAGCAGCATATTAGTTTCTATTTCCACAAAGCAACACACAATAAAGGGCAGATATCAGCTCATTTGTGCTGAATGTATGGACAATGAAAATTGTGCAACGGGCTCATCTTCAGCCCCTCAGCGGTAAGTGCCTTCACTCAATTATGCGCTTACTGCAAGAGCTGTATTGATCGTTGAAGGATGGTGGACATCAGAGGAAGCAGTTATGTTCATAAATGTCCAACCTGTGCCCTGGTAACATACATCTAGCAACACAATTAACCAGCCCCTGACAGGTGACGTTCATCTTTCTCCGTTCAGAGTAATGGAAGTGTCACTCTGAGATAATAGTGCTGGTGGAAGCAAGACTGGTAATGCTACAGCTGAAATCAGTCACACTGTATGCTGGTAGAGAGCCAATTAGAGAGCTACAGTATTATCTCTCACCAGGCAGTACTTACAGGCCACTGCTTATTGCTGCTCCATTTAATCATTTCATATTCCTGTAGACAGCTTAGCAGACAGAACCACACAAAACATATGTACCCCCCTTACAAGGGGATAATCAAAATAAAAGTGCTTCTTCCATGAGACTGTGCTTTTCTTGCTACCTTTCTCCTATTCTGTCAGTCCATTAAAACAACCACATCCATGACTAGATGGTAACAAACACAATTTGCATTGTCCAAAACCCTTTATTGAGGGAATCAAATAAAAATCTTATTTCCCATATGCATTTTGTTTTGTCCAATTCACAGCACAAGAAATGGATTATTCTCATTGTGGCAACAAAACCTCAAAAATTTGATCTATTTGAAAAGGGTGAAAACAAAATTGGAAGACAGAAGAATCTGAATACTTCGGGGAAAAAAAAACCTAATGGTTCAATTTCAAAGTAGCAGAACTTCTGGTTGAAAATGAAAGAGAAAGTTGAATTTCTGAATATATATTTGGCCTGACTCAAAACACAGCTTAAATTCAGATTAAAGAAAACTCCAGCGTACCCTGATGACCTAACTAGCAAGGAGAGAAATGTCTGAGACAGTTCAAAGCTTACATAGCTGTGGACTCTGGGAGACCAGACAACCCAGGTAACACAGTGCTGCTCTAACCTGAAAAGCAGAGATGCAACCACAGAGAGGTCCAGGAGCAGATTTCCATCTTGTGCAAACATTCCCGACCATGGTGGCTGCTCTGGTGACTCCTATCAGCTGAGTAACTGCTCCCTGCAGACCCCAGAGGTGCCCACCCCACCTCAGCTGCACCATCATGTGGGATGAGCAGGACCTCAGCCTGCCCCACAACATCTGACTCTGTTGGACAGAACTTAGCCTGGAGGTTCACAGATAAAAATAGCAGAAGTTTAGACAAGTCCCACTAGAACTGTCCTTATAAAACCTCTCCCTTGACTTCGTAACATTTAATGTAAAATACTCAGGCAGTTTTCAGATGCTGAAGGAAACTGTGAAGGTTGGCAGTTTCTGAGAATGAGGAGGGAGCAGTTAACAGCCTCAAAAATGACAGGAAAGCTGCTGTAATTTTGTGAGGAATACACAAAACAGAGCGTCTCCCTATAGCCTTAACCAATGCCACCTGCCACCTACAGAAAATGCTCCCATGCTCAGGGATCTGTCTCTCTCCCAGCCTCAGCGTAATCCCCCCATAATGGCACTGTCACCTTCTATTTCTCTGAGTTATCTCATCAATAAGAGTAGATAGAGGTTCAATGCATTTTCAGATATGAAAGTAAACCCCACATAACTCTCTGGGTGTTAACTTTAATGATCAAACTCATAGCTATATATCAGCACTGACATTAAAGTAATGCTCCAGTCCACAAGAGGATGGCAGAATTACCTACGTTTTCTCTCATCCCCAGAGTCTTTACTCAAAATTGAAATGAATTTCATTAGGAACTGGAGAACATTCACCTGACCTGCTGTTGGCTGTCCACCCAGAAACTTTACAAAGCAAGGAAAGGACCAGAAAATGGAACTACTCTCTATTTCCTTATTTTGACAAACATATAGTCGGAATGAAAGTTGTTTCTACTTGATTGAATAAAAAGGGCTGTTTTTCTAATTTTTTGAAAGTTAAAAATCCTGGTTTCTTTCTTCAGTAGGTATTTAACAGAATGACACAGAAGGCAGTGCCCTGACTTTTCCTCTCCTAGGTGCACCACCTGGTGTGGTCCCTTCACTCCAAGTCCTGCTGAGGACCTCACTTCCTCACACCGTAGCATCTGTGTCTTCTGGGGGGACAACATTGTCCTGTGAACATTTTTACAGCCCCAACCACACAGAGAATAAACCATCAGCCCCGAAATGAGCCCTGCATTAAAATCCAATTTATTATTTCCTCTCCAGATAATGGGCCACTTTGGCAAGCCAGCTAGTAGACCCTGTTGTAGCTACACTCCTGTGTGTAGCTACACTCCAAAAGGTGATGTAAGGTGAACCAGGATAAGAGATACATGTACAGGTTTCAGCAAAGACATTTCCTGCAGAAATGAAAAGATTGGAAGGAAGGAGCAGAGCGATCTTGTGACAACTTGAAAGCTCACGTGTTAATGAAGGACAATCATGTTACAGAAAAGCAATCTGTGATCACCAGGTGCTACTTCTAGGGTGTCAGTGAAAAAAAGGTCAAAATACAAGGGAAATCAACTTGGAACCTGAATTAAAATGCTACAATACAGCAAAGAGTCTCTAGTTTAGTGATTTTTGGTAGCTGTTTTGTGATTTTGCACTAGGGCGAAAATGCACTATCCACTGTCTGTTGAGAATGGAAACCCACTGCCATTCTAGCTACTTCCCTCTCTGCACAGGTTCATTTCCCCGCTCCAGAGCCAGGATCCAGCTACCCTCACCCACAGGCAGTATGCTGTAACACAAAAACCTGTCTTCAGGGCAGCTCTTTCAGTGAGCAGATCAACAGAACTGAAAGGGAAAAAAAAGCCAAGATGGTGGATTAGAAAAGAATTCAGAAAAGTGATGTTTTATTGGGGAAGGAAAGAAAATATTAACAAAAGCTCATGAACCCCCTACTTAAGTATGTTCAGGATCATCCTTTTCTAATGGCACATTTTTTGTATGAAAACTCTTATCATCTATGCTCAGCATAAATGAGCTTTACCCAAATTTATGCGATTGGTGAATGAGCAGCAAATATCTATGTCATATTTATGTCTGCAGGATCCTGTTTAGAATTTGCCACTGAGACGAACATAGTGGAAATGAGATTTCCTAATAAATATGGGGGAAAAAAAGACCTGGAACGTAAGTGCATGAGCCAGAACGAGTTTGTCAGTCTCATTTTTCAGTACACGCACTCTAGCTCCCAGCTATTGTGTTAAAAAACAGACAGACATGGATTTTCTCATCGATCACAGTAACAAAGAGAACTTCTTTCCCTCATTAACAGTCCATAGAGAAGAAGGCACTGCATGTTTGTCTGAAGAAAGAGTTTAATGAAGAGTCTGTTTTCACATACTTGCAAAATGCGGTCTCCTTCACGGATCCGTCCATCTCTGGCAGCAATGCTGTTTGGATCAACCTGCGCAGGAAAATATCCATTAACAGAACATGAAAAGATTTTTATAGGAAACTGTAACAGGCGCACAATTGCATGATTTGAAAAAGTACCATTTTTACACCATACAGAGGCAATCTGAAGTTTCCCTTAGAGTCAAATGAACTCAACAGTTCTTTAAATGATTGTATAAGCTTGTTTCAGATAAAAGGCCTCAAAACAGAAAGGGTGAAAGGGTTGGGAGCATATGATTTTCAGATTAATACCTTCCTATGCCATTGCCAGGCATTAACCTTCAGCTGTCAGAGCATTGAAAATTAATGACAGAGACCCTTTTCTGCAGAAGTTCACTATGGACTGAGGTGCTTCTGCAGCAGTTGATACCTCTATACAAACGAGCCTGTCTTTGGGAAAAGAGCACAGTTCTTTTTTTTCCATGGAAACACTTACTATTAAATTATTATCTCAGTAATCAATCTGTTATTTCCTCTGGAATTTTGCAGTTCACGAGGAAACATTAAAAAAACCCCAAAGGATCCACATTGTATTGATCACTCACAGGTCCTGTATATCGTTCCCAGTCTGAACCAGTTAATTTTAAGTTAGTTTAAGCTAAATAGATGTTTAGGGCTCCATTGATAGTTTATCAAAGTCACTATAGCTCATCCCTGAGCAATGACCTACTGTTTGTTGCAGGGCAATTCAATCTATCACCTTTCATTTGATGGTTATCTAAAATCATTCATTTTGCCTCCTCATGCCATAAGCTATTTTTTCAAACCAAACATTTGAGTTGAGCATTTGGTTCACAGGTTACATCCTCTACATCTCAGATATTATTTTCTTCTTGTGCATTGTCATAGAAAAAAAACCTGAATCTGAAGTGCTCAATCAAGTACAAAAGACAATATAATTACATTCACTTTCAAAAGTCTGAGAAAATTCTACCATGTAGGAAAACCAGAACATTTCAGATATAATCCTGGAATGTATTAAGAGATTCATGAACTTTCTTTGCCTTCACAAGGTCAAGCAGACTTTAACAGCAGTGCTTATACAACTGGAGAAAGATATATTCTTGGGTAATTTATATTAATTCCTCATTCTTTTTCCAAGGCTGTGCTTTTCAGCTGGCACATTTAGCCCTCCGGGGGGGGCACTCCTCCCCAATGCCATGTCCTTACCTCACTGACATAGATTCCTGTGTCCTCCTCATCATCGGTTCTGTAACAGACAGTCAGCCCCAGCTTCTCCTGGCTGCCAATGCGGCACAGCTCCACCTCCTACAAGAAAACATACAGGCTTGTGTAGTGGCTCTTGCCAAGGGTGGGCAAAACTGTGCAGCACAGGGCAGCACCAAGACACTGAGATACTCATACTGTATGAACTACTCATGCTGCTTTGAAGACACAGTATTTTGTGTGCATCTTTAAGGGGGAAACTATTCTGAGAATTCAGAAGGAAATTCCAGTACACTGCAGGTTCAAGCTATATAGAAACTGTTAAGTAAGACAGGCCAAACTTTGAGAAATATAGCTGTGCATCGATTTCGCAGTTTTTTGACTTTTGGATAATAGAAGCTGGCTTACAACAGATTACATAGTCATTCCAGTCCCGTCATTCTAGTCCCATCACACCAGCTATTGATTTGTAGGATATGAGACAGACTGGCTACACATCAATCAATCCATCACACAAGTGCCACTCCCTTATAAGAGCAATCCAAGCCATAAAGCAAAAACACAGCCTTCCATTAATAGCATAATTTCTTCCCTGGCCAGTTTAGTGACATAACTTCATTGCAGAGGCTGTTAGATAACAGAAGAATCCTTCAAGGAATCTCCCGTGGAGCTGAACAGCCGTGGCATCTTCCTCAGTTGTGAGATGATGCAGAAAACATATTTTTAGTGTCAACTGTCCCAGCAATGGCATCTTATTAAAAGTGCAAGTTTCAGGGCAGATGGCACAGTGATAACTAGTACACGCAACCATCTGAGTTGAGCATCTTTAGGGTTTCTTAGGGGAACCGTTCACAAAAAATGCAAATCTGCACTTGTCTTGAACACTGTGGAAAAAAAAGTTGTAATAAAGCAGAACAAACCCAGTACCACAGAGTATTAGCTTGGTTGCAAATAGGAAACTTTAGTTGATATTTGTATATAAAGGGAGTCTGCAAGTGACACTTGGACCTTAACAGCTTCTGCTTCTGAGGCTGTGCAATAAAAGAAGAGAGACCAATCTGTGCTTCAGTTCTCAGTCTGTGATACAGAGTTTGTTCCTTCCCATCCCCATAGATGTCATGCAGACTAATCCACAAACAGGCACAGGGTGCACAGCAGTGATGACTCACTACTGAGTCCAAAGAGTTGTGGGGACTAGGTGTCAAAATACCACAACATACAGAAGAACCTGCACTTCACACGCATGGGTTAGCCAGTGAGCCTCGTGACATTTTCATTTCAGTTGAACATCTTTCACCAGTGCACTGGTACGGTTTGCTCCCCTACTCCCTCACCAATGTACAAATCTACAGAGGTTTACTACCTGCACAAACCCTGTAAGCTTCTCCCTGGACTTTGGGCATTCAATGTATTAACAAAAAGTAAGAAAATGTAGAAAAAAAAAACCACAAAACCTGTAGTATTCTTTAGTTTTTCTTAAAAATGGTAGGAGTTTTATATAGCATGGTAAAGAGTGAAATTATTAACCAGCATACATTATACATTGGGTTTGAAAGAAGAAACACGGGACCATGTTTTATTAGGGAAAACAATTACAGTGACCTGATTTTGGCATTGGGAGCAAAAGTATGTGTACTGGAGGGAGGCCTATTCAAAACCCATAATAATTGATGCCTCCACAGGGAAAGAACACTTGACTAGAACAGTAATATTAGGGAGAAATTACAGTAACAAAATGGCTTCAATTACAGCAACAAGGTATACTTTTAAGGAATAGAGAAGCTTGTGGTCCCTTGGAGGCCTATAAGGAAACCTAAATACACCATAAAAGACTGAAACTGGGACCTTTAAATCAAGGCAAATGAGGATCTGTGCACAAGCAGAAATCCATTGACTTTCATTGTCCTGCTGGCACAACCTCCCATATCCCCACATTAAGGCTGGACAGGGGCCCCACGGACTGCTTTGAACAGAGTTTTTTTGGATGGGAACAACCTTGAAGTTCTCATGGATGATTTGTTTCAAAATGTTACTACAAAGCTGTACCAATGTTTCAGGCTGCAAACAAACTGAATCCTATTGGTGCACTGGCTCAATGAGCAGAATAATTTAACCATTTAGGTCATGAAAGAACAAAGGAAAATGAGGATGACCTAACAGGTTTCATCTGGGAGTCCAAGAGATTTGCTAAACTTGTCTCTGGGAACCAGCTGATGACAAGTATCAGCAACTATCATCCTCTGACTGGGATGCAACATCCCTGGCTGCTCATAGTACCTGGATTGCCACAGCTTTTGTTTCTCCATTCCAGTAACAGAGTTTAGAACTGAGATCAGTACTCAGTATTCTTGGATTGCCTCTTTCCTAAATGACTATATGGGGTGGAATCTGATGACTGCACACGGCTGTGGCCACTTAGAAGCTGTAGATACCTAACACTGAGATACTGGTACTTAGTGTGAAAAGCCCAGTAACCATTTCATATTTTTCAGTCTAGATGCAAGTACATGCTCAGGTAGTATCTCATTCAGCATGAGGGAGAAGTTGGATGAGGTGCCTTGCTTTGTGCTGGAAGTCATTCCAGATAATTGCCTTTTGCCAATGGCACATCTGCACTACTAACCTCACAGCATCTTCTTTTTAACCAGAAACACAATATCCTGGTCACAAGCAAACAAACCAGGGTTGAAAAAACATCTTTGGAAATTTTAAAAACAACTTCACATGAAATATTAAATCATCTCTAAGAGCAAAAGCCCACAAGTCTCATCTTTAACCCTGTGTAACAAGTACATCTGAAACAATTTCGACAGAAGAGCAGCAACTGGGACACTAGAGAACCTGGACCATTATGGTCAAATATAACAGACATTGTATTTCGTGACAGATGTTTTTTTAGAGTGGAGTGTTTTTTTTTTTTTTTCACAGAAACACAGAATCACAGAATATGTCGAGTTGGAAGGGACCGATGGGGATTATCGACTCCAACCCTTAGCCCTGCACAGAACCATCCCCAAGAGTCGCACCGTGTGCCTGAGAGTATCATCCAATGCTTCTTGAACTCTGTCAGGCTTGGTGCTGTGACCACTTCCCTGGGGACCCTATTCCAGCACCCAACCACGCCCTGGGGGAAGAACCTTTTTCTGATGTCTAACCTAAACATTGCCTGATACAACCTCCAGCCATTCCCTCGGGTCCTGTCACTGGTCACCACAGAGAAGAGATCAGTGCCTGCCCCTCCTTTTCCCTTCACGAGGAAGCTGTAGACTGCAATGAGGTCTCCCCTCAGATTCCTCTTCTCCAGGCTGAACAAACCAAGTGACCTCAGCCGCTCCTCATATGGCTTCCCCTCAAGGCCTTTCTTCACCATCTTCATTGCTCTCCTTTAGACACGCTCTAATAGCTCTTTCTTATATTGTAGTGCCCCAAACTGCACACAATATTCAAGGTGAGGCCGCCCCAGTGCAGAGCAGATCAGGACAATCCCCTCCCACAACCAGCTCACGATGCTTTGCCTGATGCCCCCCTGGACACAGTTGGCCTTCCTGGCTGCCAGGGCACTGCTGACTCATCTTCAACTTGCCACTGACCAGGACCCCCAGGTCCCTTTCCACAGCACTGCTTTCTAGCACCTCATTCCCCAGTCTGTATTAACAACCAGGGTTGCCCCATCCCAGGTGCAGAATCCGGCACACTCCCTTATTGAACTTCATATGGCTGGTGATTGCCCAGTCCTTTAATTTGTCAAGGTCTCTCTCACTAATGGCTTTTAACAGAAGAAACACTAGGTTTGGCAGCAGTACATCTGTAAGAATGTAATTTCCTTCTCTGAAATCCCTTTAGATATGTGCACATGTGTGCACACACACTCAGACCCTTGCCTTCTCTTTGGCTTTTGTCAGTTGTACATGGAGGGACTGAACTGACGGTCTTCAAAACTCAGCATTTAAAAAAATCTACCAGAAACAATACTTGGATATTCATGAATAGTGCTGACAGACAGATGGTGGGAGGAGAAGGACTGAAGAGAGAGCTCAGGAGATGACAGTCTCCCCGTCTTTTGGGCACACTGGGGCAGCCGCCTCTCAACACGAAGAGTATTCTACTGCCAAGAGACAGAAATCAATGTCAAATTGCTAACTCTTTGATTTGCTGCTTCTTTTCTCTGTGTGGGCAGAACAAATATTCAGTGTGCCACAGTTTAGGCAATACTTTAAAGTGTTTTGCCATAAATTATTTGGTTAAAAGACAAACATGGAAATTAGAATAAGGACTACCCCCTCTTGAAAGACTTGGATGCAAATTTCCAAAGTAGCTGATTTCTTCAGACATGGGAAAACAGAACAAAGAGGTGCGGATCATGCTTCTGAAGGTTTGAAACTGGTTATATTGGTCATCCTCTAAAGTGAGGGAGGAGTGACTGTAGCCTGTGGCTCCTGGGCAAAGGCCGACATTCTTCAATGATGGAAAAGCAGTTTACAGGATATCAGCCTCAGGAGACATAAGACCAAACAATCTTTGTCACCTCTTTGTGGAGGGAAGACTAAGTTACTACTGTCATTCCTCTCAAGTCTTAGAAGAGTAGATTATAAACATCAGCAAGTGGGTTTTTTGCTTTCTAGAATTGCTGAAAAAAGGTTAAGCGCCATTAAAGGAGACCTGGTAAAAGTTAGCATCAGTTTGCAGTTATAGTGGGTCTTTCTACTAAGAGCTAGATTACACAAACATGATGGTCTGGTACAAAAGAGACCATGAACCCTTCCGTGATCAGTCTTTTAGGGGGGAAGAAGAGCTCTGAACTCTTTACATTTTCCCTCCACACACTGGAAAACAGATTACAACTTGAGAGGGAAGTTGGTAAAGTTTCTTCTCACTGCACACGGAAGATGTTGACAAGAGTTATTCACCAGATGACCATGTGCTGGAATAACTGCACACATGGGAAACTTACTCTGCCACATTTTGCTTGGTGACCACTCTGCCAATGGTGTCTACCAAGATCTTTGAATCCTTCCCCACTTTCTGTCAAGATTAGCTATTCCCTGTTCAATACTGTCCACCCCATCTAAAGTGTGGCTAAGCTCTGTCATTCCTTCCCACCTCCATTCAAACCATCCCACCCCAACACTCCTCTCCACCAACAGAATCCTTCCGTCCTCATCTTCAAAACCATCTCAGTTCACTTTGTCTAAGGGACCTTTAACCCGTATTCACGCACAGTAGCCTCACTCACCATTTCCTCCCTTTTCCCACCAAATGTTTCCCTTCTTATTAAGTGCCCATGTCCAGACAGCCCCCACATCACCTTCCTTTTACTCTCACCTTATAACCCATCCTGATATCTCACCTATAGAAATCTGTAAAGAAATTACTGTTTGGTAATCAGAAAGTCTCATCTACTGAAGTGACCACTTCACTCTGCATGAAACACACATACAGCTGAGCACTGCTGAAATAACCTATTATTACTGCCACTTTGTTCTCCATCTCTCTCATCCTCTGATTCCTTGTCTTGCCTAGCCCCTCACACTTCCGTGTGATGAGAAGAAGTTTTTGTATGGGTAAGAAAAAGGCAAAGAAGAAATTAGAGCTCAATCCAAATTAGTGGCAATGAACAGCAGGACATACAAGGCAGGAGACAGTTAGAGCCCATACAAGAACTTTCAGTGTTTGGAGGCAACTGGGTGGCTTTGAAACTAATAATAAAC
Source organism: Oxyruncus cristatus (assembly GCA_013399855.1). Lineage (NCBI taxonomy): Eukaryota > Metazoa > Chordata > Aves > Passeriformes > Cotingidae > Oxyruncus > Oxyruncus cristatus. The sequence continues at coordinate 695,578 of VXAY01004337.1, read as the reverse complement.
TTGAGATCTAATGTGTCCCTTGCCCTGGAACTTCCAGGGAATGGTTCATGGAAGCCTTGACACTCTCTGTGTTAATATTATTTTTGTTGAATTTGACCTACCATATTCACAGTTAGTAAAGACATCGCATGGAACTGTAACTGCTGGGCTGCTCTAATGCAATGGAGGTTTAATGAGAAAAACACTGCCCCAGCTCTAATCTAAAGGGTTTAGAGTCCAGTTGCTAGACAGTATAATGTTGTCTCATCTCATTCTATCTCCATTTTTCATTTTTGTCCACTGATGACTTGTCATGAAATACAGGAAAACTAGTTTACTGTATGACATGTTGATCAGTATAACTAACAAAAGCCATGTAGTTATTCTGAAAACATTATTTTGCAGTATGAAAAAGGTAGACTCTACACTTGGTCACCTCATGTCCAAACACATGTCTAGAACTAGGAGTTTCCTGACACTATGCCGACAAGGAAATGTGCCAATCCCCTTTGCAATTTCTTGGTGTATGGAAACACGACTCATTTCCAGATTGGAAACTTTTAATAAGGAATGAGGACAAACTTATCCATATAAGTAACTAGTCAGAAGATCAAGACATCTAAAAGTTTTGAAAAATCATTTGGTGTACTTTAGATCACTGAGCATATGTTTGAGATTCTTCCCTGGATGATGTGATATACTGAGGAGGGGAAATTTCCCTACCTTCTCAAATTCATCAAAATCGGGGGTTTTTTGTTTGTTTTGTTTTTGTTTGTTTTTTTTGTTTTTGTTTTTTGTTTGTTTTTGTTTTTGTTGTTTTAGTTTTTGTTTTTGTTTGTTTGTTTGGGTTTTTTGTTGTTTTTTGTTTTGTGTGGTTTTTTTTTTTAATTTAAATTAGTAAGATCTTGTCTCATTAACCAGGGTTTTTTTAGCAGGTTTCCACAAGCTTTTTGATTTTAAGTTATTTCCTATTCAATTGTAACTGCTTTGGTGCAGTCATCTCATGTGACTTTTTGTGAGTTGTTTCCATTACCTATAAGCAGAAGACAATGCAAACACCACCAGAGTAGCAGCACATAAAAGAATAAATGCAGAATGTTTGAAAAGCACTGCAGAAATACTATAAATACTCCACATCCTTCTAATATTCCCCATCTGCCCTTATAGCAATTGTTGCACCCACTAAAATGACCAAAAGAGACTACCAAAATCGTCATAGCTACTGAGTATCCTTCACCCATCCAGTATATCAGAGTAATGTGTCCCATGAACTGTGGTAACACCATTAGAAGGGGCAGTATGGAATCAAAACACAGCAATGTTTTTCCTAAATGGACAGTGTGTGTTCAGTTAACACTTAAGTCCTCATTACAATGAAAATATCATCTCACCATTGAGACACAGTCAAAAAACAAATTAATTTTAATTAGTGTTACTCTCCAGTGCAACAGAACCTGTGATTCATAGTTCAAGATTTATATTTTTGTTACATGGTAAGACAGAGGATCCTAAACATCTTTAGTTTGTGATACAGTTAACTATTTAATTTCTCAGCACTAACTAACATCTGCTAATCCCATTTAGCTCCATTATCTTTAGAGGAAAAAATCAGTACAGTCCAGCCTGTAAAACCAAAACAGTGTCCTTTCTTCCCTCTTCCCTTTAAACAACTCTCCTGAATGGGGGAAAAAAAAGACAGAAAGGAGAAGGGAAGCTTTGGTATTCACAAATATGAAAAAGGCATGTTTTAAATTAGGAATCAATACAACAGTACATACATAGTTTCTAGAAAAGGAAATTACCACAGCATACTGGAGAAGGATTCCAACTTCACCAGCAGAAAGAAAAATGCTGCCAGTCTGGACAACTTTTTGTGTGGTGAAACAAACAATGCAATTCACAATCGCTTTATCTAAATCCTAAAATGTATGAAAGGTGGCTGACCAGTTCCATCTACAAAGTTCACAATGATGTAATGTTTTCTAAGGCAAAAAAATTCTAGGAAATGCAGTCTATGGCTGTGTCTGTTCAGGAATTTTTCTGTACCAGAGGAGGATTATCAGTACCTCTTGGACCAACACCAGATTATAATTGTTAATAGTTGGCATTATTGCAACATCAAGGGTGGTGGTGGTGGGGAAGTTATCTTTATAGCCACCCAGAACAATGCAATTTTCAAAAATTAGTGAATTACTGCCCATTGCTAACTAAGTGGTCATGTGCAGACTCTGAAACAACCTCAGGTGTGAGGTGAAACACCTTTATGTTCTACTCCTGTACAGACCACTACCAGGCAGAGCTCCAAACTCTTTACACAATTTACTTCATAGTGGGATGACCTAAGAGTTTGCAAAGGCTGAAATACACCAAGGTTTAGCTGACAACTTTTATGATTATGTCCTTGTTTGTCTCTGAAGCACTTGTAAAGCAGTGTCTTTTTGCCAGGAAGTTATTCTATGTCATAGTCTTGACTGCACTTCGAGAAGAAATCAAGGCTTATTTGCAATGAGGGGCCCAATATCTGATGATATAAGGTGGAGGATGGTAGCATTTAGCATAAATTTTAAGAAAAGGATAAAACAAAACCAAAATAATAAAGCAAAATAAGAGAAGAGTAGTTACTTTTATCTTTGCTTTTCCTTTTTATCTGTAGTAATAGCTGAGAAGCTGCTTTTAACATTCATCCTGCTAATGGTATAATTGACAGAATGAATGAAGCACAAAAGACCAAGAACAGAGTACTTACAGAATAGCTCAATGAAGAATTAACCGAGAAAGTACATTAAAGTCTGACTTACTTTAATGAACTAGTTACACTGAAAAAAAAAATCCTCATTCATCTGAGCTACTGTCACTCTTCTGAGACATCAAATAGAAGTGCTCAGGGACTACAGAGACAACACACACCTTAAAATTAAGATTCTTTCTTCAGTATCATCTTGTTTCTCCCTCTTTATGGGTGAGATCAATCTCCATTTTATATGCATAACTGAATTTTGGTTGCTTTTCATACTTTCTGTCAGGATTACTACAGGAAGGTTGTCCTATAAGGTCAGATCAATTTTATCAACTTCTTGCTAGTGGTTTCTGCAAACTATGGAAACCAAGCAAAGTTTGGTCTCGGTCTCATAACTGCTAGAAAACCCAACTCTGCAGTTCTTGTCATTGGGAGTGATGCAAGCATTTGGATCATTATCAGGCAGAGCTTCGAACAGCCAAGCACGTAGCAGCATTTCGCTAATAGCATTCACTTTCTTGGCCTCTTCCTCCACATGACTGCCTTTTTCAGGCTGCCAAATCACCAGGCATATACACTGCTACTTTCTATAGTACTTAATCTTCATAATGCCACACACTCATCATCACTGGCAAGTAATTCTACTCATGAAATAAAAATAAATAATGCGAACAGAACCTTCACTCTTCGTACAGGAATAGTTTAATCTAATGAAGCCCTAGGAGGGTAGAGAGCTAGCAGTGGAGCTAATAAAAAGAAAAGTTAATCTCAAATTCAGAAGTGATGAGAATGGTATTACATGTTACATAAACTCATATGTTGCAAATGAGAGTGGGGGTAAAACAGGAAATGACAGCCTGGGTTTGTAATGAAAAAAAAAAGGCATCATCATCAGAATGAAGTGATTCTTTAGGCTTCATTTTAAAGCACAGTTTATTTCACCTCTGAGTTTGTACGTGCAGGAGGAGCTGTGACTCCCATGTACAAATGATCAGGGTGTGTAGAGTGTATAAGACTGCACACTTAAAACAGACACAGTGTTCCAAACAGGTATCACATTTCTCACTAGCCAAATGATGCTGCCAACACTGTTAGCTCTGCTTTGTTTAGAATTTATGTATTTAAGGGTGACAAGAAGTAATTTGCGGAAACTCAATAAAAAAGAGATGTAAGTCCCAGCATTAGCAGGTCATCAAAACAATCTATTTTAAATATGATTTTTTTTTTCTTATGGGTTACCTATCTCTGTTCAGATGAAGAGAGTCTGTGGTGCTTCCACTGTACACTTAACAAAGTAATTTCATACTAAGGTAGGTATTTCGCTTTCAGGCTTGGGGTGGGTGTTAAATATTTAATTCTTTACTTGTGTGTGCATGTGCCTGTGTGTACAAATTTTTGTGTAAAACTATACAGGTACATACAGTGTGTATATATCTGTGTGTAGGTGCATGCCCGGCAGGTCAGTTACACTGCAGAGAGTCTTTCCTGACAATCATCAAACAATTCATTTAAGAGCACGATTACAAATCTTGAAAAGACAGTGACAGGTTATATGCTTACAATGAGAAAACAAAACTGTCAGATGACCCCACAATTCACAGAACCAGAGCAGTGACATTTACAGTCAACTCTGGACTCTAGTACCTTCTAAAGACAAACCACATAGAAGACTAACTATTTATTATTAACTGCAAAAAGAGAAATGGCAAAAGGAAACAAGAATTTTCAGTTTGCTAGAAAAGCTCATCTGTCATAAGACAGATCAGTCAAATATAAACCCCTTCTCTCACTTTACCTCCATGACAACTGACTGTTTTGGGTAAGCTACTGTAAAGAAACAGCTCACAGGAGAGACTATATAGAGGAAATGCTTATCACTACAGCTTTGTTATGTGTGCCAATAAAAAAAGATCAAAACCACCTGGGATTCTGGGACTGCCAGACTGAAAGAAAATAATACCACAGGCAAACAAAGGCATCCTAGACCTGATCACTATCCTAATGCCATCAAGAGTTATGCTCTCCTGTTAAAGGGATTTTCCAGGAAATACATTAATGTCCGTGTAACACAAGCTAATTGTTGGCTATGTTGCAGAAGTATTCAGTGTGAAACAAAGTGCAATGAAATGGCCTTTCCCTTCACAGGTCACTGCAGGGTCCCACTGCATTCTTTTCACAATGAATAAGCTTGTATTTAAAAGTTTGTAGGGGATTTAACTTACAAACACTGTCTGCTTCCATCAGAAAAAGAGTGCTTCCATCAGAGAAGCAAAGCAACTCCTCTGGTACCTTCACCATGGAAGGTAAACAGTGCTGCAGGATTTTAGCACCTTAGAGTTCAGTTTTAGAACCCATTTAGAACCCATTCTGTAAATGCCTTTGGAGATTTGGTAGAATTCAAGATTTTGCTTTGACTGACATTCTCAAGTTGTGAAAATAACCTAAAGACATAAGTTGTTTTTTCCTCTCTTTAACAGTCCCAGTATGTTCTGTTCAGATTTTACACAGACAGGCACAACCACAATGTACTTGGGGGCTATTGGGATGGAAATAGAAAACCTATGGAGTAAGACAGAGCCAGCCCAGATGTAAACGAGTTGGAACTGGTGGCAGCTGTGCTGTTACAAATAAAATTTAATTCCCCACTGTCTTCTCACTTATCAATTTTGACAGAAGACTGTCCTGACTTCACACAAACAGCATCGAAAAGGACAAATCACATTGGGTGTCAGATTTGCCAGAATGGATCTGGTTTGTAGCTTACCACAAAGAAACAGAGGGTTATCTCCATTCCACATGGTGGGAAGAAACAATGCTCAGTTCAAGGGGTGGGGACTCTACCTTATAGACTAAATTTAATCCTCATTTTTAAAAGTCTGGTTTAGATTTAGGAATCTCTGACACAAGATTTGTTCACATCAAAGCAGAAAGGACAATTATCAGCAAGCATTTCTCAAATGCATAATTCAACCAAAACCAAATATAATGTAGAATGACAAACACTTAAAAACAAAATCATTTTCCCACTAAAACCTGCTTTATCGCTACACTTAGAGCCACATGCTGTTTTGTGTCCAGACATAGAATGCTCTGGGACAGCAGGATGCTGTAGACAATGATAGCAGTGGTTAAAAAAAAAAAAAAAGAAAAAAAGAAAAAGAAATAATTAGCAGAAAAAAACAGAACTAATGTGCTGGCATATAGGCACCTATTAATGAAATATCATCTTGCACCTGCAAGAACAAAATTTGGCTCTGTAGCTGATGAATCCTTTGATAATAAAAAAGCTCTATTGGATGTGGGAATTCACTCTAACCCTGCAGCTCTGGAGTGAAAATTTTTGGTGTGTGCTACACTTCTATGTAAAAAAATCAAACAATGGAATAACTTGAGGCATGGTATTCCTGCCAGTGCATATTCAGCAGTCTGATACGTGATGATAAGTAACAGTCTGATGGCCATGAGTACGAGGAGGAAGACACCGTGGTGTCAGCTGAGACTCCCAACAGGTGAGGACAAGGAGCTGACAGCAGTCACAGAGCAGATGGGGGAATGGGTTGGGCTGGATGAATGAGGTTGCTGGACTACAAATCTCAGAAACTTTTGATCACTGTGCAAAGAACAAATTTAGCATTGCAGTGGGAGGAAGGGTCTAAGCATATGGGGATGAGATAAACACACTTTTTAATTCTCTGGGCCTGGCAAGCCTTGTGTGGCCTGTCTGATTTGCATTTACAGGATATTTTAGCTTGACAACACATGGTGGAGTTTACAGAGAGTGTATTTCACATGGAAGTCAAAGAGGGAAAAAAGAAATCCTTTACAGATTACAGGCTTCCTGGCTGCTAAAGGGTCAATAGGTGACAGTCTATCCTCCAGGAAGTCATAATGCTCCACTCGAAGCTGAGTTTTCCCCCTTAGCTAGCATGCATAATACCAAATCTTCATATTCCTGTCAAAAATATAAATCCCAAAATCAACCCTTATGGAAAGTATCAAAGACAAAATACCCTAAATGCTAACAAAAACCATTTTCCCCTATTGTCTGGATGATCAAACTTACTTTTTATTTCAAATGCTTTCTTATTTCAAATAAATCATGGTATCACTTTTCTCCCTAATTCTTCCACCTTCGTATTCATTCTCTTAATTTCTGTTCTTTTCCCATGGTGCAGTATGGATGCTAATTTATTAGAAGTACTTAACTACATACATATATTTTCCTACAATATATATGCATACATGTTTTCTCCTGCTTGAAACACAACACCCTTTCCGGTATGTTTTGTACTTGGGAAAACCATGAATTCTTGCTTTCTGAGTAGAGAGATCCATGATGAACTGCTCACATGTATTTCTCAGCAGTCAGCTTCAGTCCTCACTATTGGTCTTTCACTCAACAGAAGTGTGAATTTGCAAGGATACAAGAGGAGGTTAGTATGCTAGTAGCTAGATGATAATATGCTGCAAAGGGTTTCCTTTTCACTAATCTTAGATCCTGCATTCTCACTTTCTTCTCATTAAACAAAGTAGGTGGGAATATCACAGACAAGGCAGAAACTGAACCTTATGGCAAAATGAGATAAGCAGACTGAAGTAGTAGCTATTCTATTGTGCAGTGCGTGTAAATATATGAAATTGTCACATTGGCTCACAGCCTCTATATTCCAAAGGAGTCCTTTACATTTGGACAATTATGACAAAAAATAAAAGAAAGATATATATTATTACAAGTATCTGAAGGAGAAAAAAATTGACTTTTCATTAAACTCCTATTCTGACCCCCATATTAAAACTCTTTGGCTTTCGAATTTGAAAAATCAGAGATACAGCTAAGGAATCATTGTTTAGAGCTCCTTGAGGGTGTGGAGAAGAAACCCCTCAAACTTTACCAGTCCAATTTTTTTTCTGCTGACACTTTCCAGAATTTGTTCTCCAATCTGTCTTCCAATGACAGTGGCTCTGACATAAAAGGTTGGAATGGACCTTCTCTTGGTTATCAGGTAGGAATACAGCACTCCATGTTTGGCTAGAAGTCCATTACCTCATTAGGGGGCTGGAGTACATCTCCTATAAGGGGAAGCTGGGAAAACTGCATTTGGTTAGCCTTTGAAGAGAAGTTACCTTCTTAATACAGAGATCTTATTGCTTCCTTCAGGTACTGAAGGCAAGAGTCCAGAAAAGTCAGAACCAGACTCTTCCTTGAGGTGCACTGTGACAGCCACATGAGACAACAGACATGAGTTGCTACTCAGAAAATTCTAATTAGATATTTAGGGAAGTGCTTCTTACCATGAGGGTAAAGACTGGAACAGTTGTCCTGAGAAGTTATAGACTGTATACTGCAAAACATACCAACTCTAACTATATCTGCTGTGTATAATCAGCATCCATTTCTTTGCCCCTCTTCAACAGGGTCTCTGCAATTTCTGGACTTGCCTCAAATAGGAGAAATTGAAAGCAACTTGGAAAATTTAGAGGTGATGTCGACTGCAGGAAATGGGACAATATTAGCACATCTCATCAGTGCTAAAATCTTTACAGTGACTTCTACATTTCTGGTTATCATTTGTCGTGTTGGAAATTAAGGTCTGAAGGGGATCCAACACCTACAAAAGCTCTACGTATTTGGAAATCAGTCTCTGCACTTGAGACTGTCAGATATATCCTTCTCTGTCCGTGAATGTCCTCTGATACTTTGGAGTTTTCCTGGCCCTAATGGTACAAAAACATTCAAATCTGACATGCTTCAATAGGTAGAAGAAAACCAGTTGAAAGTGAGAATTCTGGTAAGACCAGGAACTTCAGGTCTCTAGAAGACTGCTCTTCCAAAAAACATGTATGCTGCAGCTGTTTCTGATTATCAATGCTCTTGAATTCAATAAAGAGCCCCTTCGTAGCTTAGTGTTGTTTCAAAATGGCAGCAAGTGCCTTTTTCTAGAAAAAACCCCAGCGGTTTATGGATTGTCATAGCTGCAGTTCAAAGCATTTGAGATTCATGTGGCATAGTTAGCTTTCATGATACAATAAATTAAATACTAAATTAAAACAATACAATACAATAAACTTCACCTACTGCAGGTAAAATCATACTTTATATTTGCTGTATTTCAAAATGTTACTGCCCAGTACTTGGCTCTGTAAACATCATTGTTACTTCTGCCTGACTGCTTTGGGCCTGAAACATGTCAGAAGATTTATCTGCCTCATCAGCACTTTCTAAACACTCAGGCAGCCAATTGAAATGGGGAGGCATAACAGATGTGCCAACATCTGCTGCCGCAAGCATTTATCTGGACAACAGAACATATAGCTGTAGATCCAAACTCCTAACCAGCTACAATTCCATGTGTTTGGACAGCCTAGATCTACAACTGTGTGAAGGCTATATTGGGATATTAATTAAAATCAAGTTGAAACTGTAATTACATTTGTGAGATATACCTTCCTGTAATTCAGTTTATGTCTTTCAGACACAGTAAATGCAAAATACTATGAAAAAGTTAAATTTAAAGTTGAACTTATAAAATTAGAAATTCTTAAAAAGCACTATTAAAATTCCATCCAATCCATGCTCTTTTTTACCTTGAGGTACACACATATTAAATACATATAGTTAAAATACACAAATTTGAATAACGTAGGTGTGCCTATAAATCAAGCACATGAAGCAATAGGCAATGACTTTCAAAACACATTTTTATTTTCCTGGCACCAAAATGAGGTCTGTGGGCACCATATCCATGCTGAGTTTCAGCTGTTCGAACTTCTGTTGTACGTGGAAATGTCCTCCACCCCCAAACACATACTTGTGTAGGTTGGTAAAATCATGAGATGAAATACAAAGGAAACTCATCACCTACTTTTTTGATGCACAATACATTTTCACCTGCATTCCTGCTCGCCAAAACATGCCCTCCAGGAATGACTATCACATTCTCTTTGAAGAGATCCCTCATTAAATAAAAAAGCAAACTCTTAGAGAAACGGCCTCTCCTGCTTTTTTTGATTTCTCCTCTGAAGGCCCAGCATGCATAATATTGAAACCTTGTTTAAAGTCCATTTTCTCGTAAAAGGTTCCCCCTTGCTAGGGGGATTCAGCCCATGCTTCCTGTGCTCTAGGATTTCCTAGGATCCTAAGCTTTAAAATAGTGAGATTATAATAAACTGGTTAACATGACTAAGGCTATTTTTAAAAGAACATGTAAACCAAATTATTTTCTCCCATCTTTTGTCTTTATAGCTAGATTTCATGCCTCCAAGACAGACTACATGAACATTCAAGTAGAAGGCTTATGAAAAATAGCATTAATAAAACCCTTAGAAACATTTTGACTGTAAAACATATATGGAGATATGTGGGATAATAATATAAGAACTATCTAAACAAAGGATTTCTCCAAACCAGAAGATTTATAACCCACAGATTACCATAAATATGAAAATATTGCCAGCACCCTTCTCTTTCTTCACCAAGAGAAAAAACACATACCATATGTTGTAATGTTGCTCAACAATAAAGTGTTGCTGAACCATAGTCACTTTTCTTCATTTTGCTGGAAAAACATAAGCTCTGACAACAAGGAAGAATTTTTATTACCTTCCAGGTGAAGTAAAGAGTAACCCTGTGCTTGTTTATGAAATCATGAAACAAAATGGATATACCTGACTTGATATATTTTCCTCCTGTTCTAAAACACAATAAATGGTAATAACTTTGATAAATTTTCCCATGTCAGTTTTGTGTCTTTTTCTCCCCACTCTCTCATGATCCTCTGAAGTTGTGGAATCAATTCAAATCCCTAAACTGGGATATTCATTACTTAGGGGAAGTGAGATGACAGGAGCTTCATTGGCTTTGAATGTCAGAATTTTGTGATGACATACAGTAAGACATTCAAAATCAACAAACAATTGTGACAGAAACTACCCTGAAATCCTCTTCTACCTAAATGACCCACTGACTACCAAGGAAGAAGAGTGATTTAATGGCCAAAAAAAGAGATGCTTTACCATTAAAGGCTCCTGGGTTTTACTGCCAGTTCTGTCACTGACTGACTTGGCAACTCTTTCAATACAACTGTCCTTAGTTGACCTGCTTATGAATTTCTGTAGCAATACAGGACATCTTAAACTGAAGAATTGTAGCAGAATGGTGTTAAGCTTAATTAATTTATACTTGAAAAGTGACTTTAATTCTTAAAAGATAAAAGAAAAACTGAAAAGAAACGGCTGCTCCTTCTACCAATCCTTTGCTCATTTACAGTGTACAATCGGCCACAGTTAGGGAGAAATTCCCTATTTATTATTGTCTCTGGGTAAATTATAATCATATAAATTAATGGGTATTTTAAAAATAAAAATGACAGTGAAATACATAACCTTATACTGTTGTATGCCAAATGCATGCTGAGAGTCCTCTTTTAATGATTACACAATGTTATTCAAAGAAATTCAGCAAAAAAAATATTCCAGTGTCACTTTTCCCTTTTAACCGTGACCTCTTCCATTTTTAGTCAATGGCGACAGTCAGCTGGATCACAGGCCAAGTGTTAGCAGCTCAGAACTCCTTCTGAGTTAAAAGAAAAAAATCACAAGGAAGGGTTTTATAAGCCCCAATCACTGTAGTGCTTTCTCAGGTCCAGCTGAAACAACTCTAATAATCTATTTACTTGTCCAGGAGTTTTCCTCACAAGCTTTTCAAGTAATACCTTTAAAATACAGTCCAGTTTTTTCCTGTGGATTTGTATGATACAACAGGTAGGAATGGAAGAAAAAACCCTAATCACTCCAAGACTCTCCTAAGCAAGCAAGACCACAGATTACAGGCACACACATACCTTCATGATACTTATCAGCAGATGCTATATATAAGAATTGCCACAAAAGATCTGAATAATGGAGTCAGTAAATGTCTCTATACCATGGGGTGTCCACAATTCAGCCATAACCACTAGGCAGATTATGAACTGATGGTCAGAAAATAAACAAAATGCACAAAGTCTCACTCCTGTGACAGCAGGCTGAGGGAGTTGATGTTGTTCACTGTGGAAAAGAGAAAGCTCCAGGGAGACCTCAGAGCAGCCTTCCAGCATGTAAAGGGGGGCAACAAGAGAGTTGGAGGAGACTTTTTACAAGGGCATATCATGACAGGACAAGGAGTAATGGCTTTAAAATGAAAGAGGGCATGTTTAGATTACATATTAGGAAGAAACTGTTTACTGTGTGGGTGGTGAGGTACCCAGAGAAGTTGGGGATGCCCCCTTCCTGGAAGGGTTGAAGGCCATGCTTGATGAGGCTTTGAGGTCTAATCAACGGCCCATGGCAGGGCAGTTGGACACAGTTGATCTTTAAGGTCCCTTCCAACCTAAACCATTCTATGATTCTAAGATGAAGTCCCAGCTTATCTAAGCCCACTCTGAGCTGCCAGATCAGCCCCTCCCCCACAACAGCAGCTGCATAAGGTAAGGCATGTGGTGAGAAGTATCTGCTTTTCCACTGAAAATCTGTACCACAGCAATCCTGTTCCCATTCCTCTTACCATACCAGTCAGGTCAGGTGACACTGGAAAGACACAATCTTGTCCACCATTTCAGCTCTTCTAAACTACAACACCCACATCTCTATTAGGACCCTTTTTTCTTGAAGCCTTCCCTTTTAAATTATGTGTGGTGGTTGCTAAATTCAAAACCTGCCTTTTATTTGCAAAAGGCTATTTTTTTGATTCATCCCAAGTTTTAAATAGTTCAGGGGGATAAAAAAGACTCCAATCACTACTGCAGGATGTGCAGAAAACAAGCACAGCCTTATAGCAAGTCAGAGGTATTAGAGTCGTTTTTCCCCTCCACATCACTGTCATCCTTCCTGAACATGGCTGGAACTTGGTTTGAGGGATACCTACCAAAACAAGGTTTCTCTCTCTGTCTCTCTCACCCATTTATACTACTAAATAGAAAACATGACTTAGTAGCTTTGCAGGGAATTTCTATGCTACATTTAAGGAATTTCTAGAAAACTCTTATCTAAGAAATATTTTCCATTTTGATGGTTACATATTCATCTTCTGGGTTAGCTTCATTGTACAGAAACACTCATCAGGTAACAAAACAAAAGAGCCTGACTGCAGCAATCAGCAGTGCTGGCAGTGTGTGCACAGAAGCTGTTTCCATAAAAGCTGTTTGTTCAGGTGCTAGCAATTGAGGAGGAGCTTTAATTGCGTGGCCGCAAGCTCCCGTAATGCTCACAGAGGGGTCTTTGCAAGCTATCACAGCTCTGGAGGGTGCTGTTACAGACTATGTGCACAGTAATACTCATGTTAAAAAGGCCCTGAATATGTATTTACAAGATAGACAGATCTGTTCAGTTTCCTGGTTAAATAATCCATGTGTTGAAAAGGCCTTAAGTAGATATTCACCAGGCAAGCAGGTCTCTTTTGACCTATTACAGCAGTGGTGGGCTGTTCAGAATGTCACTGGAGACCACACTTTAGTGGCCCAAGAGGATGTCAACCCATAAATACTTACAGGTGTTAAAGTAACTTTATTCACATAAGCAGTCTCACTCAAACTGCTAATCTGAACAAAATTACTCCTTCTTAAGTCGTAAGGAAAACGTACCAGTAAAATCAATCATTTCAGAAGTGTAATGACACAGAAATGGTAAACTTGAATTTGCTCTGGAAATGCCTTCCCTCATAAGAATGGGATGAGTGTTACTGAAGGGGTGAACCAATGTGTTACTGCAGCATTGCATCTAGTGCAATGTTCAGATATGGTAACAGAAACAAAGAGAACAGGATAAAATTCCCCCCTATGCAACTTTTAAGTGTCCAGTGAAAAGAGGTCTACACAAAGCCTTACCCATAACCAATTCCAAAAAGTTTCTAGCTTATTTTGCTTCATGGCTCATTTTCAGTTGTTTGTGAAAACAGCCAGCAGCATCTGATCCAGAAATGCTCAGGTCAATAGGAAACCTTAGCAATTTCAGCAGGTTTGGATCAGGCCAGCGGTAAACTTGAAGGACTAATCCAAACTTACAGTTAACAGATTTATGAATGCAAATACTTATCAAAACATTTATATGAACAGCTGTGCGTAACCATAAATTAGCACTTCCATTCAACTTGCATAAACACACATTTATTTCCTTGTTCCGATGGAAAAATCTGTCCCTTGGGTCTACAAATCACAACACAATCTGAAGAGTAATAATTTTTGCCCAGAGGTATTAACCAACCCTCAGAGCACTATGGGTTGCTCTGCTTAGGAGGAGGTACTAATGACGGAGTAAAGCAACTTGCACATGAATATTCTAATTTCCAGAAGTCCTATTTTCTAGAACATAAGAGGAATCCAAATAGCATCTGTGTAGTTTCTAGCTCATGCTCCAAGACGGACAAATCTCACATGACGTCCTCCCAAAATACTATGCTCTTTCATGGCTGCTGTTTCATTGCCTGGACACAAAAGGTTCCATAAAAACTGACCACAAAAAGATTTCACCTGCACATGACCCATATGCTTGTCTGTTCGTTTAGTGACATGTACAAACTTCCTGAGCAAAAAACTAAAATAAAGTAGCTCAGTGGTTTCTAAGACCTTAAGTGAAGAACATCAGAGTATCTCGTAATTTCATATAGGGTCAACTCTACCCTTAGCAACCTCTCCCAGGTACTGGTCTCCACACTGTCCCAATCCACCAGCACCACCACTGCCACATGTTAAAACTCAAGTCATCAGACACAGGCAGGTTCACACAATGGCTGCCATTCTCCCTTTTTCACTCTGAAAATGTTAAACCTGGCATGGTGGACTGTTGATGTGGTTTTCGTCTCCTGAGAGCTGTGTCATTGTACTGAAACAATCACTTGTGCCTAAAAATGAGAACATTCAGAGCTGGAAAGTTTTTTAGGGAAATATTCTGGTCTCCTTTGGACATCCACATCAACTAACATCCAACCTCCCTCCAAAAAACCCCCTCAATTCTGATAAAAAACTTCAGCCTCGTCTTCCTCATATATGCAACAACAATAACTACCTCAACCCACTGCTATTCCTTGTCAAGGATATCTGCTCTTGCTGTTTGCAAGAAGCATTCAGCTGGAAATAAGAATCTTTTCCTATCGGAGATATATGAGTTTTTAAAAGCTGTAAACCCCCAGCAGAAAGCAATCACTTCCCATTTTGCTTTTGCTGAGAAGCTACTTCAGTACATGCATGGTATGAAGGTCTCTGCCCTTGGATAAGAAACTGTTGACTAAATAACACTACCAACTTGTGCCTGCTTATAACATCTTATTTGCTTCTGCCTCTTTCATTGCAAGGCAGTCCCCTTAGACTGAACATGTAGGACATATTCAGACATCAGTGATGCTTTCTTTTGACCAGCTTTGTCTTTACAACATTCTTTGGGGTTTTTCTTCTACCTATTTTTCAACTGTTCCACCGTTTAAGTGACTCTGGCCCCTTAATTTCTGTGTTACTGCTAATGTTCCAAACCAAGCATATGATATTTATGTCTCCTGCACAGTAAGTTCAGAAATGTTAGTTAATAAGCGTATATCCATTACCTTATTTGCTCATTTCTAGCAGCAGTATCCTCTATTCTTCTTACAAGAACAAATTTTAGAGCCATGTTTAACATCAGATTAAACAGAAGTTGTGATGCTTTTAGTCCTTTCACCTCATTAGTACCAGCAAGTCCAATGTATACTCTAAAATCACATGATGTAATTCCAGCAGCACAATAGCCACTCACAGCCAGACTGGGTGGGTTTGTCCTAATAGCTCTGGCTCTCTATCGTGATATTAACTACAAGTCCAACTGAGCATTTACAAATCAGTGAATTCCTTCTTAAAAGTCATGATTATCTGGCTATGCCAGAATTGCAAATCTTTTGATCTCTTTCTGCCAATACTGACTGATGCTGACTCTGCCCCCATCCCAACATCTACAAACAATTCGGATTCCTTTTAGGACAATTTTTGCAGCAGCAACATAAGGATGCTCAAGTTGGCTATCAGCAACCCTTCATCATCTTCCCAGACATTTGTTTAAAGTATGGTACTGTATGGAGCCTAATGAGCCTCCCTGGGAGTTCATCCTTCCAAGACAATTGGCTCATACTTGAATTCATTGCACTGCAACAAACGGAGTAGAACCCACTGGGCTTTTCTAGCTTACAAATGGAGTAGAAGAGTCTTTTAAGTGTTTAATCCTACCAAATCCACTGCAAGTACAAGTTCATATCCCCAGTATGGGTATGTGAGCCTCCTGTTGGTTTCTTATGATGGTAACTCACGTACTTAAACACCAGCATGTATTTCTAAGCAAGTTTCAGACTGATCAGAGTTTTTCAGGATATTCCCCTTCTTGGAAAACATTCTTGTTTACAGCATCTCAGTTGGTAGTCATCTTATTTCCTTATTTCCTAATTTGGCTGAGTATCTTGCATTTGCATCTTCATTTACAAACAATGTATTCTTCATTTACAAACAATTTCTAGGACATAATGAGGTGTTGTGCTAGTTCTTTTTCTGCTCACTATCTTGTTTTAATTATTTTCTGAAATCTCCAGGTTAAGCTTTTAATCTATTTAAAAATTATTGAGTTTGCCGTGGAGACCTGCAAGCAGCTTATCTGCATCCTTTTAGTACAATGGGAATGCTAATATGCATTTTAGAAACTGAACCACACTCCTGACACCAGACAGGTTTTTTGCTGTGTATGATTAGTTCAAGTTCACACCAGAAAGTTGTTACGAAGAAAAAAATAAAGACAAAATCAAGGACCACTAATACAATCCTCCTTCTACCTACAGCACAGGAATAACAATGAACCTCTTTCTTCTAAACACATGAGAAATCAAATAGCATGAGAGAGAGAACACTCCATGCTTCTTCCATCCAGCCTGCAGACCTCAGGGTGGCATGAGCAGAGCTTCTGCACCTCCTCTTCTTTCTGCTTTCACCCTTAGATGGTGGATGGACAGTGATGATTTTAGAAGTTGTCTTCCCAAGTCCTTAGCATTTTTCCCCTTCCCTGATGCTAGTGCCAGAGCAGGGCAACTTCTGTAGCTATGCAGGAAATTAGACCAGGCAGCTGGGCTAGGTTAAAAACAACCCCTCTAAAAATCTATTTAAAAAAATACTGGATTACTTCCCACAACTGTTTCACAGTAAGTAACACTGGCATTACTGAGGGGCCAGAAAACATCAGGGCAAGTCCTTCCATACAGGAACTAGTGGCCACAGCAGGGTACACCTAAGCCGGTTCTGTTGTAGACTGTGACAGCATTGGACCATAGCTTCTGCTCCACTCACCGTCCTGCTGCTTCTCCCCAGGACTGGCAACAGCAGCTAGGAAGTTCCTTTTGACTCAGACTTTTTGGGGGATGGACATATATATCTCTGAGAACAATGCTCTCAGTTTTTCCAGCTCCTTACTTATGGTATGGGAGCTCAATAATGAGTATTATTAATTGGTAACAACCAAGGAGTAACCTAAACCATAATATTACCATACAAGCTTAAATTTAGGGAATGCCTTTCATGTTTAGAGCTCTGTTAATTAAAGGCTCTGAGATTCTTTTGTTTCTCCTACAAAATTTAGTAGAAAACATTCTTCTCAAAGGAGTCTAGACATTTCCTTTCCTATTTAAATTTCACTTGAAACGCTTTATTTCAGTGAATTTGCCTTGGGCAACTGAATCACAGCTGACAGCAAACTAATGACTATGATGGTGTGATTAGTAGAGATTACAGGCAACAGAAAACCTGCCAAAACATTTGCTGTTGACAGAATGCTTATGCCAGCCATTATTAGGGATTAATAATGGCCACAAAGAGGATTTGATTCCTCCAGGTAGACCCTTTAAAAATTGTCACTGATATTCTGATTAAATGGTGAAAATTATTTTTATTTAACCATTTTTTAAAATATTCTTTCTAGATGCTTACATTATTAATTTATATTTAAATATTACCAGAAAAAATAGTTTCTATTACATTTAAGAAACAAGTAGCATGACCAAACACACTTGACAGAGAAATTTAATATTGCATTAGACATGGGGAGTCAAAATAGAACTTAAACTCTGAGACTCTTATGCTGCAAGATACCACAATAAAACCCAACCGGGACGAAATAGCAAATCCCTAGCAATGACTTTTTGAGGAGTTCAAATATAAGTTTGCTTGTTCTGATGAGATTCACTAAGTAGATGTTATTTGATTTTTCTGCTTCCTGGGGGAAGAACTTCAGATTCCTCAGGCTGCCAGAAGAACAATAGGCTGAACTTGCAATTGAGCATCTTAGCTGCTAAAACCAATAAAAGTGAACTCACTGCATATTTGCCAAAGCTTTTGCCATTCATTTAATTTCCAAATGTCATCCAGTTATATGAAACCTTTAAAAAGGTTTCTTAAGGTAGAGCAAACAGAAGGATAGGATGTTTTTAATCTTGTATTAAAGGTATTTAATTATTTATAATGACTCTTATTTAAAATACAGTAACTTGAACCTATGCAAAGACTCAGCACTCTTTAATAATAAAAAGAACCATCTGTTTCTTATGCCTGTCCCTATAAATATTTTGTTACTGGATGATAGTGGAAAACATGAAAAGCTAATGACTGACTGACAAGCAGACTATTTAGATACTGAAATGAAAATCTAATAAGAGCAAATCGCTAATCATGTTATCATTTTAGGAAGCCTCATATAATGATTTTCTGGTGACTCAGAAACACATCCACCCTTGTCACTGGAGAGTGCAATACATTAACAGCAAAGGCAGATTTGTGGTAGTGAGCACAATTTCTTAGAAATGCAATACTTACAATTTCAAATATTAAAGAGCAAGTAATAAAAATTATATTAATTTTCCAATTCAAAGCATGATCTTACAAACACTCAAGTACACATCCAAGTATCTGAAAGACTGATCTCTAAGGCATAGGATATAAGGCCAATTGATTCTTAAAGGTAGAGGCAGGGGAGAAAGCAATCAAAATTTCAGTGACTATTTTTAATTTTTCACTGCACAAAGATGGAACATATTTAATAAGCCTCCTAGATTCTGCTTTTGCATTTCACATGTTTAGCCTAACCCCAGTAAATCCTGTGACATTACACAGGTATAAGATAAAATAGTCTTTGGTGCTGATTTTTTAAGAAGTATTCCCACTCTCCTTTTTCTGAGAGAAGCCTGCTATCAGCTGTGTAAATGCCATATCTGTAATAACAGAAAGAGAGGCTGAACTGTGCCAGTGATCTTACCTCATACTCAAAGTCCTCTGCTCTATCTGCATCAGCAGGCAGGCTGGAAAGATATTCATTACCTTCATAAAATTCGTGCTCCACCGGGTGAAGAGAATGGCAGCTATGTGGAACAAAGCAGTACAACAACAGTAGATGAGGCAATAGGGTTCTTTTAAATTAAAATGTGATAAAAACCCACATTTCTTTGCAGTTTTCTCATCTCAGGACTGCCACTCTGAATGGCATGACAGCCTGAAAGGAACTTTACCAAGAAGTAGCATGGGCTGTTTTCTTTTCAAAAGCTCATGCTCTGGCTGAGTTCATTTTTCTGGGTTCATCTTTTGTCAGAGTTGACACAGCATGATTTCTTAAAAGGGTCTGGTTTGGGCCAAACTGTTTAATTGTGACAATCTGGGATTCGTTACACTCATAAAGGTACTTAACTCCAAAATTCACATGCTGCATCATGGCTGGGGGCAACTCACTAGTTCTAGTCATAGTCACGAACATCCACGGTCTACAACCCACACCAGGCTCACAATCTGTTCAAGAATTCACATAAAACAACTTGCATTATCCTCTTCTGGTAAAGTGGTAACAGGGTGGTGAAGTGCACTTGAGCAACTGCACACTTACAAATGTCAGGAAACTGCACTGTTAAATGGGCTTAATACACAAAGAATGAGATCTTTACAACAGCTTTAGACCCAAGGCTGGATCCCAACCATGCAACACTCAGTGTGGATCTATCTTAGCAGAGGTAGAAAACTTTTCTCCATGCTGAGGGCATGGGAACTTCAATCAAAGTAGCCTGCAGTTTGGTAATATCCAGTAACAACTCAAAACCACACATATTGTGTTCCTTGCTGTGCAGCAGTTGGCAGTAAGCTCAATCAATCTTACCTGCAATTTCTGAAAATGGACCTACATCAAAGTCAAAAGTGGTATGTTTTCCATTAGCATCAATTCTGCACAGATGCACAACGTGATAGCAAATCAGTGAAAAAGCTCCAGGGCTATCAGAGTTTTGCTGGCTACAGACAGAGGGTCTGTAGGATCATCTAGCGTAACCCACTGCATGATGTTACTCATGAGGTGGAGTCAAAAGAGGAAGAACTCTACACCCTATTTATGTATAAGCATTACCTGCTGGTGATTGCATCCAGTTCAGTTCCAAAGAACTGAACTGATGGATAATTTAATTCATATAATCTGCCATAAAACAGGTGAAATTGTAGTTTTTGATCTCTATATTTTTGGAATTGTTTTGGTTTTGATAAGGGGACCTTCATATTAAATAACTTGTTTCCTTGATTTTTTTGTAAGAAATTTGGAAGAACTGAAACCAACAAGACAAGCTCTTTCTAGGTTTGAAGAAGCCTTGTTGGTACTCTGGAACCCAGAAGAGTTTTTCTTCTTAACTAGGGCTTAGCTTAGGATGAACAAACCCATGAACATAAAGCCAACATGGCCAAGATCCGTTCCTGTAGCTCTAATCCACAAGCAGAGTTTAGGAAAGCTGTCACTGAACCCTGAATGGGACACTGGTTATCAAAGACATTTGTAATTTTTTTAAAGTGTTCCTGACACTTTTTCAAAAGAAGGCTACAACCTACCACTGCAATGCCTCAATCCCACCGGTAAAATGCAGAAAAACATAAACCATACCTGTCTGAAAGTAGAAAAGGGCAGATATCAGGAACTGGTGGTGTGGAAGGCCTTAGTTTAGCCAGAGCCATAATGTGTTCAAAAGTGATGTCAGTCTGAGTGCTGGCATCTGTAAGCTGAACATCCTGAGAGCTACTATGAGCTTTGTTAACTGGGGCTCGTCGTAAAACCTGAACTACAATTGGCTCCTTGGCATTGCGAAAAGCTTCCACTGCTTCTTCGTGAGTGGCCTTGGAGAGGTCCTTCCCATTGACCTAGAGAAAAACAAGAAAATATAGCAAAGGTCAGAGAAAAGGCAGCATAAAAATATGGATGTAAAATATAGGAGGATGAAATACTTGTGTAGTACGTCAAGCTACCTGATGACATTGACTGGTATGCATGCAAGAGGGAAGATACAGCTGGGAGGAGAAATAAATTCTTTAATCTTTCTGAGAAATTAGAAATGGTTAGAACCACTTCTATGGTTAGAACCAATTCCATAATTGTACCACCCAATGGAATCCAAACACAGCGAAGAAACTACAATATTTAGAAAGTAATGTAATATTATTTCTCTCATGCTATTTATTCATCTCATAAAATACAAATAAAAAAGGAGGGGTGCCTTTAATTTTGAATTTCATTATTTTCTGTGGCATGCAAATATTTTAAGGATTTCAAGCATAGCATTGTTAATAATGCAGATGTCAATAAACATGTCTCTGATGTCTAAAAAGAAACAAGGCCAATTTTCAATGTTTTGTCACTTATCTGCTGTGGCTATTATACAACCATTAAGACCAAAGACAGTAAGAATTGACTGATATACTCAGCTGCTGCTTTTTTAAGGAAAGAGAAATCTAAAGAAAATGAACTGAATACATAATTTGCTACGAACATGAAAATAATAAACCTCCCAGTCTAGATGAGGACTTAAGCTATTAAAAAGGTAACTGCAAGGATGGATTATGCTAAATTCATATGAATTCAGGTGTTTAGGGCAAGATTTCCAAGTATCAGCCCACTACAAGATGTGAAGGCTAATTTTTCAATGGCAGTCAATAGCTCAGCCCTTGGACACAGGGCTGTGCACAGAAAATACTATTACACTGTTTCCAGAGCAATGGAATCACTGTTGACTGCTGTACAGGACCTAACTGTTGCAAGCTACTGTGGAAATGAGGTGATCCTGTGCTGGAGTAGAAAGGCAGGGTTTTCTAGTAACAATTGTGAATATCTGAAGGTACCAAAACCTGATTAAGATTTATATACCTAGGAAAATTTCTACACTGGCAGCAAATCAGAAAGGATTCTACTGCAAGTTCATGTCCAAATAAACTTTGTTGTATAGACAATGAGCCATAAGACTGCTTAATGGACCAAGTCTAAACCCTACCCAAAAATGGTACAGACCACATGACTGCCTTTTCCCCAACATTTGCAAATACTGGTTGAAACAAAAATTTATTTGCCACATCATTCTTTCATTCAAGAAATTCTTGGAACTTCCTTGTCCAAAAAAGAAAAATTCACACAAGAACAATGTCAGCAAACTTAAAAGAACCTCAGTACCTTAGCAGCCTTCAGCAACATTTTGAGGCAGCACATGCAGCCATAGTCCTGTCTATTTGTGTGCATGACTATTATACTGTTGAGCATTAACTACACATATATATCAAGTCAATACATTTCCAGAGTACGTGCTCGAATTAAGGTAGAACCATCTTTCCTGTGACAACTTCCAAAGAAGCAGTGATTTCATGTCCACATTACTCATTACATATTACCCATGAGGACATGCAAAAATGAGGACTGTAGCACAGCCACCAATGCAAAGATTAGCTGATCTTTCTAACTAACTCTGATGCTGTATGCAGTGATGAAAAGGCTAAAAATTTTGAACAGATTTATATACACAAAAAAGCTCAAAATTCCCTGTGTTGAATGCCTGGGGTACTCAGAAGTTCCATACCGCTGCAGCCTAGACAGTGATCAGGTAATACAAACAGCCACTAGCTTGGTCACCTAAGTTCAAGGTTTCTCTGATGACTGAAAAGATTAAGATTTAATGTTATAACTTTATTAATGTTATAATTTTATTGCTTAAATTATCATCTATCACATTATAACCTTGGGTTACATTAATCTAAGTTACATGGAAAAGTATCAGTCATATCTAAGAGGAAGAGCCAGAACAGTCAAAGAACAAGTTACATTATAGGAAAACCAAAGAAATTTACCCAAGGAGAGTGCTTCTGCAAACACTTTCCAATAAGACAAGGGTGTTCAGACTCAGCCCCATCTAACATGCCATTAGAGATAAAGATTCAAGCCCGGGTCTTCTAGTCACTCTTCAGTTCTAACAAGATAAGCTCTCTGAGGAACTCTCATTCCTAAGGCCCTAAGAACAGAAAAATTACTTTCCTAACTCCCAAAACCCTTTTGATACTTTTTAAGCTTTGTGTAACTATAAGGTATTTCTCCTAGAAGTAAATGCTTGGGAATAAATACCACATAGCACTGTTTCAATTTTTCCCCTACTCAAGCATAAAACACACAATCCTTCTGTATCCCAGCTGAATCACATGGATTTTGGCACAAGCTGACCATTTTATCACAGATCCACATCAGCAAATCAACATGATACAAAATACAAAATTACCTTATTAGATTTTATATTTTTAAAAAACAGAAGCTCTGTTTATTCACATCAGTCAATACTTATCACTTGCTCTATGGAAATAGACCTAAATTCACAACAATGCCATTTACATGCAAATTTTATTTCTAAAGAATAATATTTTAAAATCGCATGAATGTGAAAAAAATCACAAAAGATACACATTTTCATTTATCCTGGGAACCTATGGTTGACCTCTATTTTCATTTAAATGGCTATTTAATTTGAAGACTTTAAAAACATTCCACCCTTTATATTGGTTTCCTATGAAATACAAGCACACTGGACCCAATGCTTGTTTAAATTGTCACTTGAAGTTCATCAACACACTTTCTCGATCTGCATAAAGGTCACATAATTTATGAATGCAGCCTTTCTCAGAAGAAAATCTATACCTGAATTACTATGTGCTAGCAGCTGTTCTGCCCACTTGGGGCTGAGGAGAGTTTTTTAAAAACCTAAGGCCAGTACTATAGATAGGGTTGGAAGCTCTCTTCATGAAGCTTCTTTAAGGATTTTCAGCCTCCTGTATTATTCTCCAACTTAACACTCACATATAGTTACCCTGGGAGCCATAGACAGCTGAGCACTTATTTACAGCAAGTCATTTACAGGTTCTTAGTGCATGATTAAATAAATTCCTTGCCTAGGAAAGGTTACTTTCAGTGGAATCCAGGGTACTATTTTAAGTGGATAGACAAATCAGTCACTTTTAACAGTCAACACAAAGACATGGGAATACATTTGTTGTAGCAGATGGGCTAATTAATCCACAAGCAAGTTGTGAATGTTAAGTAAAGAATATATCTTTCCTCATGCAAACCATCCTCCTGCCCTGTTTGATTAAGCTTTTGTTTAATGGACAATTTCCCAGCCCCTCACATTCCCTCCTCCTGCTCTGCCCTGCTATTGGACACACTGCAAAGTCTGGGCCACTTGTCAACATCTCCCCCAGAGTGACTAGTGACCACTGCCTGGATCATGGCCATCCCCTTTGGATTCTTGCTCTAAATCCAGCCACATGCAAAACTTCATCAGCATCAGACAATAAACAAGGAAATGGGCTTTGTCTTTCATGCAAACCTCATCTGACTTTACCTAACTGCCACTTCCAATGCCAGCACCACCGTACATATGCTTATTCCCACTCACACAGAGGTGGACAGAAGAGAAGGAAGGACAGGACTAAATAACAAAACATTGACTATAACAAATGTAGACAACTGGTTGTTAGGTTATCCTCATGAGTTCTGAAGAAAAGATGGAAAAAAAAAATTAGTCCTTTGATGAAGACTGCTTCCAGGATTTAAGTGCCTGTGACTGAGAACTTAAACTGCCTTGTCTGTCTTCTAACACTTTTCTGCTCTTCATAATTGAATACAGGCCAGAATTTTTGAACCAAAAGGGCCAGAAATATTGATATGTTTCCTGTAGTCTTTACTTTTTCCATATTAAGAGAAAAATTTAAAAAAAAGAAAAAAGGAGGAAATACGTATAGTCACATGAATCCAACCATCACAAAAGGTGTTGCATTAACAACAGGACATAAACCTCCTACCCTCAACAAATATCTGGCATATGCAAGTTGAAATTTAAGATCAATTCTGCTGAAGTAATATCCTTTCAGATGCTTTATTTATTCAGTAGAGGCAAAGGGAAGAGTAACAGGAGTATTCTGCAAGAGCAGAGACGTCTAGACATAAGGCTTTCCTAGCAAAATGACAGAGATGCTGTCTGACATGATGAAGGAGTTCACACAAGGCTCACTGTCCTAGGGGATTTCAACACCGATACAGAAGATGCCCCTGACCTGACAGGTGCTAAATCTACTTTCATCACAGCAGTTTCTTCACCTTCAATCTCTCACCCTAAATACACCCAGGCTACCACACCCTTGGTGTATCCTTGGACAGCAGACTGGCACAAAGATTGAAAACTATCCCTCAGTTTGACCAGTCTTTCTTTAGGACAGGAATTTGAGCGCTCCCTAACTGCAGGCAACAGAAAAAAAAGAAGAAAAACATACGAACTTCCTCCCAGACTTACTGCTTTTGGCAAATACAGACTCTAGAAAACTTCCACTGCTAAGGAGCAACAGCTGTAAAGCTCTGTGGGCAGGACAGGGCAACACAGCACATGTGACTTACAAGTGACACACATGCCAAAGAGGACACTGCAAGTCTTATGCTAACACAAATGTGATAGCTCATCTACTGAAAGGGCATTTCACACACTGACCTTTTAGGTTACAGTTTAGCACTAAACTGCATTTCTTCAGCAAGTTAATCTGAGAGATAGCAAATTCAGCCATTATCCAAGAGCACTATCTCAGTCAGGGTTCATGCAAGTTCAGTAAAGGGACAACTTTTATTATGCTTGTTAATAACATTTCCTCTTCCTTAGCCAGATGAGTTAAGCGACACTTGTTCCACTTTGATCCTTTGCTGCGCTGACAGCAAAATCTTGTCATCCCTTCTAAAACCTACACAAGCTGCTGAACATGCAGGCTCTGGCTGCTTCCCTCAAGCTGAACCACAGGCTTGTAACAAGAATTACATCTCCATTACCTGTAGAGCTGAATTTTGTGCTGTTCAGTAGTCTGTGTAGTTGGTTCAACAATCCTGAGTAGACCCAGGCAATGCTCAGTACTGCAGACTCCTCTGTATCTCTGTGTTTAACCAGCACCACTTCCAATTCCCACTATTTAGCAGAAATCTACTAATGTGGCTGAAAATCCTATGGGTAAGCCTTAATCTAAGCAAGACAAAATAAATGCTACAAAACCTGGGAAAACATAGAAATATACCATTCCTCTCAGAGTGGGACAACCCAGTGACTTCTCGGCAATTTTGATAATTTAAACAGCAGTTGTCAGAAAAAAAAGCACCTTTCTTTCAACTGACTTCAGGACTATGCTCCATTTGGTCAGAGTTGTTCACCATGATCAATGCATCTGAGGGCAGGTCTGACAGCTGCAGCTCCTCTCTGTGAAGGACATGACACATCTCCAAAAGACCCCAGCAAAGACCTGGACACTGCCTGAAAGTATTGCTATACTAGGGAATTCAAAATATTTTTAAACTGGAGTGGAAAATATGCCCCAGGTAGATGTACAGGGAACGGACAAATAGTTCTCATCACAACTGCAGTTAACTATACCAAACTAGTTAGCAAGGTAACTAATACGGATGAGCTTGTGCAACTTCAGTTCTCCAACAAATAGAAACTCATTTAATACCTTCGTATTTATCCACGATTTTGCCTTCTCGACTCAAGTCATCTGTAAATAAAAACCTCTGCTAGAAGAAATGTCTCCAAAAATTCTGTGTGCAGAATTGTGCTCCATGTTTTGAAAGAAAAATCAAGTCCATTGTAAGTGATGCAATCACTGAAGATCCCCCTTAACTTTAGGAGGTTTGGGGTTTTAAATACAAAATTCATTGACTGCCTAATTACATTTATGGTATTATAGGAAATGGATGGTGTTTTAGACGCAAGGCTGCTTCCAGCTGGCTGAGTTAGGCACAACGATCATTCACCACAAATGCCTGTGAGTAATTCAATCTCCTCCAACACTGTATGGATATTTCCTTGCTTAAAGGCTCTGTGGATTTGGGCCCTCACCTTGGGACACCTCTTAAAAAAACACTTAGATGATACAGTTCACATCTCCAGGATAATTATGCCTGCTCCAAGTTGAAAATCACTACTGAATTAGCAGGTTTAATTTGTGGCCAAAATGTAAACTGAATTTCTGCGCTTCACAACATGAGGCTTGGCAGTCTGTGTAACTGGAGGATAGGCCCTCCAACTCACAGCTGTGTGTTAGACCAGCGCACATCTCACAAAGATCCTTTCAAGTCCTTTAATGTGAATAAAAATTTAAATCAGAACAGCTCAGAAAGCACAGTTCAGAAAGCACAGCAACAGCTCAGAAAACATTCACTTGAGTTCTTGAAGAGAGAATGTACTATTATCTGCTGTTCTCTTCGTTTGTGTTATCTGCAATTTTCTTGGTTTGTGAGTAAAATGAAAACACCAAATTAAATTTCAGAGTCTCTGTATTAGTTTCAGAGTGAGCTTCCCAGAGACAACAGCAGGTACACATGAATTTGTGATGCTTTATCCTTTTCTGACTCCAGCAATCTGCCCAACAGACCTGTGAATAGTTGCAACAGCCATTTTTCTCGCATCCTATTCCAGCTAGTATTCCAAGTCTCTTTCTCCTTTCCTTTGTTTTGCTACCTCTGGTCTCTCTCTTAGGCTGCCAGTTTTTCTCACTCTGACACCTTCTCTCAGTGCAGACTCTTCTTTACTCCCCAGGAGTCTTCTTACTCTCATGCTTGCTGATTTCAGTGCCTTCCATCTTTCCTTTAGTGATCTCTTCTCCACGAAGACTTCCCACTGCTCTCTCACTAAACCTGCCCCCTACCCTCAGGTTGGGAACACTAGCACTCGTCATCCTCCCATGGTGACAGCTGGAGAGTCTGAACCCCCGTGAGGTCTGCCTTCACCACCACCTCCTGGTACCAACACGAATGCTCAGCTAACCCAGATGGCAATGCTGCAAGGCTGGGGTGTATTTACTATGCAAATTGCTTTTAATATTGACAAACAGTTTTTCTGATGATATTAAGATTCTGCCTGAGGGCAATAAAGACTAAACTAGTTGTGGCATGCATAAAATACGTTGTGTTACTTCTTGACATAATTAGACCATCATTTATTACATTAATCATTGCAAACTTTTTCTATTTATGGATAGGACATTAAATAAATCTCTCAAGAGATCTACCACATATAGCAACTCTTTTATGGTGGGGAAAATACAATCAAAGGTCAATGTGTGTGCTCAGAACAAACACTTTTTATCTCTAAGCCCTTGCACTGAACGCTGTATTCTCCTGCGAACTTCATGGTGTCCCTGCTCTATTACAAGCTGACTCTCCATTTTCTCTTACAGGGTATGTATTTTTCTCAGGGAAGAGGCTCTTCAAAAGACAGTTGCCATTAAAGTTTTAGGAGATCAAATTAATAACATTCTTTAATCATATGCAATTCCCAAAGAATAATGGAAGAGGCTGAATGGCAGATTTCAGGACTCTGTAAACAATGTGTACTCACTTTTATCCTTTCAGGGAATTATATTCTAGGTTTCACTAACAGAAGAGTTTCTCTTTCACTATTAAAAAATCCCCCACCTTCCATGAACTCAGCCACGGCTGGCATCCCACATGAATGCTACACTTATCACTGTCATAACAATTCATCCACATACAGAGACTGAAACTTCTGGTCTCCTCTGAACTGAGTAGTTTAAAAAGATAGATGGCTGCCTTCTGGCTAATTGTGGGAGTTCTTTCATTACTATAAAAAGACTTTTTATATCTCAAGTGACTTTATAAGCAGTGAATAATGAGACTTAAAGTCTTGGAAAAGAGTCTACTGATCAAATGCTAGGATAACTTATGGGCACAGTGACCTTTTCCTCAGTAAGATACTCCAAACTGCTGCTGTTGGCATATTATTAAAATTTCCCATTTAAGGCATGTAGTTAAAGCACAAGGCAGATTCTATTTTTTTAAGTTTAAGGTAGCACAGCAAGAGCTAGAGGTCTCCCAGCACGGAGGACGAACTCCCAGCCACTCCAGCTGTGCAGGAGCAGGACAGATGGCTGTAGTAGTGCAGACAGCTGGCTGGGTCTCACCGCCCTGCTCCCGACTGCACTGCCGGCACTGGGAGCCTGCTTCCCCTGTGCTACAGCGATCCCCAACCCAGCAAGGGAGCTCCTTTCTGCCAGCATGTCCACCAGCAAGCAACACTTCACTGGGCTGGCTCCTACAAAGCTGTGGAGAAGAGCAGCCAACAGCGTATTGCCTCCAGCCTATCTGGTAAGTGGAGTTGCACCCTGGCCAGAAGGGTGCTCCATGTGCCAGCATTTCACACTGCAAAACAGCAGCAACATTAAACTCAACATCAGAGCACTGCACCAGCTCCCAGCCTGGCTGATACCCGGGCCAGTTCCCAGGTTCTGCCACATATCTAGAGCAACCCGATGTCGTGATGGGGTGGCACCCACACGGAGTGCTAAGGTTAGAGTGATCCCTAAATGCAACTGCACTAGCTTTTTTTAATGAGTGTACAACACACCAGCTCTACTTTAATATGCATTTTTTACTGTGTATCTGTTTTAATTTTCATCTTGAAGGAATAGAAAAGGCTTCTCTGCTTTGGAAGTAAAACTCAGAGGGTCTCTTTCATTATTTTTCCATTCTTCTCTCATGCTGCCTTGACACTCCTTTAACACTCTTGTTCTTCAGTGATTTTCGTGGCTTTACTCCAGAAGCATGATATTTGCAATTTGTTTTGGCATAATAGTACTTTCAAAAATTCCTTCCAGTGTTTTACAGGACTAAGTATTTAAAAAATACTTTTGACAAGCTCACATGTATTTAGATTTTCTTGGACATAGGGGTTGAAAAACAACAGATTACAATTAAGTTTAACTTCATCCTGCCTCTGGAACATGGCAACTTCCTCAATCTCTTTTTCAAAGAAGAAAATGAATTCAGAGGAACCACCCATTTCCTAAAATCAAGCAAGTGATGGGACTTTTCCTGCCATTCAAAAGTTCATTAGATGCTTTGGAACCAGAAAGTTCCCAGTAGCTTTTAGGAAAGCTTAGCAACAATTTTTATTTGAACATCAAGAGAAGAGCTGTAAACTTTTAGTTACACACCATGAACACAAATAAACCTACATGTAGAGGCATTGAAAAAAGGATTTGATGACACACATTTATGACTGTTTCTTCCCTTTTGTTTCTCCCTCTCTCCTAATCCAATCCACCTTTGAAGTCTATTTATTCATGCGATATTACTTTATTTTTCTACTGAATGATGGCTTACTGTACTGACACAGAAATATCTTAAGTTGCTTCTTTATAAAGTTTAATTGCCACATTCCTTCTTAGGAGGAAAAATGGTAAGGGATGTGAACATCAGTACCAGTTTAATTCTATCTTCTTTATACAGCACTGTGACGGTGTACATGCCTTCAGTAGTAAGAGCTGCAGCTCCTTCCTGGCCGAAAATCAATTACAGCTGCTATTTCTGTCCCAGTGTTTCCAACTCTACTCTTTCTTCTACAGTGTCTCTCTCTTTCCTCCCTCCACATCTCTGCCTTCCTTCACCACTTCCTTTCCCTGTTTTATTCCACTTGCCTCTCTGGCTTCCCTCCCTATCTTTCACTTGCTTCTTTGACTTCCTTTATCTTTTTGGGTTTGGTCTGTGCAGCATTAGCAGCAGCAACCACTCCTGTACAGCTTTAGTATTTAACACCTACAAAGGGAACCTTCCCTGAATGAAGTCTACATGGGAATTCCCTCCATACCAGCTTCAGGAGAGAATGAAGTAGCTAGCTCATTTCTCCAATGGACTCTCCAAAAATCAGCAAAGGGCAATTTCTGAGGAAGTTCACACAATGCTCATCAGTTTCCTTTTCCCAGGCAATTCCAGGTGTATGGCAAGTCTATTGGAGCTGCAGTTCGAGCTCTCCAAAGGCACAGCAAGACTGTTAAGGTCCAAATGGCTGAAAAATACATCAGGGGAGCCTATATGTGGCTGGTAGCCAGGGCTGCGCTGTCGACTGGCCACTGAAAAAGCTGCACCATTGCCTTACAATGCCACAAATACCACTGAAATGCAAACAGATTTTGAAGAATTTGTCAACTCTTCAGAAAAAAAACTGGCCTTTGGATACACGTGGGCAGTTCCTGCTGCTTTCAATTGCCATGCACCGACATCAGATGATACAGTTTCGCATACAGAGCAGAAAAGACCTTTTAATATCAGGGACAGAGTAATTCTTTCTGTTTGGAGCAACAGAACTATCCTTTAATATGTAATGAGAATATCTGACAGACTTTTGATTATCTTATTTAAAAACAGCATGAACAACTTAATTAAAACACTGAAAAGAATACCACAATCCACACGTTATATCTGCTATGCTTATGTATTTGGAAAAAAAAAAAAAGCTGAGACACAAGGACTGTCTTTTTGGTTATATCAAGCACCACAGAGCTCCAAGGTAAGTAGGGCCTTCTAGATACTGCTGTAGGTAAAATAATGAGTATACATCCGTGCTGAGAATTTAGACAATGAATTATGCCCTTTAATATAAAGTTTATGGCCTAGACAATAAAAATACTTTAACCATGGCACACTGTGGGATATCAAGACAAGCCCAGTGTCGTCTTCGCTTTTTCTCGTGAAGAAAGTCCTTTTAAAAATGAGGTTTTCTTTTTGCAATTTATATGACATTTCATAAAAGAAAAATATAGACACCAGTGAAAGAAGAAATAAGACCCTTTATTTTTTACATTATATGTTAGAAGTGTTAGGTGCACATGAATTCCTGCTGGCAACATACAGATTATATACACAGGATTATTTTATAAAGGGAGATGTAAGTTCCATATGTGCTCATAAAACAATGATTACCAGTAGAATAACTTCTGCAACCTTCTTCAGCAGAAGGCAACAAACCATGGTAAAATATAAAATATCTATGCTGTGCACAAGTATAGATTAGGAGCAGAGTGGCTGGCAATCAGCCCTGCAGAAAGTGATCTGGAGGTGCTGGCTGACAGCAGGCTCAGTGTGAGTCAGCAGTGTGCCAGTCCTGGGGTGCATCACCAGCCTGTCAAAGGAGGCAATTACACCGCTGTCTTCAGCATTGGTGTGGCCCCACCCGGAATGCTCTGTGCAGTTCAGGGCCCCACCATCTGAGAAAGATGTGAAGGTACTTGAATTAGATGATCCTAGTAGGTCCCCTCCAACTGTATTCAGTTCTAGTCTAGTCTAGTCTATTCTCACAGAAACCAAAATATGATGTTGCAACATCACAGCTTGTAAGATTTTTGTTTGTTCTTTATATAGGAGGCAGGCAGGGAGCAGAAGCATAGGCTTGCAACTGGATCAATATGCTGTAGAGAAGTGCAAATTTCAGCCAAGTCCTATGTGTTTTTACAGCTCAGATGTACCTGATTTCAAAGGTTTCTTCTTGGCTTATTTGTTGAAAAGGTTATGTTTTAAAATGGCTCAGTTGAAGAAAAGTGTATTTTCCCCCTTAAATTTAAAGTCAAATAGGGTCTTGTTTCAAAATCCACATCATGTAGGACTTGATGGTTGCTTTTCTGTTACTGCTGATAGATATATTCTTTAAGAAAGCCAGGTTCCTTTAAACTTTCATGGTGAGCTGGCTTTACAAGCTAGTAAAATAAAATGTCATAGCATAAAGTTATTGGTGAAAAGAACCGCATGTGAAAAGCACAGACTTCCAATAAACTGAGAAATGTCTGAAGCCAGCTCAAAATGGCAGGGCCAAATTTAAACAAGCCTTCCCCACCCGAGGAGAGGCAGACAGGCATAAATCATTCCCAGCAATCAATTCTGCTATTTGAATTCATCCTGACACTTGTTGGGCTCGGTTGCTGATGTGGAACCATGGCAGAAAGGCCAGGCCACTGGGGAAATTTGGCCAGCTTCCACATCTGAGAATGAACCATCCGACCGCAGGTCTCCAACCCTTGTATCACACTTCTTTGTTCCAAGCATAAACCATTTTGTCTGCTACGTTTCAGGTCTGCCATTATAAAGAAAATTCTTCGATTACTATTCATGTAAGAGATGGGAAATTTTGGAACGGTAGAGGTTGCTTTTCAGGCAGACAGTTTAAGCCTGCCATGTTAATACTCATTGTTCTGTTTCTCACTGTGACTAGTTTGCAGTTAATTATTGATATTGTTAGACAACAAAGAAAACATCTGAGAAAAGGGACTGTAGGTTTCTGATTCTATGAAAATTCTGTGAAAATTCAATATTTGCATACATTGGAAACAAATTTGCTCTTAATGGAGATTGTCAGATAAGAAGATTTTTGTAGGGAAAAATTTGCATACTGGCGTTGAGTGCTTTCCTTAATACCAAATGGAAATACCACTCTCAGTTGTCAACATGTAAGTCTCACGAAAACACAGTTAAGGTAGCCAGTGCTATCTTACAGATATTCAGAATGTGCATTTTTTGCCCACCTCCCCCTCCAAACTTCAGCCTTAGAAAGACCCAGGAACTGTGAGGTCAGGTACCCAGACATGCAGTCTTAATCTCCAGCTTCCCCCGGTGCCTGTTGCAGTCAGTGGAAACAAGCTGCAGACCAGCCATCACATCCTGTACGTCTCACAGCTCTATTGAGCGAGAGAGGGATTACTTGGAGCAGATTGTGACACTGTGATCTCAGAGAGGGCAATGCTACCCCATCGGAGATCCTCATGCATGACCAACAGCCCAGGTGCATGGGTATCAAAAAGTATCAGTATCCTCATTTCACCCGGCATTATTTGGGCAGCAGGAGGCACAGAGTCCCTCAAAGACTGTCAGGAAGCAAACTCAAAAGGCACTTTTAGAGCTGCCATCAAAGCCTTGCAGTCAAGCAGCCACTTCTCCCCCCTAGATCTACCCTTTACTCCAGGCCCAGGATAGTCACCCAGATTTCTTAAAAAGTAAGTCAACCACTGGAACACAAGACTTTCCCTTAAAAAATGAGGACAGTACAGATTGGGAGCAGTAGTAGCTGCATATTGACACATTAGCCTAACAAATAAGTCATTTGCCTAGAAATTGGGAAAGCTGAACTCAGCATAACTGTATGAAATCACATCTTTCACTCTGCAAGGCAGTCTTTCCACCAGGTTATTAGACATTTTGGAATGCAAGAAATGATACACTGCTTTCTGAAGCTGTAATTTCAAGTCATCAAATATAACCTAACCACCTATCAAATAGGGCTGGAGTTAAGGAGTTAAGTATGTGGGTGGATGGGAGCTACTCTTCTGAAAACTCCAACCCAGCCAAATGGGTACAACAACTATGTTTAGAAATCTCCCAGTAGTGGAGCAAATGGGAGAAATAACTGGTCTAGTCTCAATCTCTGCTTTCTTATTATTACACTGATTACTGTCTTTTCATAAAACATGACTCATTATGGCAGGTCTCTTTTTTCTCTCTACCTTCTTGCCTCATCATTTAGCCTTCTCCCCTCCTCACCTTCTCCTTTTCCCCCTCAGGGTTCCCAGGTAAACCTCCCAGTCCCACTGAAGCCATTGGTATTTTTAGAGACATTAAGCATGTCTTTAGGAATTGGCAGGTAAAGTTTGCTGATATTTCAGCAAATGTCACTAATAAAAGCATTAAACAAGATCACTGCAAAGACATACTCTTCTGGAGCTCCAGCAGTAACCTCTCCCCAGCCTTTCACTTTCCTTTTTAGCACTACATGTAGACGGATATTCCTCCAGAGTCAACTCTATATCCTCCTTACAACCTCTTATCTAACGAATTCTATTCCAATTTAGCTAGTATTTTCCTTTATAATACCAGACCAGAGATTTTTGTTTATCTGAAGTCCAGACAAAGAGGACCTAACACATACTCTTCCTCAAGATAAGGCATTTGCCAATCAAAAAGTCTATCAGGTTAGCCTGGCTTTGTAACCATACCCCCCTGCTTAGTCTGTGATTCATTATGCCCCACTTACCCTTTGCTTCTCCTAAGTGTAATCATTCTTTCCTTAACGCCTTCTACACTGTGTATGCTGAACTTGAAGGCTGGCAAATCCCACAGCGATCCTAAGCCTAGGTACACCATTTAATTTTATTCCACCAACTCCTCCATGCTAAACTAGATTAATAAATCTCCCTATTCATCCTGGCTACTGCTTCTCTCAACACTTGTGTCCCTTGCCTTCAGCATAACTACGTCAATATGGGGGCTGTGCTAAAAATTAAATCACTGAAAACCCTTGCTTCAGAAATCATCTTTATTAAAATGTTTTGGTTATTTACCCTACAGGCAATTGCCTTCTCCCTCCATCTTGCCCATGTTCCCCTAAAATCTACTGTCCTTCCCCTTCACTCTTAGGTGCTTTTCCCCTCCACTCAAAACAGGTACCTGTGCAAATCCTTCTGAGAGTTTTAAACTTTTCTGCTTGACAGAGATTGTACCTTCCAAAAAGGCAGAAAATTTTCAAAATGGGAAGACTTCGATAAAATGATTACTCTCCATAAGTTGTATTTCCTGCAACTATCTGGACACAAGGCACAGCCAATGTACAGTAGAGCCAACCAGGGCTCCAGGTTGAAGAGGAAGACAGCAATTGTTCTGTAGTACTAAATACCTTGCATTTGTGTGAATATTCTCTGAACTTACCACATGACAAGACCTTGGTTTTGGAGAATTTAGAGACAAAAAAATCAGACATAAAAATAAAATCGATGAAAGACAGGAAGAGAACAGTTTAAAATGCTGAAGAATTATAAAGATATTTTATTATGGCATTTGTTAATCCAGGGAGAACATCTCTATTAATAAGTAGTGGTATTCAAGGGTGTTGTAAACATATTTCCCAGGATGAGGTCTGATTTATAGCCTTGGACAGAAATTATTCTTCCCATGTCTTACAAAAGTAGAAAAAAAGCATTCACTCAGCATGGTTTCAAGTTACACAAGTACAACACAGCAGACTCCACTGCTTCTTGATGCCTTCTGGGTAGCCAGAAGTTAGCTCAAAGATGGCTTTACTTTTTAAAGTAGTATTTTACAGGCTGTTAATCCAGAAAGTGGATTATTGCCTTTGGGTATTTTGTGAAAAAATAAAATAGAAAACAACTGAGGTATTTCATTTATTATTATAGCTGTTGCTATGTATGGGCAATCATTTATTTCTCTCCCATAATAGATTAGGCTTCTCAGCACTACAACTTCCTAAAGCAGCTTCATTAACATAGCTGGCTCTAAGCCCCTTAGAGTCTGTCTTGTCAGTTATCTGTGAATTTCAAGACTTACAAAAAAGATCATAATGAACTGGGTTTGAAAGAGGCTGTAAAGGTGTGAGGTATTTATACTGAAGCTTGGAAGAGCTATGGTGGAGATATGTATTGTGCCAGGTCTTGCACTTGGATAATAAATGGTTCTTCATTTAAAAGTTATGTTAAAAAAAAAGTGGAAGCAGAGCTGTGAATTGGACGGGGCAGGACTGAAAAAGTCAAAGGTCTGCCTTTATCAAGTCATCTTTGCACAGTCACTTAAATTGACTGTATTTTGACTTTTTCTCTGTCTGCTGTTATGCTGGAAGTGAAACAGTAGACTTCTACTCTGACTTCAATAATAAATTCTTGACTTTTTTAAAATACAGAACTTTTTTTTTTTTTTTTTGCCATATATGCAGAAAACCATCTCCAAACATGATGCATGCTTGTTGCACTACACCTCAGAAATGATGTCTGGCTGAGTTCGTGTTTGCAAAGCACTTCTGAACCTGAAAAAGAGCACATTCACCAAGCAAATTGTAATAAGGACAGATGTGGAAGTTTGATAAACACTGCAGCCACAGCACAGAGCAAAACCAGGCAAAAGTCATGACTGATATCTGACTGTTGTTCATGTATCTCCAAATGTCACCAGTGTTTAGAACTGGTATTGAACGAGTTACCAAGAGGGGAGTCACAGCACAGCGTTAGCAGAAATAGGACAGTTCTTGTGCCAGCATATCTGCATTTCCAATCTATCTGACAGCTGAAGGACTCCATTTAAGGTCTGGACACCTGTTGGCAGATACCGATATAAATGGCTTGCAGGTACAGCTCCTGGAAAATATGAGGGCTGCAAAGAACAACTCCCACTGTGAATACTCTGCATGGCTCCATCCAGATCCTCCTCTGGCACATTCCCTCAGTAACGGAGTGGCACACTGATGGCACCAAAACCAGCTCTGCCCTCAGATTTCTGACTCTCAGCTTCAGTACCAGTGGATACAGGCACAGTTAACCACAAAACTGTGGTATCTCTGTACTTGCATGCCGTAACACATGGATACAGCTGGGTTAGGAAACTACTGCAGTGGTTTGCTTTTAATAGGTGACATGTAGCATAAGCCTGGTTGTGCCTGGAGTACATTCTTTGTCACATGTCACGAGAAAGACTTTTAAACCACTGTTCACAGAATTTTTGACACATTCAGAAATTCCCTTCTGTGTCAAAATAATAAAGTGGAAAAGTCCTCAGGATAAATAGAGAAAGCTAGAATATATGTATTGTATACACTAATTAGCCCCCTGGAATGCACATGAAAAACAAGGTTTGTGAATGTAAAATTAATCTTAATTAAAAAAAAAAAAAGTTTTGTGAAAAAAAGTTGGAGGCATATTTGATAGGAGGCCAGAATATTGTTGCCTGAAGTAGAATGATATTTATAGACCAAGATGTGCAAAACTGGAACATTGTTTTTGTCAAGTACAAATTAAGCTAATGTACCATTAAAAGCTGGAGGCTCATGCACATTAAAATCATGAGATTAGGACACAGACTGTGCTATGATAAACTATCTGTGCAGAGATATGACAGGGATGACCCAGCATCCAGCTAGGAACTTGAAAATCAACTTGCTGCTTCTTTGGCATATTTAGGATGAACCTTCTGAACACCAGTATCATTCCAAGCAAAGGTGTGCTTTCTTTTTTTGTGAAAAGAACTAACAATGGGTAAAAAGAGAAAAAAAGTATGAAGCCCTATTGAGAGGTAAGGCAGTACTTCCAGAGACACTATATATCATTTTGTTATGATGCACAGCTCTTCCTTAAGTTGGATCTTATATTCCTCACCCTGCAGCAACTTCATTTAAGCTGTACAGAGGAATTTTGCTGTTCTCAGGGAGAGAAGGACAAAGAAGAAATAAGACAGAAAAGAAGCTTATATGCCAGAATGGTAAACTAAAGTTCAGTCAGAGGACATAGGAGATTATCTTTACACTGTTTGTCTATTTGTCTGTTTCAGCTACAAAGTTCCTTCCATGCTGCCTGTGCCTCCCTCCTCTGCAGTGTCTCTCTGACCTTTTTGCTAATGATATTTTTAATATTAAAAAATCACTAGCAACTTTGTCCTTGCTTGTTCATGGGAACCACACGCAAAACAAAAGACAACAAACATGAATTTAGAAAAAACAAACAAAACAAAAGAAAGTTAACTGTGGATGCCACACCTTGTGGCAAGTGAGCACAACACGGGAAGCTCATAGGTCTGATACAATGACAGCCTCACAGCTGGAGTGGGCACCAGGAAACAGATGACCTGAATCCAAGGTCCTCTATGCTCTGGAGGGTTCAGACCTTTGTGGGACTTTGCTTTAACCACAGGGTCATAAGCTAGTATGCTCGGGATAGCTCTGCTGCCAGTAGAGGAAAAGGAAAAATGCAGAAGTGGTTTGATGAGGAACATGAGATGAGACACCTCTCTGAGCAAAGTGCACTTGGACATCTGTGCTCTAATCCCTTCCTTGTTGATCACCAGGACCTGTGGGGCTTCCTTTCCTGTCCCTGGAATGACAGGTGCTTCAGACAGTGACAATGCCCCGGTCTTAATTTCTTTAATTTATCACTACTGTGACATCAAGGGTCTGTGACCCCCATGCATGACCAAAAAAACACATGAAACTGCAAAAAATCCCAGGCATTTGTACTTTAAAAGACAAACACCCTGTCTGTTCCAGGGAAAGTTTCACTATCTACAAACTAATCTCTCGGAGGTTTCTGCTGAGAACACTTCAGCAGGAACGAGAAAGAGAGATTTCAAGAATACTGATGGCACACAGAAAAACAAACCCTGTGGATTTTTGTAGGAGCTCTTTGCTTTCTCAGTCTCATTGGAAAACTCAACCCTAACTTTATTCATAGACCATGAAAGAAAACATAGCTCCAAGCCACCTTCTAGCCACACAGCAGTTAGTTCAGCAAAACAGGAGTGGGACGCAAACTGCCAGACAGCACAGAGGAATTTAGGTGAGATTCCCAAACTTTTGAGGAGAGCCAACAAGGAGCCTGCACCTCCAGAAACAAAGATAAGCTGCACACTGAAAACTGAAACCCTCCATCTCTATAAGTC
Organism: Oxyruncus cristatus; assembly: GCA_013399855.1. Taxonomy (NCBI): domain Eukaryota; kingdom Metazoa; phylum Chordata; class Aves; order Passeriformes; family Cotingidae; genus Oxyruncus; species Oxyruncus cristatus. The sequence continues at coordinate 656,277 of VXAY01004337.1, read as the reverse complement.
TGTGCTGCCGCTTTTTTTTTACCATGTGTGGTTGCTATGCTGTTTTCCACATTTGCTTCATCAAAACAATTATCATCTGCAGCCTTTTGAAATTATTTTCCAAAGATAAAACAATTATGTCAAGGACTAGTAAAAGCTCTTCACTGTTCCGTGTCTGCACAAATTACCTTGTATTTCAGATGATTTTATGTACATTTAATCACTACAGATTAATTAGATGGCACACAGAAACCAGCAAAACTGAAGAGCTAACTTCAGTGTAAGTACACATGCAGCTAACTTGTGGCTTTTTAGAACAATTTTAATTAAAAGTTCTAGAAAAACCATCCAGCTGAAAATACTGGAAGCTTTGGGATGGGCTAAGTAGAGCTAATTAATTTTATATTTAATCACAGCAGCCTTTGGCTGTAATAAAATTCTATTTTCCTCTGGTAATAAACATAGTAATTCTGTGAAACAGAATATATAATTTACAAAATTTCGTATGTACAGAAGATCCATTCTGAAAAGAGATCACCGCAGTATCAATCTTCAGAGAGTAAGATTTTTTTCTTTTTAAATATGTAAGACTATCTTGAAATCAAATTTAAATGTCATGTCATAGCATCAATTTCTGAAAAAGATGCCCCAAAGTGCCTTGGATTCTTCCAGAGGAGGAAAAATAATCCAAAGTGACAGCAGGTTTAAATGAGACTGACTTTTCCAGTGAACCATAGAGAGAATGCAAGAAATGTCCCACTGGTTCAGACCAACCACCTCCACCTTGGTACCTTGCTTCCAGCAATGGCAATGGCAAATGCTGTTTGGAGTGACTATGAGGCCAGCTACTGGCAATCCATTCCCACATACCCTTCCAGGCTCTCAGAGAATTTTACAGATCATCCTTTAAAAATGGCAGTTGCACAAAGAACCTGAAAAACAGACCTTTTCACTTTGTTTCTAAACAGTAGGGTATAATAGCTGGCAGATTTCCAGCTCTAGCCAGCCTGGCCAAACACTGGATTTGATCCATGCAATCAGATGAAAACAGCCCCATTAATGCAGTATAAACCTTCCAGCTTCAGGAGTCACAAAAACACTCATCCGTCTACTTACACAGTGACAGCCAAGAGCTGCTACAGCATCTTTTCTACTAGCGACTTCCTTTCATTTATGTGACACAAATTCCCAGTTGTGCTGCTGTAACATGTTTTTCATGTGGTCCCACACTGAATTATCTGCACTCCTTTATACTGGATACTTCAAATTTTTTAAAAATAGCTACATTAATCTAACATGATGCATCTTCTTCTCCTAAAATACTAATGTTTTAATATAAACAACAGCTTTGAGTCTCTGCTTGCTTAGATGGGTCAGAATGCAAAGCATTTTAGCTGCACTGAAATAATTAATTTGTAATTGTAAAAATAGTTTCTTACCTTTTTTTTCAGTTAACACAGGAGACTGACTAGAAAATTATCAGTCTGATGCACCCTCCTGATACAAATAAATTGGCAAACAGATTAGGTATTGATCTGCTAACAAACATTTATTGATGAATACCAGCTTATTGGGAATTGATGTTGAAATGAAAATGGATGTTTGATTTATAATATATATTACGCATATATGCACACACTGCAACCTCTGGTCATTATGACTGAATTACAGTAAGCATATAGATCCTTGCTTTACTATAAACACACACAAGTACAGCTGCTCTGCATAGATTTTGCAACATTATAGGGAGACTGGCTGTAAGCACTTTTCATGTAGTAAAATCTAATGCTGCAGTTCTCTTCCTCTGGCTTCTCTTCTACTTTCTGTGTGTGTTTCAAGTATATTCTCTCCTTTTCATATCTAAAAATCAAAACCTGCTCTTCCTGATACTCTTGCAAATACTATCTTTGTCAGACTGGTGCATAGATTTAAGGCTGTGTAGTTGGCAGCAGAAAGCTTCCTGAAAGCCTTTCCCAAGGACCTCACTTTCACCTGCTCTTTCAGCAGGACACCAAAAAACTTTAGCAGTGTAGTCAAATAGTTGAAACGTGGCTCTTAAGTAATTTTTACATCTCTGCTGTATACTTTGTCTAACAGAGGTGTGGCATTTAAGTTACTTTCTCTTTTCAGTAAAAGTGTGAAACACATTTAAGCACAAACTCTCCTATTGCCTTCTACGGTTTACAGTTAGGCCTTTTTCCCTAACAAATAGGTCCTAGTCCCAGTCAGCCAGTCCATCAGTTTTGTTCTTGCTTGTGCAAAAATGTATCCGGAACAGGATTCTACAAACTAATTACAGAGGGGCTTACTCTGCATATTTACTCCATAACCAGCATTTCCTAATAGCAAACAATTCTCTGTTGCTAGTTTCACTTCGTGTGGGATACTTCCCACTGTCCAGTGTGTCATCACTATTTTTCAAGGCATTCTCCAATTATACGATAGTGAGTACCTTTGGAATAAAGGCTTCTTGGAATAAATATGTATGTCCGATCTCTGCACTGAGCACATGAAGAGAAGAGCACAAGTCAACAATTTGTATTGGAGCTCCATCTTGATGACAGGCTTTCCCAGCATTTTCCATACAGCCCTCTTTTTAGATGTCATCCTATGTATATGTTAGCCTTACTCAGACAGTTCATTCTATAAACAGTAAAGGCCAGAAACTTCTCTGTAGTAAAGACAAATCTTGAAGGAGAATCAATCAAAACATAACCACAAAATTTCAGGTATAAACCCCTTCATTTCCTCCAGTAAATCTTCCAGAGCAAGGCAGTTAGACCAAAATGTAATACCTTAGACAGAACTGATCAGAAGATAAAGAAGAAATTTTAAAGTAGTCAAAATTAGCCACATTCATAGAATCATAGAATCATAGAATCA